>JAKGUB010000557.1:26547500-26872500 GCA_026261675.1 Hippocampus mohnikei
CACTCAACACGAGGACGTCATCGTGCTTGACCAGTGAGGATTCCCCCTACAACAGATCACATTCATTTCCTCACTGTGATTCATGAGTGTCAAATCTGCTTTTAGCGCATACCACGGTCATTTGATGTCCCTCATCGACATCAGTCCATACAAGTTCAGGAAATTGAATGGACAAAAAGAATGGGTTCATGTGGTATGTAAATATATACTGTACTGTAGTTGTACAAACGGCTAAAACGTGTTTTTGTTATTGAATACTGTGTAATGTGTTTCATTGTGTCAGGCACCCTTACCAGACACCTACAGAGGCATCTACAAAGAGGATGAGCCAAATCCGGGTCAATCTTATGCAGATACAGTCAAGGACTTAATAGAGGAGGTGCACAGGAAAGGTCGCAAGGTGATGTAAGAAAACCAGTCACCAAGGGTATGCATCAATCGCACAAGCAACAATTCCCATTTGCCACAGATATCTGCCTTCTTTGCCGAATCAATGCCAAGCGTGGGAGGACAAATCATTCTGCCAGAGGGATACTCCGCTAAAGTGGCAGAGTAAGTCTTGTTTTGCTGATAGCATCAGTACAAGGATGTACACCTTGCTTTGTTCTCCACAGGTATGTGCGCTCAGCAGGCGGGGTGTTTGTGGCGGATGAGGTGCAGACTGGCTTTGGGCGCGTTGGAAGTCAGTTTTGGGCTTTTCAGATGCAAGCAGATTTTTGCCCCGACATAGTAACCATGGGCAAGCCAATGGGCAACGGACATCCCATTGCGTGCGTAGTAACAACAGTGGAGATAGCCAGAGCTTTCACCGCCAATGGAGTGGAATACTTCAATACGGTAATTGCAATTTTAGTTTTAGCGTTCATATCAGAATTTTACATACAAATTGATGCACTTAGACTTAAATGACATGGACAATTCTTTGCATACTTCTATGTGGATTTCCTTATAAAGCAAAAACATAATTGTCCATTTCTTCCAGTTTGGCGGGAACCCAGTGTCTTGTGCAATTGGTCTGGCTGTCCTTGATGTAATCGAGAAAGAGGACCTGAAAGGCAACGCCAAAAAGGTTGGCGCACACCTGAAAGATTTGTTCACCAGGCTGAAAAGTCGACATGAAATTATTGGAGACGTTAGGTAATAGCACAATTTGATTCTGTTGGAAAATCAGCTAAAAACATTCATTTTATGGAAAATCGTGAACATCATGTAAGCCAATCCACATTTATGCTTAGCTAATGTAGTCATGATTTTTCTGAAAACCTGGTATTTGGCCAAAAAAAAAAGTATCTTTTTTTTTTACAAAAAGCAATCAGTGCCGCAAAGCCAACGTTGCCATTTTACAGGGGCGCCGGACTTTTTGTAGGAGTTGAGCTGGTAGAAGACAGAGAACTGAGGACACCTGCCACCAAAGCAGCAGCACAGGTCGTGAAAAGGTGTAACAGCAAGATACATCACACCAAAACCACATCGACATCGCTGAAACTTGAATCAGGGGAAAACATTGTTGGGGCACATTATAAACCACTCACGAGAGTTGCTCAGTGTGGTAATTCCTAACTGGCAGGGACAGTCAAAACATCTTTTTCATTTCTTGTTCACTTGAGTCCTTGGTGCCACTGAAGGTGTACCATGTGTCTAACAGAAAACATGGATTGCCTATAAACACCGTTTAGCTGTCCAATCCCAAAGCTAATGATGCAATTAACTTCAGTGATTTAGATTTTCAAGGAAACCATAGGAAAACAGCCGTGTCAGCCCTTATGTACAAAATGTATTATGTTTACACCTTTCTCAACAAATGTACCTTCATTGTTTCAAAATTTTTAAATGACAAAACGGGTGGTCAATATTTGTCCTTGACTAATTATATTGTCTCATTCAGGCTCAAAATGGAGGATCGAATCTGTGTCAGTACAGACGGACCCTGGGAAAATGTCTTGAAGTTTAAACCACCCATGTGCTTCAATATGGAGGATGCTGAGCTGGTGGTGCACTGCATTGATCGGATCCTGACAGGTTCACACCAGTAACCCTAATGGTCAAATGCACTTAACAATACCCTCAACACAATTTCTACTTTGTCATTCCTTAGACATAGAGGCCAACATGAAGCTGGAAAAGGAAGACATCTAGGTTTGTTGATCCTGTAGAAAATGTTTTAATTTGATCATACATTGTCAGACTGTCACATTCATTCATTAAATTCAGAGGTAGTGATGACCCATCATCTGACATAAAGATCAATCATTTCACACATCGCCACTGTCTTATGGTCTTGAGGGTGGACAATAAGTTTCCATACAATAGGAAAATATAAGATTTTTTTTTTTACACATTTTAGATACCTTAGGTACACAAACTATCCATTTCCCAAACCTCTCTTCCTCACGAGGGTCACGTATGGAAAATGTTTTTTTTTATTTATTTCAGATGCCCTAGGTAATATAGGTACACAATGTATGAAAACTTATGGCCCGCCCTGTATTTAGAAATTTCAAATCAGAGGCAACCAAGTGTGGTAACACTATGGTACTCGAAAATAAACAATCATTTTGTTCCTCGAGGGACTATGCACCATTTTGCAAGACTGAAATCAACAGATTCAATCCATGAGTCCATCCATACCTACGAGTTCTACAATCATTGCTGCTTTGATATGTAGCCTGCGCAGTTATTTATTTTCCATTAAAGTGAACAGATGGTTCTCCTTTTGATAGTTTGTAATGTTACAATACGCTCACTAAATCAATACATGTTAAAGATTAGCACTTACCAGATCACACTCACACTAACATTCGTTCAAGTATCGCAGTTCCACATCTAGTGGGTTGAATATTAATACTGCAGGTGGTGAAGCACTCTCCCGCAGCTTCCCAATGAGGCATCCGTCGCGATGATTACTCCAGCTATATCAAGCAAGCCATTTAACAGTACAAAACATTTAACATTAACTTTACAAATAATAACAAATAGATCCATTTGTAATATAAACCAAAAGTTTATTTCTACCAATTTGCCCAAGACACTAGAGGAATGAGTATCCAGTGAGGGAGAGGGGGTGCCCTCTTACATTTAACAGGCTTGCGTTGAGTTGTATTACACTAGTAAAGCCACTTAAAATTGCAGACACGATCGGGGAAGAATCTACATAAAAGCAAACAAAATAAACAAAAAAACCCAAACAAACAAAACAAAAAAACAACATATGCCGGTTGTCTATCTACTAGGCCATCTGCAAAAATCATTTAACACTCTTACAAATGAATCCATTGATTGGTTTCAATCCCTTAAATTTGTCTCACCCCCACATCTAAAGCCATGCAACTTGCATTCCAACAGTCAGCACGTGAGTACATAACTAAAGATCTAGGAACACTGAAAAAAAAAGCTAAATTGTTTTATTTGCGAGCTTTAAAAGCTCTTGCTCCTGTTTGTAAATCCAGTAGACATGTAAAAATACAACCATACAATAACATTAGATTCAAAAAGGTACCAAAAAGTACAGTAAAAATAACACTTCCATTACTGGAAATGTAAATGGACACAAAACAATATAAAATAAAAAGTGGAAAAGTGACATTTGCTTCCCCAATTCCTCACTTGATCTGTACAAATGGAGCATGAGTCCAAATTTCTGCCAACTCCAAAGGAAAAGCCAGAGCCCATGTTCGCTGTGGTCAGACCATGGATCTCTTTTCTTATTTACGTTAGACCTTAAGAGAAAAAAACGTTGCTTAACGTTACTGAGAATAAACCAAATGTGACAAGCAGTTACACAAAGACAGACAAGTGCGTGAATGAGTTCAACGAGTCAGTGAGTGGACAAAGACTTTCGGGGGTAAACAGAACCGGAAGCAATTACTCAAAGGTGAAACTTCCTATCCTCAACCACCACCAGCTCAACCCTTATCGATCAAGTAGTGTTTGTAGGGATGCATCTTAAGATGACAGGTGGAATGGATCCAGATCCCATCAAAGTACACTAACCCCCACCATAATGTTGGAATGGAATTTGAATAGATGGAGGTCTTTGGGTGCGGGGGAATCAATAAGGCACCGATGGTAAGAAGAGCTATATTCTCATACTACCATGGATGATGCAAAAATGCATACCTGCACTACGTGTGATCAGTATGGCTTGTAGCTACTCGGGTGGCCACGTCTTGGAGTTTTCCCATAGCTTGTATTGCCCTGGTCTGGAGGACAAGAGAAAAAGGGACTGAGTTCTGTACAACAAGGAGGACGAAGAAAATAAGCTTCTCCCATTTGCGTTTTCCCTCGGGGGTTGCTTATCGCTTACTGTAATCGTAGCCACCCCCATAGCCGTAATAACCAGCAGAGTAGTCATAGCCGCCATATCCGCCATAGCCTCCATAATTTTGCTGTCCGTAGCCTCCATAGTTCTGGTTGTAACCACCTGGTTGGTTCCAGTAGTTGCTGTAACCACCTTGATTCCAGTTCTGGCCCTGGCCTAGAAGAGTAATATGTTCCAAAATGGTTTCAACTCTTCGACACACAAGCAGAGCCCTGGAAAAGATTCATTCCCATATGAAAATTTACCTCCACGCCCCCTGCCACGCGCACCGCCATATCCACGAGCACCATACTGCTGCTGCTGATAAACCTCTTTGGGTTGGGCGATTTTAATTTCACACTGCAACACAACACACATTATTAAATCAGAGGCAGAACTCTTGCACCTGAAAGAAAATGATAATAGCTCACCTTGCTCCCACCAACAGTGTGGTACTTTTTCTCCATTACTTTTTTGACATGAGCCTCATCTTGATAGGTGATGAAGACAAAACCCCTCCTCTTCTCACTCTTTGGATCTTGGGGAAGCTCAATTGTCTCAATCTATACAAAGGCAAAAATAATAAGTGACAAAATTCTACAGCTAACTATTCATGTGGGAGCACCAATTTAGCCTCATACCTCTCCATATGTTTTAAAGTAGTCCTCAATGACCTCCTTCGCAGTGTCCGGGTTGAGCCCCCCAACAAAGATTTTCTTGACTGGGTCTTTTTTCATGGCCATAGCCTTCTTGGGATCAATCTGTCGCCCGTCTAGCCTATGTTCCTTCTGTTCGAGAACCTAAAAAAAAAAAAAAAAAGAGCATTTTAAATGCATCAAGCGTGCATAACAATTAAGCTTCACCATGACCACCTCCACTCACTTTGTCTACGCTGGCTGAATCTTTGAAAAGAATGAAACCAAATCCTCGTGACCGGCCCGTCTGTTGGTCAATTTTGATGGTACAGTCTGACACTTCACCAAACTTGGAGAAGTAATCTTTGAGATCTTTTTTGGTTGTGTCCCAGCTCAGGCCACCAACAAACATTTTCCTGAATGCAAGAGATAAATGGGGTCATTTGATGCAGTCGGGTCCCATGGGCTACCTCTACCATATATGTGGCTTGGTGAGGGATGTAAACATAGACAGTGTTCTAGAATATCAATGTACACGAGTGTAATTGGTATTTGGTTTAAATTGTTTTTTTAATGAGATAATCGCGTTGAAGCCCGTAGGCGACTGCAAATACACTTCATTACGGATTAGGCTCGCGAAAACTAACGCCCATCCCCCACACGCCCGGCACATGGCGCCAACAAAGGTTGACTGAACAAAGAAACACTGCAACGCACAAAGTGCCGCTAAAGTGCGGCGTTAAATAAATCCGTTTAAAATAAAATGTTAATATTCACCCTGCATCCTCTTCGCCTTTACTTGCGTCTATTTGACCACCTTCCGTTCCGCCGTTCTGGGAATTGTCGTCGACATCGGGCTCATCTCCTGCCCCGCAGGCGATCTCTCCGGCCTGGCCAGCTCCATTAAAGTCATCGACTTCGTGGCCGTTTTCGGAAGTCTCCATGTACTGCTGCTCAATTTCAGCCATGTTGTGAAAATACACCTTGACGCACAAGGTAAATAAAATCGTTAAGTTACGTCGACTGGGCCACACAATTTGGCATATAAGTAGCTATTAGCTAATGCAAACGCATTTCCCACCATTTTGACCGGCACGGTTATTCTTCAATTTAACAGTCAATTCAACTGCCACCTTTTCACGCATCATAATTACTACCCACGTCGAAAACATTAAGACATCTGTTTTACGAAAATAAAACAAATGCATGCTCAATTCATATAGTATCAGTTACGTAACGATTCGGGCCGCACAAGCCGCATCGCGGGCCAAGCAACAAGAGTATTTAGCTCAACCACATAAACAGTAAAACGAATGCTTTCGAAAAAATGCAAGTACTTACTTGTCAGTTCGGTGGAAAATGACAAAAATTCAAAGCAAACCACACCGATTCGCTTGCTAATCACAAAGTCTAAGGGCTCTCTATAAGATGGATTCTCCCACACGACGACGACGACTCGTGGTTGGGTTTTCAAGAGCCAGTATGGGGAAAAACGTCATTTCGACAGAGACGTAATCCCATTGGTCAATTATTGCTGCCATTCACAAGACTGACCAATCATATACTCGGATCTTTTTTTTTAAGGAATATCCGCCAAATGAAATTAACTTTCTATTTTTTTCATTCTATGGATACGAGATTCTCTATGATGACAATTTAACTAACTTGGCAATAATTCCATATAGTTAATCTGCCACCATGTAGTGGGCCGAGTTTTAAAAGAAGCAGCAAGCTTTAGTAGTCGTTTGTCTTATTAAATATCGGGTAGTATTTTCCTAACCATGCCGGTCGTATAATATGAATATTTACTTTTTTTTTTTTTATTACTGTATTTACCATGTATCAAACTCAAATTGTGATAAAACACGACTGTATTTGCCATCAGCCCGCCCACGAATGAGACCTGCAATTGCAAGATGGCTGCTGCTCCGAGCAACAGGAAGTGAAAGCCGGGGCGATTCCGTGTTTTCTTTGCTTCTGTGGCAACCACAACTATCGGCGACATTTTGAGTATCGTCCACTCGGCCATATTAGGAGCGCACTCAAGGACGTGCTACTTTTCATGGTAATTTCTAACAAAGGCTAACATCGACCGAGTAAACCGCCCTACACCATCAACGTTTTTGACACCAAAATCATTATTTTTGAACAGCATATGAGCAGCATTACCTTGGGAAGTGCTCAAGGTCAGAGAACGTACGTCGCAAGTGAAGCGTAGACGCTTGTTTCTGCGCGTCGAAGGCTGTTTGAGCACAAGCACTGACAGTGTCTTTACGCAACAACACTTTCTTGTCTGTGACGTATAAAGGAACGTTTTTCAAAGACACAAAAAACAAACACACGCACACACACAATATATTGCGGAGGAAATGTTGTATGGAACTGTCACTTTAAGAAATAGGATGGAAAAGGTGGCTAAACCAGACAAATATCAAATTCACAACAAAGTAAATTAATTCAATTTTCAACTCTTCACAAAATATACAAGCGTTTGAATCTCCAGATTTGTACCTTTCGTCAGAATGCTGAAAAACGATTACATATTAGGCAACTATTTTTCTTTCTATTTTTAAAAAATATTATCAATTCTGGTCAAGTATAACTGTATTTTTACACATCTACTAATGTGATATTATTTTGCCTTGAAAGCCATGTTACTTTGAAAATAAGAACAAATGTACGAATTGTATCAATTTTTGAGAGGATAAAATTGACCAGATTTGGACAGGTTTTTGCTTAACAGCAACATATTTTGATGCATTAAATACAACTGAAACATACTTACAAAAATATTTATTTGAGTTTAAGTCATTGTAATTTGGGCCGTTTGATCATTTGATTCTTTCATGTACTACAGTTACCGGTACTTGTACCATACTTTCAGAACTACTGCACAATACAAACCCAATTTCTTAGTGGAATTTATTCCTCTCCAAACATTCCTTCCCCCTGTAACATTTAATACTTTGTTACTTTTCCGCTATCCCTTTGTTATACCTGTTATAACACTCACATTTGTTGTGTCAATGAGTTGTTTAAATAATGTGTGTGGGGGGGTGGGGGGGATTAGACAAGAACATGGATGTTTTTTGGTACATTCATGGCAACATTATTTATCATCAGTTTGTTTTTCTGTTTGTCCTCTGACACTGGCCTTTTAATTATTCCTCAAATGAGGACCAAAACACATGCTGAGGCTGTATTCAGCCATTCTGGTGCCCAGCTATGGAATAGCCTACCAGAGGACATTAGACCTGCAGAGACTTGATGTTTTTAAGAGAAGGCTTAAGGCACACATTTTTAGCTTGGCTTTTGAATAACTTAGATATGTACTTCTTTTGATTCATCCGTTTCTATGTATTGATTTATTTACTTTTGGTGTTGAGGGGGCACCAGTGGTTCCTATTGGGGGGCTTCAATGCTGGGAAGTGTGGCAGGTGTCACTCAGCATGGATTAGATTCTCTTGGGTGTTTTTTTTGCCCTCATATGGTTTCTCTGTGCCTTGCTATGTGTTTTTCATTTGGTTTCTCTGTTCCTTGCTGTGTCTTCTTTAATATCAGGGTCTTCAGAGAATGTGTCCATGTTTTGTATGTTTGTTAGTGTGTGTGCACGTGCGTGCGCGCACGAGCATAGGCATGGTTGTGTGGCAATATACTGTACTGTATATGTGTATGTTGGGGCGGCTCTTTTTATATTGTAGTTTTGAAGTTTTAATGGCACATCACTTTGAGTTGCATAAAAGTGTCAAGTGCTATATAAATAAAGTGTGATTGATTAATTGGTAGTGTGAAGAGAACTTTAACTGTGTCTAGTTCAATGATTAAGTTAATGTCACATTTTCATTGAAATCATTCACTTGCATTGTGAGTAATGTTGCCAATGTAATTAAATATTCATATTTTATTGCCATCATCAGTTCCTGTTGCCGTCATCATTCTTCTCCCTGTTGTCATTCTGCTTCTTCTGCAACAGCTCCATCACATATTTGAGGCTTGTTCGGATTGTTTTTGAGGAGCCATTCAGCAAGCCAAACCTTATGAAAAGGTAGTAGGAGGTACACATAAACAATTCCATTCAGTAGTGACAAATACATGTGACACTTTACTTACACAGGGGTTGAGTGGTTTGTGCTTGCAGAGCTCAGTGAGTCCTTGCAGCAAAGTTTGGTTCACATACCGACTCAGGTATTCTTCTGTTTCCTCTCTTGTGGGAACAGTTAAAGCTACAAAAAAAAGGTATTTCAGAGTGACTTTGGCGTTTAATGCATACAACCACACGTGTGTGTGTGTGTGTGTGTGTGTGTGTGTGTGTGTGTGTGTGTGTGTGTTCTTACTGTTAGGGAACATGAATTTGATCTCTCGCTCCGCCACATGAAATGACTCGCTGCCATGGAGAGCATTCTCCAACTCAGACGTGGCATATTTTGCTCGAAGGCTTGAGGAAAAATATGGAAACATTTCAAAATAATGTTGAGAACTGGTATAACGCACGTGAAAAACTAAAACAAAAAACTGTTACATGTTTTAAATGTTTGCTGGGTAGTCCAGGGACCGAGTGGATAGCACCTTGACCTGACAGTAGAAAGGTCAGGCCCTCCTGTGTCAAGTTTCATGTTCTCACCGTGCTTGTGTGGTTTACCTTTATCCCCTACCCACATTCCAAAAACATGCATGTGTACGATTAATTTAAAATTGGACATAGGCATGAATAGTGGTGGTCTTTGTGCCCTGGCAACTAATCCAGGTTGTACTTCGCCTTTCGTCCATGCCATCTGAAGTATAGAATCATACTAATAGTTGCATTAATGTGCACATCCTTAAATGTGAAGCCATTCTTTTGTTTATTTGGATGGTGGCTTGAAGTAGTTGACGTTCCTCTTACAAATTGACTGCTATTTGGACGTGTTCATTAATTATTCCTTGACTATGGCCTCAGTTCCAACTGAAGTGCAATTGCTGTCAACGTGCTTCATGGTGGATATGGTGAGCTTTTGGCGCAGAGCAGCGCTGCTTTCTAGCCAAATTATTTGGAATTGTGGATAAAACATGGAGTGGGGAAAAAAGAATGGGTAAATTATATTCAATACAATATTGCCATGACAAAAAAGTGACATCCAATTGAAAAATATATTTCATTAAAATAATCAATTATTTTCTGCTTAATCAATCAGGGATATTAAATGTTCTGAAATACTGTAGTTTGATTCCTTATCGCAGAGAGAAATCTGGTATTGAGTGTTTTAATGTGGTGTAAGACTTTCCGGGTGACTGACATACTTTTGACTGGATAATGACAATTGGAAGTTTGTTTTACCAAAAGCCTTCTTTTGCATTTAAGTCCCAGGGATATACAAAAAAAACCCCAACAACAACAACAACACACTTTCAAATGGAACAAACCATTCTGGATGAGTGTCTGATGCCTTGATTGGTCCAATCATGTATTTCCAGTGAGCTATTGCGTTGTCTCGAGCCAGAGTCAAAGCAATGATTGGACCAGAGCTCATGTACGCTGTCAATTTGGGAAAGGTTAGTTTTCCATGATGTTCCGTGTAGAAGTCACTGCACTGTTCTGGACTTAACTGAAGTTTCCTCCTCTGCATGGGATGAATAATTAGGGATACTTCTGTGAAATATTTGTAGATGTTTAACACAACAACTTTTGATTGATCATTTTCATCATCACTTGAAATTCATCCTTATGGCAAGCAACATGACTGTTTTTTGGGGGGTGGTGTTTTACCGTTTTTATTGTATTTAATGTTTTAACTGTATTTGTTGTTGTGAAAGCATTACATCAATTAAGATGTAATGCCCGAAGAGGGCTGGGTAAGTCTCCAGCTCGCCCGCGAGCTTCGTGAGGATAAGGAGCACAAATAATGCATGGATGGATGGATTGTATTGTATTGTACTGTGCAAATGCCATATAATAAGCAGTCAAAAACATGAATCATTAGCGTTTTCTTGCACAAGACACCCCCCTCTGGTGATAGAAAGAAACACATTCATGTGACTCCTTTTTGACTGGACTGAGACCAACCTGTAAAATAGTGAAGCCCGACGTCAGAATGATGTCTTCAATCTCTTCACTCTTGTGAATCGCATCTGGCTTAATGATTGCCAAAGTTCTTTCCACATAAATACGAGGAAATGGATTTTCTTCCTCCGTGCACGTCTCGTCCGCCATCCAATGCTTGGTTTTTTTTTCTTGTCTTCAACGATGTTTTTGCATTCTAACAGGAGCGTGAACGTCTTGAAACTTCATTGGGGAGAACTTTACTTTATATTTCGTCACGCGGTCGTATCGTTTACTGACGTCACACAACGCTCGTCACTCGGTGAACATGACGTGGGTACTTTTTGCTGAGATTGATCACAACACATACAGCGCCATGGTTCAGGATATTTGGCAAATATTGCCAACAAAACGAGATGATAGTGGTGAGATTAGTTTTAGTTCATGATGGGGTTCTTCAGAAGAAAAGATAAGTATTTCAATGACTGCATACAGATTATGTGCGGATCAACTCAATTTTCACCAAATTTGGATTTATTTGTCACAGGCCAAAGTTTCAAAATGCATTTCTGAGTGCTCTCGTCCTAGACTGAAAACAGAGCAGTGATGTTGATTCACCTGCTGTATGGTGGAGATTATTTTAGAAATGAGTGCAGTGGGTGTACACTTAATGTAATTGGATGTGAGAATGGATAAGTACCATAACGTATGACTGATGTATTTTGTTGCCCCATTGTGTCCGAGCATCGAATGTCTGCGCTCAGTTAAGAATTTATTTGAACCCATCCACTTTTCATTTAAAGTGCAGTAACAAATGACTGATATGTTTTGTTGCCCTGTCCTCACATCGAATATCTACGCTCAGTTTGAAATTTGAATTTTGCCAGTGCCAACTACATTCATACCTGTTTGAAATTTAACAACATGGAAACAAGCTATTTGGAATCTGGTGGAGGATGGAAAATGAATTACAGTATAGATATTACAAAAACAACAGAGGCTATATTCAATCAACCATTTTGAATGCCCTGAAGAAGAAGGAAACACTTAGCACACTGAATACATCAATCAGAATTGGCCACGTGTGGAGAGCACACAAGGAATTTGTCTCTGTTAGTACAGGCTACACTAGTATTGCAATAACAAGCAACTATGATAAAGCAAAGACATGACATATAAGTATCGAAAGACTTTCCGGAATGTAAGGCTACCATTGTGCACTAGTACCACCCAATGACAGCTGTGCAATATGTGCAAGTAGTTTAAGGAAAACTACAGTCATTACTGCATTCATACCAGTTTGAAATTTCACAACATGAATGCAGAAAAGCTGTCTTTTGGTTTAAAACAAGCAACTGTATGGGTATTTGGAGCCTGGGAAAGGATGGAAAATTAATTTTATCAATTATCCAAACAATAGGGGCAACCAAGAAACACTTAATGACAAAAGACATCAAAGAGGCAGTTTAAGGAAAAACAGTCATTCACATCAGAGACAATTTGAGAGCTGTAAAGAAAACACCTTAAAAATTGTTTGTAACATTAGCAACAACTTCCAGTGGGTATGAGTGAAGTTCATAAACATAAAAGTACAGCTGCTACAATAGAAAAACACGTGTTGGGAATAAGAACAGAAGGGCCAGGATAGAATTTATCAAAACATACAAGGGCTCAACGACAAAGATTAACCTCAGCTCATAACAGTAGTTATGAAGAGAATTACACACACGGCCAGAAAAGGCCACAAAAGAGAGTGACTTGTCCAATTTTATTTACAGATTACCAAAAGTTAATATTTCATTGGGACAAATACGAGCAATATGAGTTTGCCCAAAACAATTTATTCCAGATTTTTCTTTACAGTAAACATAACGTCTCCGTTAGTATAGGCTACACTAGTATTGCGACAACCCAAAATGTTACTCAAAACCTTGTCTGTACAGTTAGTAAAGGTTATACTGTATGTGGTAAATAGTTTGGAATGTAACACATTAACAACTAAGTGTATGCAGGAAAAGTGATTAAGACTGCACGACTGTCTGTGTCTTTTGTGTTGTTATTTTTGTTATTTTGACTTAAAGATGGCGCCACGACAGTGGCTGCCTTTCCAGCAGCTCCTATATTTTGTTCTCCTACTTCTTCATTTCATAACTTTGCTGCTGTGAATTAGGAATTTCTCCATTGCGAGACTGAGGTTTTCTTACCTTATCTTATCTTGATCCACTTAACAGTACATGAATTCCCACTGAAGTTTCCGTTATATTACCCATTCTCCAGCAGTCATTTGACCTCTTTTACAAACGCTCCATCACATATTTGAGGCCCATTTGGATTGTTTTTGATGAGCCAGTCAGCCAGCCAAACCTATTGAGGGACGCAAAGGTTTTAGGAAACCGAGCTCAAAGAGTTTATTGGTCATTAATGAATTAGTTTGTCATAAACATTAAAATAAAATTAACTACAGTACTTACACAGGGGTTGAGTGGCTTGTGCTTGCATAGCTCAGTGAGTCCGTGTAGCAATGTTTCATTCACATATCGGTTCAGGTATTCTTCAGTTTCTGCTCTTGTGGGAAAGGCCTCCATAAAAGCTGCATATTTTGAACACAATTATAAAAACAAAGAACTGTGTGTGTATGCGTGTGTGCGTGAGTCCATCTTACTGTTGGGGAACATGAATTTGATCTCTCGGGCAGCAGCATGAAATGACTCACTGCCATGGAGAGCGTTCTGCAGTTCAGACGTGCCATATTTTGCTCGAAGCCTGCAGGAAAAAAATCAAAATACAGTACACGTTCATAGGAAAATCAACACGCACAACTGATGTTGGCCTATTACAGACGAGGACTGAATTACAGTAATAAATGCAGGGGCTGTATATGTAAATTTCCCCAGTGTGGGACAAATAAAGGATATCTTATCTTATGTCCTGAAAAAAAAGAGAAAAGTAACACTTTAGTTTTTGCTGATATTTCATCAAGCTGAACTGAAACTTTTAAAATGGGTACAAAAGTCCTAGTTCTCTCACTGAACACTTGTTTTCGCCTAGATGTGAACCCGTTAGTGTACGTAGAAAAGGTCTTAGCGCTTTCACTTTAGCTCATGAAAAATGGGAGCAAACACAAGTGCTGCATATATTGGCTGGTTAAAAAACAAAAACAAACTAGTATTGAAATACAGTACTGCCTCTGCAGCTCACCATTTTGTTTGACTTTTTGTGACCTTAGTGGGTCCAATGATTGATTTCCACTGGGCTATTGCATTTTCTCGGGCCAGAGTCAAGGCAACGATCGGACCAGAGCTCATGTAGGCAGTCAAACTGGGAAAATGTAGCTTTCCATAATGTTCCGCATAGAAGTCACTGCAGTGTTCTGGAGTCATCTGCAGTTTCCTCTTCTGTAAGAGATGAATTGTTTGTTACACACATACTAACGTCCAATGGAAAATGACAATAAATAATTGGCCTAGCATTTAAATTCAACCTACCTGCAAAATAGAAAAGCCATTTCTCAGAATGATGTCCTCAATCTCCTCACTTTTATGAATTGCATCCGGCTTAATGAGTGCTAAAGTTCTTTCGACGTGAATACGAGGAAAGTAGGCAGAGTCCATGCTTCTCGAAATGACGAATAAACTGCGCAGTCTGCGCTTGTCCAGCCTTCGGTCTGAGGCTCGTTCATTACGTTGCTTGGATACGGTAAACATTGTGCAAGCTCTCAGAACAAGCGGCCTGAAATTCCATCCAGACATTTTCCGAACCGCTTGATCCTCACTAGGGTCGCGGGGGGTGCTGGAGCCTATCCCAGCCGTCTTCGGGCAGTAGGCGGGGGACACCCTGAATCGGTTGCCAGCCAATCACAGGGCACACAGAGACGAACAACCATCCACGCTCACATTCACACCTAGGGACAATTCAGAGTGTTCAATCAGCCTGCCATGCATGTTTTTGGAATGTGGGAGGAAACCGGAGTGCCCGGAGAAAACCCACGCAGGCCCAGCAATCCCACGGTCCACGACGTTCGATTTTAAACCTGTATTGCACTTCTAAATTTGTTACGTTACTACTATTCTCCTCCAAGTATAAACTGTTGAGTGTTCCGGCAATGAACGAGCTTTCCAATGCAACACCACTGCCATCTAGAGCAGGGGTCCCCAACCTTTTTTGCCCCACGGACCGGTTTATGTCAGACAATATTTTCACGGACCGGCATTTAAGGTGTGGCGGATAAATACTATAAAATAATATGGTAAGAGCTGCATGAACACTGGGATTTTCGAGAGATAATAAACGAGGAGCGTCAAATCTGGCCGCAACACTCTGATCGCTATGGTAATGTTTAATGCCTTCAAAATACGATACAACGCAAAGTCAAAGTGCATGAAAATGTCAACTCACCACAATGCTGAATCAGTGCGAGCCCCGTGCTTGATTTGCTGCAACCGGGCGGTCCCATCTCGGGGGAATAGGAGACAATGACACCTGAAGTGTGTGCTTTATGTCGAGTCTACTTAGTAATTTTGTTTTAGTCGCATTTGCTGCACAAAACCCCCGCCTCACACAGGTAGCATGTCGGAAATAGCAACAGTGCTATTATGGCGATCTCAGAGTATTCAGCCTTAACTTGAATCCAGAACACCGACAGAGTTGTTGTCTCGAACGTACTTTTAAGGCCGCCGTCATTTGCGACCTCCAGCAGTTTATTTTACTCATTTAGCAAGCTCCAGCGTTTTGTTTTTAGCCGTAATCAGTCACGTGATGGAGAGACGTGGTTTGACGTGCGTCAAGAGTGACACAGGCGGATGTAACGGAGAATCGAGATTTTTTTTCGAAATAAAATCTGTCGTATTCCAAAATAAAAACAATCGAATTAGTGCACGTTCTTATTTGCGGCCCGGTACCAAATGCCTCGCGGACCGGTATCGGTCCGCGGACCGGCGGTTGGGAACCCTTGATCTAGAGAACTGCAGCCGACACCAAAACCACATCACAAAACTAGGGGGGAAAAAATCAGCGAGAGTACATCACAAAAGCAGAAATAAAGTTTATCCAAGAAAATTTGGAATGACGCCATACATAAACATACTACATAGTTGTACAGAGGTGTCACTTTGGTTGATATGTACAATATGCTATCAAATATAAGATGCACTGATGTATATTAATTTCAGTTAACAGATTTTAGAGCATGAATCCCATACACACAAATTCGTCAAATAGTCTTTTATTGAAAGTTGTTTTGATGAAAAGTTCTTATCGGGTTCCAATAGTAACCTGCCAGACTCTGATCTGGTTGTCGGTGTAGCCAGCAAACAGGGTCTGTGTACACACACACAAATAAAAGGGAGGAAAGACACGTTAACGTGAATCTGAAATGGCACTCACTATGTTGACAAAAAAAGAAAAAAAATCAGTTCGCCCCTCATATTTGCAGGACTGTCACCAGTGTACATCAGAATTTGAAGTGAATGGGAATAATCACAGGGGGACTATCACTTTTTACCCATCTGTACTGAACCAAGCATGTACCTGTCCATCAGCAGACCAGGCCAGAGAGGTGCACTGCGGGGGTTCGGCCTTGCTGTTTGTGCTGATCACCTCCTGTCTCAGCTCATCCACAATAATCTTGCCCTCCAGATCCTGCAGAAATGGGGAAAAACAAAGTAAACACAGAGGGACTTGGGAAAGGAGAAAAGTTATTATTTTTTAAATTAAAACAACTCAGAAACAGCCTCTTTGTCATCAAATAATACAGATGGCAATGGAAGTCTCATCACCGTCACACACAGCAACTTTAAATATAACCAGTATGGCTTCCACAGTATTAAAGGGTCATTTACCCAGATCTTGATACTGGGACCGGTGGCAGCGCACAGCCAGTATCGGTTGGGGCTGAAGCAGAGGGCGTTGATGGTGGCACCGCTGTCAAGGGTGTAGAGGTGCTTGCCCTCGTTCAAGTCCCACAGCATGGCCTGACCATCCTGAAGAGAACACAAATATGCTCCAGTAACGCGGTCATTGTATTTGGACACAATGATGACTTTCAGGGACGCTTGACTCAGAAACAGCCTCTTTATCATCAATGATTAAACAGATGAGTTAAGACATCATCACTGCAAAACCCTGCAAGGCGGCCCACAAAACTCCCAAGGTGAGTTTACCTTTCCCCCAGATGCACACAGGGAGCCATCAGGAGAGACGGTCACAGTATTCAGGTAACCAGTGTGGCCGATGTGGTTTGTCTTGAGCTTGCAGTTGGCAAGGTTCCACACCTTTGGGTGGGGACAGGGAGACGTTACTAATATGAAAGTCACACAAAATTCATTTGAAGCTGCGCAGCGTTGTGCCCTCATACTGAAAAGTGTTTCATCAATGTATGACATTAAGATAATACATGCAATATAAAAAAAATAATCACTGGGCAAAGGGAAACTGACAAATCCGCACTTTAGATGAGCAGTCTGTAAGGAACAGCTTACCTTGACCATCTTGTCCCAGCCACAAGACACAATAATGGGGTTGCTGCTGTTGGGGGAGAAGCGCACACAAGAAGCCCACTCGGAATGGCCTTCATCCTGAAAGGGGAACAGAATCCACATCGGCTCTTTACTGGAAAAAACTTGGCTACATGTATGGCCTTAGTCATCATCAGAGTGCATGTTAATTTTCGACCAGGTCAGTAGGGCAGAATATTTTTGGAATCCAGTATTCTACCAATGACCTCAATGGATAATCTGATACAAAATTATTTTGCATTATCAAAAATTATCTACACACTCAAACACGCGTGACATACAGGTTTTATTTTGGGTCCATTTGGGGCTGCTATTCTCACATTCTACATTGTACTATGACTTTTGATGTGGCTTTACAAGGTGGGACCCCACCCTTGTGAGTGACATGGGCTTCAACAAGTGCAAGTGAGTTGGCTGTTCGCATCTGGCTGACCGCCAGTAAGCGTGTTGAGTAAACGGGCATCAGAAGCTAGAATATATCAATTACATGTTGATTTCATTACTTTTCATTCAATAAAGCAATTCAAAGTGCACCGACCGCTCTTTAATTCAACTGCAAAGATCAAATTCTGGCCATCCACCTGGATCGTGTACTTGCAGACTCCAAGTGTGTTCCACAGCTTGATGGTCTTGTCCCGAGAGCCTGACACAATTTGGCGGTTATCGGCAGAGAAGGCCACACTCAGGACATCTTTAGTGTGGCCAACAAACTGGCGGGTGGTGTTGCCACTGTGGAGACGTTGCACCAGTGTTGACATTAGGACAGTAATTACAGTATTAATTACAGTCATTGTAATTAATACAGCCATTAAATGAAAAACCTCAAATTAACACACACACACGAATAGCGGTAGAGGTCAGAAAACTACCAAAATCTTAGACAAACTACAGCATAATCAATGTGCTTCCCTTTTAAACAATACTTCCTCCAAAAGCATCAGTCTCAAGGTGTATTAAAAACACCCACAAGACTGTTTGGCCCTGGGGACTTTCATTCAAAAGCATTATGCAGTCTTATTGATTCCGGGTTTAATCAGAGGTTAACTTCTTACTAAATTTGTAACAATTCGTGTAATGAGAAATGTCAGGCATATCTTCAATGCCAATAAAAAGTGTTATACTTTATTGATCCTGTTGGGGAACTTAAGTTGGTTTAAATGAGTTTCTCAAAGTTGGACAGCAAAGCCCATAGAAAAATGTTGCGGATAACACTGAGCAGTCGGTACAAATGAATCCTGGAAATGACAATAGATATGAATGGGCTGAAGGTTGAAAGTACATCCGTTAAGGTATCGTGGAGCAGAGGATATCATCTTTTCCGTATGGCCTGTACTTACGTGCTGAGGTCCCACAGACGGAGGGTGCTATCCCAGGCTCCAGACAGGGCAAACTGTCCGTCGGAGGAGATAACAACATCGCTCACAAAGTGAGAGTGGCCCTTCAAGGAGCGCTGAGGGATGCCGTAGTTTGTTTCATCACGGGTCAGCTTCCACATGATGATGGACTTGTCTGTGAGGAAGAAATACAAGAAGTCTTCAAGTCACGTCGACTTTTCAATCGCCACATTAGCCTGAAATGCTAACGTCAGAAAAAAAACCTCTCCACTCAGTTTGCGTTACACAACCACCTTTTAATTTTTAACGTTGCGTGTGCTTCTTGTGGTTGCTTTAGATTTCAACAGGATAATTTCAGTAGCATTGTGGTTCATTTGACGCGGCGATGGCCAAGTCGTTAGCCGTCTACGGCTAGCGTAGCCATGTTGGCGAAACCGGCGGGGGAACCTCACCTCGGGACGCCGACAGAATCATGTCGGGATATTGAGGCGTAGTGGCGATCTGGGTGACCCATCCACTGTGCCCCTTAAGGGTCCCCCTAACTGTCATCTGCTCTGTCATTTTGGCGTCGGTCAGCGAAGCCTTCTACGAGGATGGATTTGGATTTTCAGAAGTCCAAATTTACCCTAGGTCCTCATTGCATCTGGGCACAGAGGAAAAGGAAGTCGAGACCCGGATGCAAAAACTATGAGGGGTGAGAAGCCGTCAAAGGATTCTGGGAAATTTGACGTCATACGTTAGGAGAAAAGACAGCAAGCGGCAGTAAACAAAGGATTGTTGCTCACGCAGATACAAACATTTTATACTAAACTGGAGTGCGACTAATCGATGTAAATTTGGAGCATATTTCATTGAGGGTTTTTTTTTGCCGTAAATATATACAGTCGATCAATATTCTGTGCTGTGGGAATTAAATAATTGAAATGTTACGTACATTAAACTTCATTCAAACTTTTATTGAACCATATGACAAATGTTTTACAGAAAAAAATCTCACGGCATACGACGAAAAGTAAAACGTGAAAATCATTATGTAAACGGAAAGAATGATGATTTCTTCTCATTTTATTCACAAATTCACTGCGAATTGAGCCCGTTTAAGTGAATACGTTGCTGTTCTGTTGCGTGTAAGGCACAAGGTGGATACAAAACACAGATTTATTGTACCTTCTGCCATCTAGTGGAAGCGCATTTAATTGGTCAGCCTGTCACTATGCGTCACTGGCATTGGACAAAGATTGTTTTGTCATAAAACTCTTTAGACCAAGGTTCGAAATTCGATACTTTACTGCGACACACACGATGAACTCACATGACACATTGGGCGGCAGCACAGGGGTTGGGAATCATTGATCTAAATAGGTACTGCATTTATTATTGATGTTTCATGGCCAAAGTGGAAAAAACATGAACTAGTTATAAGTAACAAATGTATTGCAAAGGACATACATGAATAAATTCAAAAGTTATTTTGGATGGCATTTGTTATATCTAATTCTGAAGTCTTTAAAGTGATCTTCAAAGTGTTATACCATACACCGGCTCACTCCACAACAAAATCATTGCTGAGGTACAGTTATGTGGTATTTAACTTTTGTGTCCCATGTAGATGGACATTCTGTTTGTTTTTAAACATTGATTTTGGTGATGGCCTTGATTTCTGTGCTTAGAGATCCAAATATTTTTTGTTGTAGATGAAAATTGGTAAAGAAAAAAAAAACCAATGAACGAGGATGACATACAAAGTTGCTCCCATTTGAATGCATTTAAATGCAACTTTTTTTTAAAATTTACATTGCGGTACAGAAAATTATGCAAGGAAGAAGTAAGAAATGTGTAATCATTATATCATTTTGATCACTTAACTGATTTTGAGTACTCCTGCTGGGGACTCCCTCGTTCTGCTGGGGGACTTCGATGCTCATGTGGGCAACGACAGTGAGACCTGGAGGGGCGTGATTGGGAGGAACGGCCCCCCGATCAGAACTGGTGTGTTTTGTTATTGGACTTCTGTGCTCGTCACATACTGTATATTCCATAACGAACACCTTCTTCAAACATAAGGGTGTCCATATGTGCACTTGGCACCAGGACACCCTTGGCCGCAGTTCGATGATTGACTTTGTGGTTGTATCATCGGATTTGCGGCCGCATGTTTTGGGCACTCAGGTGAAGAGAGGGGCGGAGCTGTCAACTGATCACCACGTGGTGGTGAGTAGGCTCCGATGGTGGGGGAAGATGCCGGTCCGTCCTGGCAGACCCAAACGTATTGTGAGGGTTTGTTGGGAGCGTCTGGCGGAATCCCCTGTCAGAAGGAGTTACAACTCCCACCTCCGACAGAGCTTTTCCCATGTTCCGGGGGCGGCGGGGGACATTGAGTCCAAATGGACCACGTTCCGTGCCTCTATTGTTGAGGCGGCCAATCTGAGTTGTGGCCGTAAGGTAGTTGGTGCCTGTCGTGGCGGCAACCCCCGTGCTCTCTGGTGGACACCAGCAGTAAGGGATGCCGTCAAGCTGAAGAAGGAGTCCTATCGGGCCTTTATGGCCTGTGGGACCCCAGAGGCAGCTGACGGGTATCGACTGGCCAAGCGGAATGCAGCTTTGGTGGTCGCCGAGGCAAAAACTCGGGCGTGGGAAGAGTTCGGTGAGGCCATGGAAGCCGACTTCCGGCGGCCGAGGAAATTCTGGTCCACCATCCGACGTCTCAGGAGGGGGAAACAGTGCACCACTAACACTGTGTACAGTGGAAGTGGGGCGCTGTTGACCTCGACTCGGGACGCTGTGAGCCGGTGGGCGGAGTACTTCGAAGACCTCCTCAACTCCACCAGCACGCCTTCCTTGGAGGAAGCAGAGTCTGGGGACTCTGAGGTGGGCTCTCCTATCTCTGTGGTCGAAGTCACCGATGTGGTTAAAAAGCTCCTCGGTGGCAGGGCCCCAGGGGTGGACGAGATCCGCCCGGAGTTCCTCAAGGCTCTGGATGTTGTGGGGCTGTCCTGGTTGACACGCCTCTGCAACATCGCGTGGTCAGCGGGGAGAGTGCCTCTGGATTGGATGACCGGGGTGGTGGTCCCTCTTTTTAAAAAGGGGGACCGGAGGGTGTGTTCCAACTACATAGGGATCACACTCCTCAGCCTCCCTGGTAAGGTCTATTCAGGGGTGCTGGAGAGGAGGGTCCGTCAGGAAGTCGAGCCTCGGATTGAGGAGGAGCAGTGTGGTTTTCGTCCCGGCCGTGGAACAGTGGACCAGCTCTACACCCTTAGCAGGGTCCTTGAGGGTATGTGGGAATTCGCCCAACCAGTCTACATGTGTTTTGTGGAGTTGGAGAAGGCGATTGACCGTGTCCCTCGGGGAGTTCTGTGGGGGGTGCTTCGTGGGTATGGGGTACCGAACCCCCTGATACGGGCTGTTCGGTCGCTATACCACCGATGTCAGAGTTTGGTTCGCATTGCCGGCAGTAAGTCGGAATCGTTTCCAGTGAGAGTGGGACTACGCCAAGGCTGCCCTTTGTCACCGATTCTGTTCATAAATTTTATGGACAGAATTTCTAGGCGTAGCCAAAGCGTTGAGGGGGTCCATTTTGGTGGCCTCAGTATTGCATCTCTGCTTTTTGCAATTGATGTGGTACTGCTGGCTCCTTCAAGCAGGGCTCTCCAACTCTCACTGGAGCGTTCGCAGCCGAGTGTGAAGCGGTCGGGATGAGGATCAGCACCTTCAAATCTGAAACCGTGGTCCTCAGTCAGAAAAGGGTGGAGTGCCCTCTACGGGTCGGGGAGGAGATCTTGTCCCAAGTGGAGGAGTTTAAGTATCTTGGGGTCGTGTTCACGAGGCGAGGGCAGAAGGGAGCGAGAGGTCGACAGGCGGATCGGTGCAGCATCTGCTGTGATGCGGACGTTGTATCGGTCTGTTGTGGTAAAGAAGGAGCTGAGCCAAATGGCGAAGCTCTCAATTTACCGGTCGATCTACGTTCCAGCCCTCATTTATGGTCACGAGCTATGGGTCGTGACCGAAAGAACGAGATCCCGGATACAAGCGGCCGAAATGAGTTTTCTCCGCAGGGTGTCCGGGCTCTCCCTTAGAGATAAGGTGAGACGCTCGGTCATCCGGGAGGGGCTCAAAGTAGAGCCGCTTCTCCTCCACATCGAGAGGAGCCAGATGAGGTGGCTGGGGCATCTGATTCGGATGCCTCCTGAGCGCCTCCCTAGTGAGGTGTTCCGGGCATTTCCCAACGGGCGGAGACCCCGAGGACGACCCAGGACACGCTGGAGAGACTATGTCACCCAGCTGGCCTGGGAACGCCTCGGGATCCCCGGGGAGAGTTAGAAGAAGTAGCTTGGGAGAGGGAAGTCTGGGCTTCCCTGCTTAAGCTTCTGCCCCCGCGACCTGGCCCCGGATAAGCGGTACAAGATGGATGGATGGATGGATGGATGAACTGATTTTGAATTTCTTGATACCTCGTTCCCCTCACAAAATATTTATTTCTTTTTGCTGCCAGGGTGAAATGTTGCAAACATTTATGGTGCCATTACTGGAAGAACCTTATAATTTGCTCCAAAATAAATACAACTATATATAAATGTTTGTCAGCAACCACAACGTGTCTAACAAACACCCATGTCCCGTTGTTTACTGTATATGTGCCATGTCAATGTACCATAAAAGTTGTTCAACAAAAGAAGCAGGCTACATAACAAAGTTACTCCAAATGAATCAATTAACATTTTGAATCATTCATTCATTCATCTCCCAAACCGCTTGATCCTCACTAGGGTCGCGGGGGGTGCTGGAACCTATCCCAGCTTTCTCCGGGCAGTAGGCGGGGGACACCCTGAATCGGTTGCCAGCCAATCGCAGGGCACACAGAGACGAACAACCATCCACGCTCACACACACACCTAGGGACAATTTAGGGTGCTCAATCAGCCTGCCATGCATGTCTTTGGAATGTGGGAGGAAACCGGAGCACCGGGAGAAAACCCACGCAAGCCCGGGGGGAACATGCAAACTCCACACAGGGAGGCCGGAGCTGGAATCGAACCCGGTACCTCTGCACTGTGAAGCCGACGTGCTAACCACTGGACTACCGGGCTGCCCATTTTGAATCATGTTGAGTCTAATAATGTCATAGTCATCAAAAAGACCTGTTGAGATCTCAAATACAGTAATCAAACTGTTCTGCCACACTCAAACACTTTTCTGCGGTTGACTTACAAAAGCAGGGATCAAAGTAAGTCCAAATTTACAGCACCTCAACAAAAAAAGAAAAAAATATATCATTTTCACACCAGCTTTATTAAAAACAGAGTGGTCAGAGGTGATGTAATGTCACTTTTCAAAGATGAAGTTTTCCAGGCCAAACTATTGCCAACATGTTATGGAATTAACTTGATAATCAGTTTAACAATATCGGAACATATGAAAACAGTTCCAATGAATTTGGAAAATTGAAATCAACATTTGCCTTCAATGTCCTTGTCATAGCACATTTGTGTGAGATTATTCAAAATAGTATCTTAAATGTCTTAACACACTCATGCAACAAACAACAGAAAACTGAAGCCAAAACCTTTAAGACCTTCTCTGCATGAACCCAAACAATATAGTAATGGTTGCAGCCTGAGGGTAAGGCTGGAGACAAAAAAAGAACAAAAAAAAACAAATCTATGTCAAGTTAATTGAAATGCGTATGATGTATGGACAAGGAAAGCATAAACCCATAATTTATTTCAGTCATGATAAATTGACCAAGTTATACATTTTGACAATAATTACAAAAATAGCTTAATTCTGTTTAAACCAAATACACAACCAAACATTCACACAAAGTGAAGCTAATACTGTGAAATTATTGGCTACAACACCAAACCACCATTGTGCTAGTTGCTTACCCCATTAAAATGTAAAACTGATACAACTTGCAAAACAAATTCTAGTCCTATGTTAATTGCCAGACAACCACTCAGCTTCCAGTCAAATGGCAACACTTTATGCTTCACTGTGACTTTAAACTGGTTTAACATTTGTAATTCTTTCATAATGTTTGCATGATATGTGATGTTACAGTAAACTTTTCATGTATAGACAACTTTTCATAGAACTACATAAATCAATGTTTATGTACAAGTAAATTGAATTGAACTTTTTTTTGTTGCATCAGAATCGAAATTTGGCACATGTATTAAGTTTGTATTATTTGCGTTGGTGATATTTCAGAGTCTGAATATTGATGATGAAGAAAAAAAACAAGAGGCAAGACAGAATAAGAAGGTCGTCTATACATTTTCTTGAGAGCAAATTGCAGTCAAAGTTGTACAAGTGACAAAAAATAGTAGGCCTATTTCAACTTCCCATTTTCCATCTATTGCAGCATACAAGGAAATATTATGACTGAGTAGCTGTACAATAACCAACTAAACAGTTAAACAATTTCCAACTGTTCGGTGGGACAACAAAATGTTGGTTTACCCAATGTTCTTAAATAGCTAATGTACTTTTCTGTTTACAAAAAAATGTAGTTCTGTTGGTATCATCGCTGTTTTGTATACATATAGCAAAATAATTGTATTTATCCCATATCTTTAAAAAATCATGCCACATTTAAAGAAACTTTGCAAATATATAATAAGTCCAGCAAACTTAACAATTTATTCCGGCCCCGTAAATGCCTTGCAAGGACAAGAACACAACCAATAACAGTCCTGCGACCACTTGGACTACTTTGTAAAACTTTTTTGTGACAGTTGAAACATGGCCCACACAAAGGCAGCATTTCCGGCATTCAAAGCCAGTGTCTGATTACTCAATAAAACTGAATTCCAAACAAAAAAAGTTGGTAGACATTTGACCAAAATAAAATAATAATTTAGTCGGTCAGTCATCAGTTTAAATGACTAATATTAAAAAATAAAATAAAATACAAGGAACACACAGCAGCAAGAGAGAACAAACGTGTTCATCTGGGATTAAATGACCATGATCAGTCAAACTAAATTACACGTGGTAATGGCAGACTTGAGGATAACTAAAAACTCAATGAAAAAAATGATGAAGATGATTCGTCCCCCTGAATGATGCATTTGTTTACTATGAATACTGTAACGGCTCCTTCAATTCAGTGAATAAACACAGCAATGCACGGGAATGCAAAATGTAACAAACAGATTTCCACTGCCACTTATGAAAAAAAAAAACTGTCAAAAACCTTTAAAAGAGTGCTTGAAAATCTATTATTTCTATTATATACTCCACAACATTGTTGAGGATTATGCAGTTAATTAGGGAATGTCTTCACTACACTGCCAAGTAAGTGATGACTAAACTCATAGCGTGCTGTAAATCCTTCCCTATGTGCCAGTGATGTCACACCACTTCATCAGCAAGAACTTCCAGGGGATTGTGGGAGTGGATTTGTCGTCTCCTCCGGGAGAGTTTCCCTATTGGAGGATTAAAGTGTTCAGTAAGACACGGAGGCTGTGCAGGGTGTGTTCTGCTCCATCAAGGCCAATTTGCCTCCGTGTCCTCTGCCCCTTTAAAGTATCTTTTTCCCCAGCAGGCACTTCCGCTCGCCTTCATGGCTGAATGAGACGCTTGCGTTTAAGCTTCTGCCTGGCCATCTCCTCCTTTCAGAAAACAGAGAGGACGAGAAGAGTGACGCACACTCCTTCATCGGCCACTGCAAAGATCTATTCAAGCATCCGTCAAGCCGAGGAAGTCAGACTTGGTTAGTAAGGCCGTTACACTGCAGCACACTGCACCCAAACAGCCCTTCAAAGAAAGAGTTCCACTTCCAATTCATTATTATATGTATTTTTTGGGTCGAAGCATGATGTTTGATGACTCAACAACATGGATCGCTTGAGTTCTTACAATACTGCAGAGTTGTCCATGTTTCAATATATTACATAAAAACGTTTATTTAAAAAAATACAAATCAAAAGTCGTTGGTAATCAGCTGCAATATACACCAAAAACAATATGTACAGATTCCATGCTGCTGGTTAGTCATAGCCATCACTGCAAAAGAAGAATAGAAGGGATACACGATTAGTTGTTTAGTCATCACATTAACATTATGTACTATTTTCATTAAACTTACAGATTCAAATGTGCAAATGTTAGAACTACACGCGCACACACTGGACTGCATATAAATTAGTCCCGTGTCAAGCAGTTGACTTGAGTGCTTAAATACAAATTACAATTTAGTCGGGGAGGTTCTGTAAACTTAAAAACCCCAGAATGTGATGATTTGCAAACCCTTCCCAACCTAAAAAAATTGAATGCACAAGATGACATGTTCAAACTGATCAACTTTTTTGTTTTTGCAAAGAGTCACTGATTTTGAAATCAATGACTGCAACGCATTAAAAACAAAGCTGGGACACGGGCATGTTTACCAATTCGTGACATCACTTTTCCTTTCAGCAACAATAAGCATATTGGAAAAGCGCACACTCATTTTCACTCTTGCCTGATGTAAAGCTTGAGCTGCTTAACAGTTCGGGGTCTCCATTGTGGTATTTTGTACTTCATAAGGCGCCACACATTTTCAATGGGAGGCAAGTCTGGACTGCTGGCAGGCCAGTCTCGTACTGACACTCTTTTATGACAAAGCCATGCTGTTGTAACAATGCAGGATATGGTTTGGCATTGTCTTGCTGAAATAAGCAGGGACATCCTTAGAAAAGACGTTGTGTGAATGGCAGCATATATTGCTCCAAACCCTGTAAGTACCTCTATGGACAGAATTGCAACTGAACCATTGAGGAGTCCGGTTTGGTGGCCTCATTATCGCAACTCTGCTTTTTGCAGATGATGAGGTGCTGTTGGCTTCTTCAACTCTCACTGAAGCAGTTCGGAGGTGAGTGTGAAGCAGTTGGGATAAATATCAGCACCTCCAAATCTGAAACAATGGTTCTCAGTCTGAAAAGGGTGGAGTGTCCTCTCCGGCATCTTGGGGTCTTGTTCACGAGTGAGGGTGGGAGGGAGCAGGAGTCTACAGGCGGATCGGTGCAGTGTCTGCTATGATGCGGAATTTGTATCGGTTTGTCGTGGTAAAGAAGGAGCTGAGCCAAAATGCAAAGCTCTCAATGTACCAGTCGATCTACGTTCCTACCCTCACCTACGAGCGATGGGTCACGTGACCAATAGAACGAGATTCTGGATACAGGCGGCTGAAATGAGTTTCCTCCGCAGGGTGTCCAGGCTTTCCCTTAGAGGTAAAGTGAGAAGCTTGGACATCCGGGAGGTGCTCAGAGTCGAGCCGGTTCTCCTCCATCTCAAGAGGAGCCCGAAGATGTTGCTCAGGCATCTCATTAGGATGCCTCCTGGATGCCTCCCTGGTGAGGTGTTCTGGGTATGTCCCACCGGGGACACCCCAGGACACGCTGGAGAGACTATGTCTTCCAGGTCGCCTGGGAATGCCCTGGGATTTGCAAGGAGGAGCTGGAAGAGCTGGGGAGAGGGAAGTCTGGGCTTTCCTGCTAAAGCTGTTGCCTCCCTGAGCCGACCCCGGATAAGCGGTAGAAAATGGATGGATGGATGCACCATTTTTATTTTTTACAGTGTTCCAACATCATTGAAATCATACATTGTAATTATCTTTTTTAAAGTTGTAATTAAAAGCTAACATTTTAACAGAAACTGTATGACCTGTTAGAGTTCTCACCTTGTGCCAGCAGCCTGGTATTGGCAGCCCATCATGTCCCTGCAAAATAACAACAGATATCTTCATTAGCAAGCCATAAAATGTATAAGAATTTAAGTTTTTGCTGCATTATTACAGTGGACATCAAAAGCTTTTTGTAAGTGCCTGTGATACCTGAATAAAGTTAAGGTGTTTTTGTGGGATTTTCCTGACATATTTATTTTTGAAGCAGAAGCCTTAAGTTTTTTTTTTTTTGCAAATAGTGACTAGCATTTGAAATTGTTCATAATTCCCTCCACTTTGACTAAGGCCCCAGTTCCAGTTGAAGAAAGGCCACAAAGCATAATGCTGCCACCAACTATGCTTGACCAGGCCTGATGCTCCCTTCTCAGCAGATAATGCACAGTGCATAGGACACCATCATCTGTGGGAGCTCCAATTTGCACAAGGGGACGCGTTGCGATATCATTGAATGCACACGTCATGCATGAATGCTGTGAGACACGTCGTTCAAATATCTGGAAGAAGCCCTGAAAAATGTGGTGGGGTGGGAGGCAACATCAGGATTTTCAGTTTATGGCACCCAGAGGGGAATCGGCGGTCCTGCGATGACTGCAGGTATGGTGTTCTTTTGGTGAAGGCCGAAATATTCACCCTTGCTTTCAAAATCTTGCAAAAGCACTCTAGATATCTCCCAAACCCATGTGGGACAGTATGTTATGGTTCATTGTAAACAGTCAATAAGTCAAGGTGGAATGAATCATGAACAGTTCCAAATACCACTCAGTTTTAGCACAAACTTTCAAGTTTGTGCGAGAAAGAAAAACATGTCAGGAAAGACAATTTATTTTGGGTTAATCAGAGCACTTCAGCTGGCGGCAGCTGTGCGCTGACTCCCATTTGACATCAATTGGAAATTAATTTGTTAATTCGGTACAGAGCCCCATCCCCAAATAAGAGGGTATAGCCATTCATGCAACTCCTTCATCACAGTATAATGCAAAACCTTCTGTTTGAACAAGTATCTGATTATTTTTTTCCAAATTTTAAGGTTTTCATTACTGCTGGATGTAAAATACATTTAAACCCTCCAAATTTTCACACAGGCCACTTGAAATTTGTATTTGGTGAATTGCTATGTTTTAGGTAAAAAACACGCAAGTGGTAAATGATGACATCTTCTATACAATCTTTCTCATGTCATTCCCAGCCCTAGGGTACCCAGTCAATCAAAAAAAAAAAAGCAGGGTGAGATGAATTTATTTTCAATGAATAAGTATAACTAATTTCGACCTAGATATTCAAATTTCTTAGCGTCACCAGAGCGTCAATGGCATCGAAGAAAGACCCAGAAATGAGAAAAACACACATGAATAGCCAAAGTACAGAGGAGGCAGGAGCAGTGATACCGTACCACAGGACAGGGGGCCACAGGGGCGGAAGGAGGAAGAAGAAGAGGTGGAGGAGAAGAAAGTGCTCCTTCCACAGACAGACCTTTTTTCTCATCACAAACCTGTTAGCAAGAGTCAATTACACATTCACAACTTGGATGAAGAAACTTGCAGAGAGGACGAAAATAGCAAACAGTCACAGAGATACACGAGAAACACGAAAAAGTAAAACCTGAGCGATACATTAAGAAGTGGTCGGTAATATGGATTGGAGGTGCCATACCACAGGACAGGGTTGGTCTAGGCCTGGAGGACCCTGCTCTCCCTTCTGACCCTTCAGTCCTCTCTTTCCTACACTTCCTCTGTCACCCTGAACAAAGAGGAAACAGTTCACACACTCAGGTTTCCTAAAAGTAACCAACATTTATTTATACTGCTACAGTAATATAATATTAATCACATACAAGAACATTGACGGAAAAAAATTAGAAAAATTAAAATCTCTATTTTAATTGAACCTGTCAGAGGGGTACTGTCTCACATTTCCCCTGCTCACCTAGCTAAATGAGTTACAGGGGTCAAAATATTGGGAACAGGTCTCACATCATGCACTGCAAATTACAGCCACAATGATAAACTACAAAATATGGTCAAACTTGAAACAAGTTATTACTGACAACGTCACTGTATCCCACGGGCCATTCAGTAATTGTTTTTGGACAATATTTGGAACATTCCGAGCTCACAATATTAATAATGTTATTTTGGTTTTAAAAATTATTTTGGTGATAGAGCTTCAACATAATGGAGTTTCAACAATTACAGAAACATCACAAAGATTCTTGTCATTATCACTACTGTTAATTTTGGGCAGTTGTGGCATGAACCCCTCAGGCAGTTGTCTAATACATTGTGAAGAACAATATGGTATGCACCATTTAAGTTTGATCCAGCTGTCATTTGATTTTGCGATTGCATCAAATATCGATGTGTGTCAATAAAAATGATCACTGGTTCTACACCATTAGAAAACATTTCTGGATGTTTTTTGCATACCAACCTTATCTCCTCGTTCCCCTCTGTCACCTTTCTCACCCATTAGGCCTGGGAAGCCCTGCAAAAAAAGATAAAAATCAAGAGAGGTCAACTCCTGTGCAGGATAATTAGAAACGAGCCAATTGAAATCCTTATTGAGACACTCACGTCAAGTCCAGGTTCCCCTGGCCTGCCCTGTGAATAGATTCACATGACTAATGCGTCAGTATGAAGTTTTACAATGATAGAGGTTCAAATTGTGGAGGTGATCGGCGGCCTACTTTTTCTCCTTTTGCCCCTGGAAGACCCACTAGACCAGGAGACCCAGGTATACCCTGCAGGCCGTCCAATCCCTGCGATTATAGCAAAAAAGCTCATGGTCATTGCTGCTTCATGTCTGCTTTCTTTACAATACGCTTGCATCGCCTGGGTGTTACTCACTTTGGGTCCTGGAAAACCGGTCTCCCCTCTCACCCCCTTTATTCCAATTCCTGGCTCCCCCTACATTGCAATACAGGAATTTAAGCACCAAACTACATGACACAACAGCATCCACTGAATACCTGGGAGTTTGCCTTTCAAACTTACCTTTGGACCGGGCATTCCATGCAGCCCCTGAAAAATACTGTATTTCAATCTATGGTTGCTGAAATGTCATTTGCTGCTTGCAATAATGATAAGAGCCCTCACCATGGATCCAGGTGACCCAGGAACTCCCGGTGGACCTGGTGGGCCAGGAGGGCCTGGCTGGGAAATCATTTGAACCTGAACAAATATAAGTCAAAGGAGCACGAGGGAAAATCACTTACAGTAGTTTGCGGTTAATACTGGTCATCATTTACCTTTTTGCCTCATCATTCTGTGAATTTAAGTCAAGTCCACCATAGCTAGAAAAACACTTGACAAACACGTGACAAACACCCTTTTCTCATAAATGAATAGACGGTACTATTTTGACATTTGAGAAGACATCAGCATCTCTCAGTATTCACATTCACCTTCTCAGGAAATTAATTTTATTAGTTGCGTGTTGTATAAGGATAAGTTACACTGTAGTTTAAAAAGACATGAGTGAAAACATGAAAACATCAAGATGAAAAAAAACTGCATGTGTGTGTGGTCCACTGACCAGGTTGTCGTCCAATCTGCAGTCTCCCTTTTCTCCTTTCTGTCCATCCATGCCCTGTGTGACAAAGCTCAAGATGAGCTTGAACCAAAACATCTCTCCGTATGAACAGTGCAGTGCAAACTCCAACAACCACGACAAACACCTTGTTTCATTACTAACGCCCTGACTGTGTTAATTAAAATGGAGCATTATTTTGTGCTTTTTAGATGAAAGTGGACTTTCCTGAAAATTCTGGAATATACAAATACAAATATCTATCTATAAATACTGTATAAAGATATATATATATATATAGCCATGACCACTTGAACGTGTTCCTAACACTTGCGTCTATTGCACGTATGTCAGCTTGCCTGTCTACCTGTTTGAACATTGCGCTGGGACCATACGTATGAATTAGTTTACACAAAACGCTGTTTAAATACTTGACATTCAATAATTAATCTGCCTTTTGTGTGCGCACGTGCACCCTTTGTGGCTTCCGTTCTCGCCGAAATTTCGAAATCTCCGAGATATGGCGAGGCCATGGCAATGCGAGGGGAGGGGTGTTACTGTTACTAGTGTTCGTGCCTCAACATGGCGACGCTCGTGAAAGCAAAACAACGAACTCAAACGCGTGTTCGTTCAATGTTGTCAACTAATATCCGGATTAATTTTAGGCAATTTTTCCTCAATTTTCCAGAGGAAATTTCATGAAAATTTGAAAATCCGAAATTCCGGGAAAATCCGGAGGACTTTCATCTCTACTGCTTGTAAAGATACATTTGCTGATGTAGTTCCTCTAGTCTATTGCATATCAGTAGATTGTGCAGCTGCCCCGAATTAAGTGTCTCGTCAGCGTATTTGCTCACAACTTACCGCAGGCCCAGAAAGGCCCATCTCTCCCTTTTCTCCTCTTTCTCCTTGTGGTCCTGCCTCACCCACATCACCTCTAGATCCCTGGTGGAAAAAAAAGAGTATACAAATCATTAACGATGAACCACCCCAAAAAAAACGTTTCCGTACATGTACCTTCTCCCCATCGACCCCAGCTGGACCAGGTAAACCGAGCTCCCCCTGAAACACAAAGGAGTCTCTTGATTAATGAATATGATGACCTAAAGTGAAGTCAGCATACCAAAGTGTCGTTAATCTTTCGTTCGAGCAGTGCAATATTTGGATAGCTGAATAATGATAATGATGGTAATTAGTATATTATTGAACTTACCTTTTCTCCTTGAAGGCCTGGGGGGCCAGGTGGTCCTGGCGGGCCCTGGTGAAACAAGTACCCAAAAAAGGTTTGGTGATGCTTTTGACCATTTACTGTTTTGAACCTTTTTCTGCCATGTTCACTTGCACGCTGGTTAGGTGTAAGATAGCTAACTGCAGCTGGCAGCTACCAAAAACACCACAGTGTTTTGCGCTTATACAGGCACTCGATCGGGAGTGAGTTTATGTGGGACTAATACAGGTTTTCTCATCCAATTGTGGCTGAAGTCTGCTTAGGATGTCAAGCTGCAGAGCAGCAATGAGTTGATTTGGATGCTTTTCAATTCTTTATGATGGAATATAACAAGGCAACACAATGATTAGAAACACCTCTCAGTAGAATAGAGTGCTGTTCAATATCACTGCAATTGTGAAAACTAACATACTGAGTTCCTAAACAAAGATTTTTCTTATTCGGCCCTTGTATTGGATCGCTTGTTGATTTTACACTTGCCTTGATTACTTTTCATGCAGAATGACATCACTGGACAAAAACAGGAGCAAGTGAATATTCTTGTTAGTGTAACATAAACAAATAAGAATCCCCATGCATTCCACTTTCATCCCGTAGCAATTTGTATGCTGCTCGAGGAGTGACAACGCCCTTAAATCAGGCTCCAAAATCTCTCCATGTCCAAGGGTCCACAATGCTACACTTAATATTTTTCCCTTTGCAGTATTCGGTCATCTTGAATAAAAAACATTGCCTCCTGGAGGTGTACATGCCATCTAATTTCTAATGTTGTCTTTGTATTCCATTAAAGCCACGGCAACCATTGGTTGTTTGCAACCAAGCATTTTATCTGCACTCATCAAATAACTGAAAAAGGAAGGTGGCTCATGCAAACGATACAGAATGACTGGTATCAAGTGAATGTTAGAATGGGGCTTAAAACCATGAAGGTTCATCACCACCTAGCTGAAACCAATGTGATGTTTCACACAAATGACAGATGTGATGATACTTCCCTTTTGAGAGACTTCTGATAACATCTCAGGTTTATGTGTTTGCAGAGTATTTTGAAACCATAACGTATTGCTTCGATAGAGTTGCACGCCGAGGGGAACCTCGCTCTGTTAGTAGTGGTTTTTAAATTAAATACACACTCCACGGCAGAGATAACCATCTGTTATTAGCGTGGAGCAGGAGGTGCAGTCGAGAGGGACGTGATGTTCTTTGTGAAGCATTCCCGTCACTTGTGCACCAGCTGAGTAATGAGGAACAGCACAACCACACAGAGACACCATGCTGCTCGATAAATGGAGGCGCGAGACGGCATGAAAACACACTCAAAACAACGTGACAAAGGCTGTTGATGTTTCTGCATGACTGAGCATGATTTTTGAATCTGCGCTTCACAGTTCTCCCCAGATGGGTATAGCATCAGACAAGTTCACAAAAAATATTTTTCAATATGGTGCATAGAGTGACATTTAATACAGTGTTTTGGACAAAAGGACTGTGATTGTTCAAGCCTCTGTGTGAGCGACTGCACAGGTTTTGTGGTATATCTTTTTCAGCGTGTGTTAGTCACTGTGTCCACCACAGACCATGCAAAAACTGTTGCGGATTACCGAAATACTGATTGTGTTGATGGCCTGTGAAACAAAGAAATCATGCAGCATGACCATCTTGCTTTTTTTTTTTTTAAGTTGTCCTTGATATATACTGAGCCCCGCGTCCACCCTCAAAATGGAATACCCAGTAATACAAAGAAACTTCCAGAATTAAACACATTCCATTATGGGACTCTGTTGTATTCCAAATTGTCCCAAGTTCGAAACAGATTTTTCCAATAGGAAAAAAATCCCCCATACCTTGAATGATGTATTTTGCATTGTATGAAGTACATTAACTGCTTGGCCAAATGAACTCTAAACTATGAAAACAAATAATTGAGAAGAGCTTTTCCAAGTTCCCGGTTTCTTGTTTAATGATTATCATTGCACTTTCCTCTTGACCATCATTGGTATCTTTCTCTGATGGTGGCACCACAAAAACACAAAAAATGTCTTAAGTTGATCACGAGCTAACGATTTCCTGATATCGTGCATTAAGATGGTTTGAACGAGAGAGGAAAAGTGGTTAAGAAAATGACTGGATGCGTGTTTTGCTTAACTTTTGAAACATATTTTTCAAGAATATTTTGGTTGAGCTCCAAAATCTATTAATGTACTTTTGGTGTGTTTGACTTTGGTCGTTCTCTTGTATCACAAAAGTGATATCATATAATTCAAAATGTCCTCACCTGGAAAGCATCAAGAAGCTTCCCATTGAAGTCAATGATGTCCGAGTGGCCTGCACTGCCCTTTTCACCAGGATAACCCTGAAAAAAGATAAAAAATAGATATTTAAAACACACACACACACACACACACACACACACACACACACACACACACACACACACACACACACACACACACACACACACACACACACACACAGTGAGAATAAAAAAATACAGAACACACAGCATAATAAAGTAAAATTTACAGTGACAATAAAATACATTCACCTACTTCATTTAAGTAGGCACCGATTTTTGATAAGGGATTTTTTTAACTTCTGTCTGTTATACCTAAATCTGTGTGTGTGTGTGTGTGTGTGTGTGTGTGTGTGTTTGTGTGTGTGTTCAAATAATTACATTATAATGGCAGTGATTCCCAAAATGTGGTATAACTAGTGGTGTAAAGGCTCCCTCTAGTGGTAGGTGAAAAATCCTCTGAATTAAATGTTGAAACCGCATAATGTTAATTATCCACTACATTACAATACTTTGTTAGAAACAGTTCAGTTGTATTCAACTTTTAAGTACAAAACAGTTGCATTCAATCTTTTAGAACTGTTTGTTTTGACACATTTAGGTACAATTTTCTACTTAACATGCTATATTCTATTTCCTGTATTTAAACATAGTGTTGATTTTCAAACTATGCAAAATGTTACAATGGCTTACAATAATATGAAATATATATTTTTTAGGAATAAAACCTCTGTCATGTCTGATGAACACTTGGGTCTACTACGTAACTGTATTTTAATGTGAGTCAATGTTGTGGTACATGGAGAGCCAAGTATTTTTTTTTAGGTAGTCCTTGGTGTAAAGGTTTTGAGTACCACTGTGTTATGGCATAGCTGATGCATTTTAGTAATTGTGGGTCCTCTAAGAAGAACCAAGTTAGCAACTTGTATCTCATGCTAAAAGGGTTTGGTAAACTGCTTCTGGGTGATACACTCACCATGGGACCTTGTGGGCCTTGTTCTCCTACTTCTCCTTTATCGCCCTGCGTGACACACATTTATTTGGTTAAATGCAGACAAAACGCAACATACATATTCAAAATGTGAAAATATAATTCTAATGCATGGTTTGGAATTGACCCTTTGCTACGATGTCTTACCTTTAAACCTGGCAGCCCATCCATGCCCCTCTCTCCTTTTTCTGCCATTCCGGGCTCGCCCTATTTCAATCACATAAGTGGTCTAGCATATGCCAAGTGGAAAGAATGTGATCTAAAGTATCTCTAGATCTCTGTACCTTTGCCCCCGGAGGACCCTGTGGTCCAGGATATCCAGGTTCCCCATCTTCTCCCTGAGAGTGAAAAATAACCAATTCAGTCTTAATGTTTTTCAAGCACTTTGACAACGCAGAGAAAGAGTTTTGGACACATTGTGTCCAAATATGTAAGTCAGAATTAACCTTACCGACTTCCCAGGTAATCCTTGAGGCCCCTAAAGGATAAATATTTTTAGAAAGATGTTTAGAATTTCTTGTTCCGTATAAGTTAAGCCAGATAAAAATGACCATATTAAAGCAATAAAAATGTGAGTTAGCTTAAAAATCAAATAAAAACACTGAAATGTGACTCATATTCACCTCAATGCCATCACGACCTTGAAAACCCTAAGGCACAGAGGAAATGAATTAGACTGAGTCACCTGTACTGATTGTGCTCTAACTTTGGCCACTAGATGACAGTATTCAAAAAGGCAAACATCGCAGAATTGCATGTAGAAGACAGACTACTGCTCATGGCCTTCAGCAGATTTAATAGCAGCTGGACACTTAAAGCACATTTTGGACTGAACTGCTCTCGAAAATCACCCAAACCAACGGAAAATGTCATATCATCAAATCAGTTAAATTCTGGCAATCACTGATGGCTCTTTCCTGCCTGAAAGTGACTTCAAAGTTTGGTATTACAGTCATTCCTTCATTCCATTTGTCCTTCACATCTAAACGTATAGTTTTTGTATTCAGTATTGAGGAAAACTGCAAAGTTGTGGATGTTAAAATCAAACTGAGTAAAATGTGAAATTCGAGAAGCTCAAATGTTAAATGCCATCTCGCATTTCTGGCAGCAATTGGGCTCGTTTTAAGTCAACACAACAATTTGTGAGGGCCAGTTGGCCGTTTGAGCCACGCAACATCTGTTATGAAGTCGTGCATGGCAGAGCATCTTATGCGCTTGCCAACTCTAAATATTGCACTGCGCTATTGCCCCACACATACATGAGCATGTGTTTCAGGGGCTATTTGAAACCTACAAAACACCCTATTAAATTCATGTTTAAAGGCCCCCACAGAATGAAAGACACCCAACAATAGGTCACCTTATTGATCACGTTAAATGGGCAAAAAACACTTTTTCACCATGATGCAGTGCATTTCTTCACAACAGCTAACTATCACCATGAAGACAAAAATAAACGGCTATCTTTGTAAAGGCAGTTAATTCTATATAAAGCTGGTATCAAATCTCAGACTGAAGTTACAATGGAATGCTTTTCAGGATTTGTGCAGTGTGTACAGCAGAGTGCAACTATAATTTGCTTTCTTGTGTAGAGTTTGCATGTTTTCCCCAAGTTTGTGTGGATTTTCTCCAGGTACTCTGGCTTCCTCCTTCAATCCAAAACCATGCAAGTTCTGTAATTTTAAGACAATAAATTGCCCATAGGTGTGAATATAAATGGTTGTTTGTCTCGTGTCCTGCAATTAGCTGGCGACCACTCCAGGGTGTATAACACCTACCGCCAAAAGTCAGCCGAGATAGGCTCAGCCCACATGTGATCCGAATGAGGACAATCACTATTCAGAATGGACGGATGTTGGGTGACACTTCAAAATTACTGTACAGTACTGTTATTCTTTGATTTTACAGTTCCACGACTTATAGTAGATGACAGGACCGAGCGCAACAGCTCAAACTCGTGGCTCGCAGAAATGTCTAAAAGCAGACATCTGCACACAACCTGGAAAAGCCCTCTGTGATACAGTTTTGTTTCACTGCTTGGAGTTTTGCACTTCCTTTAATCAGCCAGGAAAGTTGATGTGAAATTGTCTATGTCGAAGGACTTTCACTTTTCCTTGTCTGTTTACACTCATGGTCTCGTTGTCAACACACCAAATCAGTCCCTGAGCTCTCCTGGGCCATGTGAGGGGAACATAAATAGTAATTCCTTCGAGTAAATCAAAACTATTCAGTCTTCCATCCCATAACCGCAAGGTTTATGTTGCCACTGTGTACATTATGAACTGAGCTGTGGGAAAGTTATCTTGAGAAACATAAACGGCCTCAGGCGAGAGGCACGGCTATTGTTTGGTGGGGCAGGCGATCTACCAGAGAACTCAAGACAGCAGTGCCATACTGGTTTCAGGGTTGCTCAGATCGGCTCCTGGAAGCAGACTGTGCGGTCGATGCTATCGTGGGCACGAGAAGAAACTTGTGGCTGCTGTCATATACAAAACAGATGAAGGCAGAAGAGCTGTTATGCAGCTGACTTTGGTTAAGCCATAGCTCACTGGCAGACTCGGTTGAAGGAGAATTTACCATTGCTACGCGTCTCTCCTTATACTCCACACTGTTACTTGACAATTCAAGAATGGCAGCCAGGAGCCTTATCCGTTTTAGATAATGCTCACTTACAATTTACATGGTCAAAACGATCTTCACAATTAATATTGGGAGCAGGTTGCAGTTGTGTGGAACTGGATTGCATCATATTAACAGCTGCTTCTCCGATTTAGCTTTCATGTAGCTAAACCAAAATGCTGTATTTGAAAGGCCTCTCAGCAGCTGCAATAATTATCATACTGTTGAATTTGTGCACAACGAAGCATAATGGGTGTACCAAATGAAGTGTTTATTTCGACTAAACTGTTTTCTTCCTGAGTCAAGATTTGCACATGCACAGTAAGATGGAATAGCCTATTGCATGAGAAGAGAGGGTGAATAGCTCAAAACAATGAAGAAAACTTGACTGATTATTTTCGATGAGACCTGTGTGGACTCCTGTAAATCTCTGGGCCCCAGGACAATTGCCTGTGTTTGGCTAACCGCAAGCCCCTTAACATACTGTAGAGAAGATATTTTGAGAATGGGCCTGTTTGTGCATTAGGTGTTAGCTTGTCACATGACATCAAAAGCAAAGGCTCTTACTGGCTCTCCTGCTGGGCCACGAGGTCCATCTTTGCCGGTGTTTCCAGGGGGGCCTCTGGGACCTGGGGGACCTGGGGGCGGGCCAGCAGGTCCAGCCTGCCCTTGGTCACCCTGATGAGATACAGTAAACAGAAGATGACGGATTGAATGGACAAAACTGAAACACTTGTGAGAGAGATTTGTCTTTCCACATGAAAGCAAAATATTTAAGAATCAAAGATCCACAATCTACAAAACATGTTCTTTCCATGTCAATGCAGCGCCTGCAAAGCTTAAACTGACAGACAGGACTGCCTATTGTTCTCTGTTATGCTTTGTTAAACACTTTTGTACACTTGGGAGCATTAGCAGGAATGTTTTTCTGGTTAAATCGGAAAAGTAAGAGACTGATTCTCGTGACAATCCTAAAATGTAACAATTGATAATTGAAGTCAAAAGTCTTGTGAATTCAATAACGTGCAATATTTCATTCAACTTGAACAATAACGGAAAGAAAAGTGCAGAGCTGATTAAAATGGAATTAAATTGCTTAGTTAAAGTGTGAAAAGTGAACACATGCCTTAGTTGTGGTATACCTTCAGAAAACGTCTCTGAAAGGTGCTTGAGTGGTCACCAGAGAGAAAGCCATGATCGTATCTTGGATAGACCATCTACAGAAGGAGCATTAAATGCAGCAAATGCAGGAAAGAAAGAAAGAAAGAAGAAAGAAAGAAAGGAGAGGTCATGACGATCAAGGTAGAGAAACAGCAACAGGGAAGGGTCGTAGCGATACAAAGACAAATCAGTGTGGAAATCGGCATTCCGGAAGCAGAATAGCTGTGGGAAGACCCTGAGGCAAGATGAAGAGAAATCTCTCAGGGTGGACGGTTTTCCTTGCCCCGCATAAAGAGACAGATCGGCGAGCAGCGAATGCTGGGAGGCAAACCGAGAGTTCACTGCTCAGGACAAACCTTGACAGTGAGAATCTGATTACTGTGTAGTCCTGCAAATGTGCTGTAGTTAGGTGGACCCTGAGAAGAGGAAGTGACAGGTGAGCAGTGCGCACTTTGGATGGGGCTAGTAGGAGAAAGACATGGTACACGATGTATAGATGACTCATGTACAACCGAAACATAGCGTAGACATCATTTGCAAATGGTGAGATACACCATATGTGCTAAACTATTGTACTAAGTGTCCCTTTACATCAAACGGAAGTGAAAATCCTGTTGCCGTTCCCTTGTTCGTCATTCAAGCCAACTGGTGTGAATGACAACTTTGATTTGGTGTTTATTCTACTAGGTGGTATGATTTGATCTGAGATCTCTTCCAGCAGTACGACATTTAAGGCAACAACAACAACATTTTAAACATGGTAAATAAAATAACAAAACTATAACACAGTTACTTCTCCAAGATTTGGAGCAGTTATGATTATGCTACACTTGTCATGAATGAGTTTTTATTCTTGGTTCCAATCAATAATTCAGTGCAGCTGGAGGCAGAACTAATTGTTCCCTGCTCATCATATGTTTTCATGTAAGAGATTTGCTTCTTTATCAACCCGTCCAAAAAATAGAACCAATTTGTCAAGAGTGAATAATGCAAAATAAATTAGTTTGTATCATACTGCAGTATCTTCTGGAAACATGGCTATAGTCGAGGTAATAGCAGCTACCTGGAGGTACTATCCATTATTTTCTTTCTTCTTGGGGGAAAAAAGACAAATCATGATTGGCGTACATTATGCACAATGCATGGTGCATCTTGGCAGGTGAACACCAGCCGATGGATATGCAAGATGGAGGTCTGCGCTGTTGTGGGGGCACTCACAGACGCCTCAAATCATGTTCAAAGCAAGTTCTTCATATCATGTCCAAAGCGACTCCTTCATTCTCTTTAAATGCTTTGTATAAGACCATGAGTTGTCTACCTTGCACCAGCCTCTCAGACGTGTTTTGAGTAGGAATAAGATTTACACTATTTGTCACCAAACTGCCAGGTGTGTCTCCAAGAAACTACTTTTGTTATGCCAGACCACCCAGCTCAGTGAGACCGGTCTGCCAAATTGGCAAACGCGCGGCCTCTATAAACACTACTGTAAATACACACAATATACTACAAGATTTTGGGTGATTTATTTTCCGTTGCGAATGAAGCTACCCTGCCTGAGGTCCTTTCAAAAGTCCATTGGATGTAAAGGAGGACGGAATGAAGCTTTAAGAAAGAATGAAGGATGAACCGCATGATGACAAGAGTAATCTTCATCAGGTTTCTATTAACAGGCTGTGGAGATTGCAAGGCACTTTGACATTTTTCCATTTTTCAAATCTGTATCAACTGTAATGTTGACGATACCGCTCACACACATTTTCCTTACATGCCTCATAAGAGTGTCTGTTTCACGTTGGGCCTCTCCTATCCCTCATTTTCATCAGCTTGATAGTAAGACATTAAACAACTGTGCCGTCGACTCCATGGGGGGGCAAAGGAATGCTTTGGTCGAGGATGAAACTGGAATATGGCATCTCGTTTTTCAACTCAACTGATACCAACCAAACATGCAGTGACAATGTCCTCCATATGCATTGGAGCCTGTGATGGGAGGCGGTTTTATTCCTGCACTGCACATGACCTTTAGTCCTTGGTTGCTTGTGTTTTCAGGACATCTGATTATGTTTTAATGCTGCTGTTATCCTGTGATTGTCATCCGTACTCAAGACCACACTCTCACTTGACAAAAGGCACTGAAAATGATCGATTGATAGGAAGTGAAAGGTTGACAGAGATTCATTGTCATTTCCTGTTTTCAATGTTTTCTCTTTGCCTCAGAGTTCAGAGGCGGAAGAGGCTACTTTGTTGATATGGCAGGAAATGAATGACTGTGGAACTGCACTGTGTGTGCTACATAATTCAGCTGAAAATTATATATAAACTAGGCCACATTTTGAGTCTAAGGGATTTTTTAAATGTTTTTGAATTGTTTAGCTTGAAGTGACGTCGGTGGCATGTTGTGTTAAGAGATGCAGGTAAAATATGTTTCCAATAATCATTGTTGTGTCATTATTTTTAACATAGTCCAAAGGTACGCCTATCCTTCCTTGATACAGATATAGCCAATGTTCTAAATGTATAGCTGAAAGGGACACTGTAAGTGGGAGACGAGGAAGGATGTATGGTATTTTCAAAAAGATATTTTGGTCACAGGCTCCCAAATCCCTAGCGGCACCACTGATGAGAATGCTTAACATTATGAGATTAGTCACCAGAATAATTTAAAATGCTGAAAAATATAACACTTCTTCATTGTCCGGGACATTAATAACACTGGTCAACATGTTTTTACAACATTTTTTAATCAACGATACAATCCTACTTTTTTTTTTAGATGAATTTGTTCTGCTGATTCTGAATAAGCACCCATTCATTACTCAAGCACATTGAAAATTAAACATTAAAAATATCATAAAATCCTCCATGAAAAATGTATGTGCTTGAAAAAAACACAAAACATTTTAAAAAATCAGCATCAAAAATACATTTAGAGACACATTAAGCAATCTCTGATTAAAAACAGTTTGCTGTTGACCAGTGTCATTTTCAAAATGTAAAAACAAACTGAACATGAATTAATTAAATTACTAAAACAACATTTTACAATCATTGCCTGTTTGTTTTGTCATTCCCAAACATTGGATACAAATTGAACAAAGGCAATTGCATTTTAACCCAAGATTTGTCAAGGTGATGAATAATTGTGGGCTTATCCGTAAGATTTTTGAGTCAATGCCTTAACCCAAATGTAACATTTAAGTTTGAAACCAAACCACGCGTGCGTCTAAGTGGTGAACTGTTTTTTCTGAAACAAGCTTGTGCCTTTCGTTGAGTGTTTCGCGGGTGCTGCACTTATTTATTTTTGCTCTGGTGTGCGCAATACCTGTGGGTTGAAACAGGAAGCGCAGAGCCAAAATCAGCAGTTCAACTCCACGCGCTTGAACCCCAAATATTGAATAATTACCTCATAGGGAGAGCCCCACTTGTATTTTCATGACCTAATACTGCAGGCATAACAAAGGCAAACATTCTGAATTAATCGGGTCCGTGACTTCTTCAAAGAATCCACTGAATAAAGCACAGGGGGCCTATTTTGAAAACCACACTGCATGAAGATAATTATATAATGTCATGGTGAGTGGAATGACATCACATGAAAAGGCAGGACTGACAACATGGACCAGATACAGCACAAAGCTTCGCCACCTCAGAATGTTTGAAACAACATTTTGGTTTGAGACTAGATGGCAACTTTGGCGCTCCCACAACTATTGTTATGTCTTTTGCGGCAAGTCTGTATTTGTACAGTATCATGATTTCTCAACTATCGCCATCATGGTTAGAGGATGAGGCCATTTTAAACTTCATCCGAGGAACCAGATGAGTGTTGGTGATGTTCCAGAAGTGAATGTATTAGGGAAACACATTTTATTATTATTTGCTTGATATTGTTTGCATTTTGTGTACCGGTATTTCTTTGGTTGAGGGAGCAAAATTGTTGGCCTGATTGCATTAAGAAAATGAAAATATGTTGTCATTAAACATACTCACTGTGACGTTGCTCTCAGAAGACTTTCAGAAGTGTAGGACTTGGGAAAGGTGCCATTGTCTAAGTACTTTACACAAAGGCACATCTTTATTTAGCTTTATTGATTTTGGATAAAAAGTTGCCATGCACAACTGTCCAGGTGACTTCTGAGAACTCGGACCGGAATGTCAACATGTCGTCATTGTGGTTGGTGTAACCCCACTTAAAGATGCTCATTTGTTTGCAATTTGTGATGGTCTCTTAGGCTGTCTTGTTTGGGTTTGGATTTTCATTTCCTGACACTAATTTGTTACAAAATAGAACACTATTGGGTGGCTTTACAAACAATGCCTTGAATTCAAACATTATCTTGATATGATGATTTACAATTCACAGAGACTGTTCAGCGCTTTAATACAAGTTTGAAAAACTCATCACGTCACCCTTCATGTTACCAGGTCCCGAATCAGACCAAAGTGTCCTCCATGTCACTTGCTAAGTCATGTCTCCTTTAAACGTATATATGTCACTGTCATGTATGATATGACAAGCTAATTAGAGATCAATATTTTAGAATGTTATATGTTCATCTTGTTACAAGGGACTGATGGGCCATACGCAGCTATCGCATCATCTATCAGCTTAAATGGCGCTTACTGTATTGAAATTCTTGAAAAATCGCGTTTTGTCAGATTCTGTATGAAATCTGGAGTGAATCTCCATGCAAAATTTGGAAAGTGTCTTACCCTAGGTCCAATGTCTCCTTGGTCACCCTGGAAACAAACAGGAAAATGAATTATTTTTTTGGTACTGGGGAGTAGATATACGATAAGGTTGGGCAATTGCACAAAAAAAAAGGGGGGGACTGTATAAAGAAGGTAATTTGTCCCCAAACAAGCCCTGGACATTGCTCCATTTGGAATCATCTGACAGTTGTTTGATGGAAAATTGGAGACTACAGGATGCTGTCATCAGATAGCATATTTAAATGAAGGGTGCCAATTTTCCAAACTTCAGCATCACATGACATCTGCAATCTGCTCCTGTCGGACCGTGACGGATGCTGTTTATGTCTGCTGTGTTGTACTTTGCGGATGTGTTTGTCACGCCAAATTTTAGCATTAATAGCTGGATGGACGCAATGTCTAAAAATCTTCCAATGCATGATGCCCCTCAGGCAGCTCTTGCATCGCTCACAATTGTCTTTGGCTTGGCCAGTGGTTCAGAGAGCGGGAAAACATCTGGCTATCATCGAGGCCTGTAAACCTGTTAAGTGTCCTGACGTGAGAATGTGCCAAGACACATGAGCTCCTACATTTCTACATGTAATCTTCGGCTCCTTTGATGGATGCCCATTGAACGCGAATGGGGTAGGGTGGAGAGAAAAAAAAAGACCGTTAAGATCAGTTACGTTTGCAATCATGTTGCTGGTGCCTGGTAATTAATGTGAGATACATGCAAAAAGCACTTAGTTAACTGATGTCGGACCATAGTGAAACATACCTTTTCTCCCTTGGGCCCGGCTGGTCCCTGTGGGAGGGGAGGAGATAAGTGGAGACAGATGGTCAAGATCTATCATCCATCAGACAAGCAACATGTATCCGAAAATGGCACCTCACGGCATTTCATCAAATGTCAAGCTACGGCCTTTTGCTTCAACCAGTCTTGAAGACATTTCACCGTAGGAAGATATTACGCCTTGACGCAGATTCTTTCAAGAATTGTTTTCAAGATCGATTGTCTTTGTGAGATGAAAGTGGAGGTAGACTTTCATTGCAACCATAAGACCAGCTGATGATCTGAGTGTATTGCTCAAAGTGAGGCTGCGTTTGAACCTTCTCCTCTCAGCAGATGGCGGCTACTCCCTCTGTTTTTTATTGCCTATAAACCAATATTATATCCAACTTTTTGCTGAATTGGTGATGGCTAAAATAATGGATTAACCAATGAATTGATCATTGGGATTTCTATAAATTGTGTGCAATTGACGATTAGTTAATCATGAAGGATTTAAGGCACTAACTGACTACAACTAAGTCTAAATAACATGATATCCACTATGGGAGGTTGAGGTACATCCATGCTATACTGGGAAAAAGTCAAAAATCTAATTAAAAATCCCTCCATCTATCCATTTTCTATCTCAGTCGACAGGTAGACAACAAGCTACACTCACATTCCTACGTATGGAAAGTTTGAAACTTCAATTAACCTGATGTGTAGAGTAAAATAATTAGAAAGCTTTTACAAAAATCCCACTCAATCAATTTCAACTTACTCTGAATTTAATTTGAGGTCTTGAACATTTCTTCAAATTTTAGCCCACTGCACAATAGCAATTAGGGCACAGATAGTCATAGAAGTTTTTACACAAAATGAACTGACAGCCTCTGCTCCGCATTCGAACCCCCCCCCCCCCAAAAAAAACATCTTGAATGTATCCCCAGTAGGATACACTAATGACGGCCTTTTCTTTCTTTCTGTTTGAGTTCATGACCAGGGTACTGGATGAGGGAGGGCGACAGTCCCTCAAAAATGTGAGTTTCAGACAAGCTGATTTGTAAAATAAACAACTTCAACAAGTGTAAGCCATTAAATAATTAAATATTGTGTCAGACTTCTTAAATAGCTGAAAATTACCATTTTTAAATGGAATCTATCAAGGTTGACCCTCTTGAGAGATCTGACCTTCAATACGCATGTGAACACGAGTGCAATGATGTCATAGAAACTTTTGAATCCGTTTGTCCACATCGAGACTCCCAAAGCGATTATCATCCAGCAACGTATGCTCTCCTGACGTTTCTGTCATTCCTTTTTACACCACATCGGTACCTCAAGGTAGAATGTTCAGTTGTGTGCTTGTTTTGTTTCAGCTCCAGCTGGTGTGAAGGGCATTTCCCTCCAGCAGGCGCACCTATTCCTTATCTAATCAAGTTCAAGTATTGAAGGACTGCCATGCTCCCAAGTTCTCGTCGGATTATTGATCTTGCTGGCTGTACTGACTCAAGTGTTATTTTCTCGACCTTCTTGCTCATGTTCCTCGTCACTCTTGTCTGTTTAGATTCCGGTTATGTCATATTTTGTTGCAGAGATTTTTTGCGAATTTTGGTTACACGTGTTTGGACTCTTGCAATTTTGTTTTGTGTATTTTTGGGTTTTGCTGTGACCTTGCCTTTTGCAAGTGCTTTTTGTACATGTTTCATTTTCCATGCTTTTCATTGCCAGCGATTTCTGTTTGTACTTTGTCCTTCATTTTTCTTAAATATTTTTGTTACGGATTTTATTTGTGTCTACGTTTGTGGGATCCCAACACCATTCAGTTCGTTCACCAACAGTGTCAAATACACTGATCAGATGGCTGGCTTTCATTATTATTATTATTATTGTTGGACATTGTTGCCGATATAGCTTTGGTGAAGGTTTGCACACTGTGCAGAGTGCAAATGTGTTTTAAAAGTTTAAAACTTTTCTCCTTAGCTTAATGTGTCCTGTGGCATGCGCTCTACATCAGCTGAATTGAAATACAGTAGCCATATCTGTGGAAATAGCGCCTTGTCTTTTTTGTTTTTGCTAAAACTTTTTTCCCCCTCCTCTGTCATGATTATTGCCAGTGTGTGGTCCTGAGGAACAAGTCAGCTCCAGCTGCCTGTTTCTGTGTTCAAAATCAAAAGCAAAAATAAGGAAGAAAAAAAAACAACAATCGCAGTTTTAAAAAACCCCAAAACAATCTAGGTAGACTTTCTTATCCGGTTGCTGTTGACGAGATGTGGGAATCAATCATTTGAGCTTTCACAATGAAAGATTGAGAATCTACACGGGAATGATAAACGGCATTGCTCTTTCCTGAAATGGGCTAAATGCATCATAAAAACATTTTAATGTTGTATGCGCTATAGGAAAATCCTAATACTACTGCTGTTATTTCAAATGTGAATTTCATGTACATTTTACATGATGAGTTTTATTTTTGGAGATGCATCGTTCATACTAGAATTCATTCACAGATGCTAAAATAACACATTTTGCAATTTGGTGGATTATTGGCAAATAACAGTTTCAGCATGTATGACTAGTGATGATCAGGTAGACATATTTTAACGATTCACTTTTAAACAAGACCTTTCGACTGGTGCTTGGAGAGGAAGTTGCTCAATGAATGGTCCTGATGTTGGAGAGGGTTTTACCGTTTGACCAGCTCAAGAGCCACCTGCTCAAAGGGCCCTTTCATGTGCCCCGAAGGTTTTCACGTTTTCCCACGACTGTGTAACCAATTGCTGTGCTTCGCTTTGTTTCCTCGCAACACTTAAAGAGTATCTCACAGTGTGGGGCAATTCAGGGAAAGTTTGATGAATCACACTCAGAGGTGAAGTGCAAATGAGGCTTTCAGCGCTTGTTGCAGTTCAGCCTTGACAACTTGACAACCCCACCCCCTTCAACCTGGCGATGACTTAGGAGGTAGAACAAAAAACAAGATGGCTACCGTCAAAGGTTTACCGGACTTGGAAACATTCCCTTAGGAGCAGTGAAAGTGACTGATGAGGTTCCAGGCTAAACACCCACATGGATCCATTGCTCTAAAAATGGGAATTCCTTTGGTGCAAACGGGCTCTGACATGGGCCAAGAACAAGACAACAGGTGTGTGTGTGTGTGTGTGTGTGTGTGTGTGTGTGTGTGTGTGTGCGCGTGTGTGCGAACATACTACCTGGCTTCCCTTGAGACCCGGTATTCCCTGAAAGGAGTTAAAACCCAGTTAGAGTTCAACCATGTCTAATGCACACTTGAAGCATGTTCTGTATTTGTGATTTATGCTCTACTTACTGGTTTACCATCCAAGCCAAGTGGACCCTGTTGGGAGACCGATAAAGAGAATGAATAAAACACACATTCGGAGGAGATGTGCAAGTGCACAAGTACGACAGAAGTTTTACATTTTAGGAAAGTATGCTCAATCGTTCCTTGGAGAGACAAAACTGTTAACAGTCCAAATGATGAACTTTCATAGTAAAATGTTCACGACACATAAAACCGTGATTAACATGTTTAAAAACATAGATATTTCTGCACAGTGTTTGTGCTGGCTTGATGATCGCTTGAGGATATGTTTAGCACTTCAGCAAAAATGTTAAAGAATAGGATGGGCAGAAAAATCAAATAATCGACCACTTTCACGATTGTGCGGAGTTGTTGGTTGATTATGTCTTGAAGCATCAGAGGCAAAATAGGGTGTACTCATTAGCTACAATCATGCGCTGATGCACTGTTGATTCAGTTTCAATTAGATAACAGCAAGTCAACTTCTCCAGGCAACATTATTCTGCTCCCTATGAAACCGGCATCAAAACACGAGTTTAGAGCATTCGGTGTGGTTCTAAAATCCACCAATGAAAGTGAATCAAAGGGCTACCCATCCTTGAGAAGGAGTGGGCTGATTGCTAAAATTAAACGTCAGATAAATTACACACAATCATCATCAAACACAATAATCGGGATGCAATAGAAGAATTAGCAAGCATAATGTCAGATTAGAGGGAAAGAGAGACCAAAGTCACATGATGAAAAAGAAGACTGAAAAATAGATTTTATCCTGCCCCATTCATTTGAACCCATGTAAATGAATGCACATGCCATTCATTTTATGATGCTTCCAGGTGGTTGATATATGTCTGATGATTTATTGCTATTGCAACAATGAAGTGTTGATGGTTCAGGGCCATGTGACTGAGGTGCATTATAACTGTATTTAATTATATAGTTATTTTTTTATGCAAACGAGATCACAGACAGAATTCCTCGGTCAAATTTTCCTGCCCACATCACACATTCGCGTGGCAACTAGACTGCGTTGTTCAAAGTTACATGTGTGGAGCACAAAAACAGGAAGTCGTATCTTCAGGAAATTACAGAACAATTATGGCACTGTATTTTAAGTGAGACCTACGTTATTTTTCATTGAAATCATTGCACTGTATTTAATATAAAACGCATCTTAGGAAAAAAGGTGACATTTGGTGGAACACTGCCCTTATTAAGCAGAACAGTTTTCATACTCACAAAACTCAACACGTCGATATCAAATTGATGTGTGTCTGTTTGTAGTGCCAGAACAAGAATGAGAGAAAAAATCATCTTGTAAATCTCTGTCAAACCGGGTCAAAAATGCAAAAACAGCAGTGAAAGTTGTCAATCGTCCTACTCTGTGTTTAAAAAAAAACCCCAAAAACAACAACAGCCACTGAAGGTCCTCCGCAGTTCAAAAGCCTTAAAGTCAACTTGGACATCGAGAAGGATCAAACCTTCCAAAAAGACTTACAATGTTCAACGCTGACATCCTCCTTTAACAAGCAGACGCAATGTTAAGCTAACCTGTTTTACAGGCTCCCTTGGGTCCCACTTTAAACTCAAGCGAACATGGAATCCATCTTGACCATCATCTTCTGGCCTTGAACGGTTTACGTAAGAATGGTTTCTACTTTATCACACTCTCGGGTACTCTCAACAGAAATAGAGGAGGAGAAGAGGGAGAATGGAAGTGTCTCATTCTTCTGAGCCAATGTTCTTCTCTTTTGTCTCACAAAAGGCCCGTAAATGTGAATGAAAACATTCACAGCAAACACACAGAAACACTTTAAAGAATGTGCTGGTGTGTTTTTGGATACGGACTTTGAGTATTGCAGATGATTTGCACCAAGATCAGCCCATGTTCTGGAATCAGATTCTTTGACGGTCAACCAATGATGACAGGAAGTGAAAAATATGGAGAAGTAAAGGAACAGCTCATCATCCAAAGCATACTACATCATGTGTCGAACACGGTGCAAACAAGTGATGGTGGCAGCAGAGAAAGCCTGGCAAAACCTATCCAGGGAGGAAAGAATTTGGTGATTCAGACTCCAAACACCAAAGGATTTGCATTCAAGTATTAAAATTCTGCGAGCAAATATTAATAGCAAACTCCATGATCCATCCATCCATCCCCTGTGTGAAAGTAAAGCTGAAACTCTCTTCATTTCCATACATTGTAGTGACGTATAAAGGCAAAAGCCCAAATGTCTAACGTTCTGTATAGCGCAGAATTTTGATTTAATAGGCACAGGCTGTGTACTTGCATGCTATATATTACACACAAAGGCAGATTAAATATTATTGTAATCATGCACACAATGGAATGGAATACAACAGAATGTGTGTTTGATTATAAAATAGCAGGGTTACTAAGTACATCTGCCATACATTTACTGTAACAAACATCATGTATTATACGTTTCTCTACTTAAAAGCAAATAACATCTTGCATATTAAATAAAACAGGGGAAAATTAAATGACTAATGGAGAAGCGACCACTAATTCAAGAACAATTGAGAACAAGAAAAAAATGTAATCTAGCCGATGCAATGGTCAGCATTCCCACTACTTTTACGGCCCTTAAACACACATCTGGAAAATAACTTGGCCACAGGTGGTCACAAGTCTGTGTATGTTTGTGAGTGTGTCTGTTGGGCCGAGTGAAACATGAGGGCAACGGTAGTCCTCACCTTCTTAACTACGACCCCCAATTAGCTAGTGGGGTGTGATTGTTGAGGATGCTTAAAAGGTTGCTCTTCACGTCAGAACAGGCGTCTGCAGCTCACATTACATTGTAGGGCACACTTTAAGCTGCATCTAGGTAGAATTATGCGATATTGAAACAAGGGATGGTTTCCTTAAATCCCAACATTTGACAATGAACTTGCAATTGAACTGAATTGAATTGAACAGGTGAACATGTCACGTTTCCACAACAACAGCACTCCAAACTACAGAAGATGACCACAATTTGTGCCGCATGACATTTGCCTGTTAAAAGAACCGCTCAGCACAGTGCAGTCGGAACACAACCATGACTGACATGTTGTTGGGTGCCCGTCTGGCTTTAATGTGCACTCAGCAGCCCGAGCGGCCGAACAATGGAGGCCCATGGCCCGTTGTCTGTCACAAACTGCCATTATCGTATAAACACACTGACCCCGGTGGCGACTGCGCATATCTATCGCAATCATTTGGTGCGTTTTCTCCATCCTGCAGAGTCCTGTCAGTCTGTTAGCTCTTGATTGTTTGACGGCAGGAAGGCACAAGCCTCTCAGCGGTGATTTATGAAGAAGAAGTATGACACGGGACATGTAGAATCAACACACACGATCACGGAAGCACATGCGCTTAAATTGAGTCACACAAACCATGTCATGCCTGTTTAAAGGATTGGAATCAATTTGAGGGGAGAGCCGCATGACGATTGAGAGACACATCTAAGCTACCACCGTGCAAATAAAAATTTTGTCGGAGGAAACACTAAAAACAATTAAGGATGGTTGACGTCTGTAACAAAACACTATACAACAGTAGTCATGGTTAGGGCGATTGGGCATACCATTTATGTTACAAACAAAATAAAAAAGATACTACCTCTAAACTACAGTGTATTACATTTTTTACATAATACAACTGAATTCTCCCGACATTATCTACAGTGCATAGTAAATACATCCGTTTTGAAACAATGTGGTCTGACTGTGTTGAGTATTTTCTGTCCTGATGTAAATCGTGACCTCAATGCATCTAATGCACTACATCTTGCTGAGAAATTTTCTTGTTTGCCCACTGTGTAAAAAAGTGAACGGAAATATCATAGTGCTCTAAGTAGCACACTACAGCAAATAACATCCAAAACAAAAAAAAAGGAGAACACCCGCACAAGCAAGGAGAGAAAATCCAAACTCCACACAGGAGGTGCCCGGAATGTGAATCAAATAATAGAACAATAAAACTGTGAGGCAGAAGTGCTAACGCCTTCACCACCGTGCTGGCTCAAAATATTTTTATCTTAAAAAACGACTCATTAAGCCTTTTTTTTCTGAGCAATATGATGCTGAAGGAGCACATTGTGCGAATTAAGCATGGTGGGATCATCCAGATTATTTACCTTTAAAGTGACGCATTTATTTTGTTCCATGTTAAGAAGTCAAAAATAGTTTTAGGGGATTGCTAATTAAGACGGTGACAAAGACGAATTGAGCCACACACAAACAAAAACAAATGATTCACACACTTTGCGCCTTCGCTCCACCTGTATGTAATTAGCGGCAGGCATTTCCCGTCAGGAGGGCTGTGCAATGCCAGTCAGACTGGGAATCGGATCGGGAGAGAACGGACCCCTTGGACCCCCTCGGGGCATTTACTTCCCATAATTTCCAATCAGACGACACGCAGAAAAACAGAGCAGGTACCACAAGGGCAACTACTGTGTGCAGTCAATAGCCAGACGCAAGGAAAGTTGTGCATAGAACTAGCTCAATTGTAATATCCCATAATAGCTTGCGTGTGCACTAAAACACTGTGCAGACGGCCAGTTGTGATGAATCAATCTGCTTATAAAACCTGAGCTCTCTCGTGGCGAGCGTGTATCGGCGTGCTTTGATGAGAATTTGATGACGCCGAAACCACAAATCAGCAACAGAGCGCAGGGCTGTTTCATCTCATCGCGTCCATCAATGTGCCACACTGCTTAACCTGTGGAGCCGACATCGGGCCACAAGTGACACTTGCTCGGGATTAATCACCTTTTAATCACAACACCGTGTTTCTATGGACCACAGTTCGAGCATTTATTCAATATCCTTGCACTCCAATTTAAGGTCCAGTCACTACATTGTAAAATCCAATAGTTGCCCTGACATGCGAACACGAGTTAACTTTACTAGGTGATCACAAATATGCCTTCATGACGAGTATTTGTTAAGTAACAATCACTTGCATGCTTCAAAATCCAAAGTACTCAGTGTTTAGAGTGACGAGTACTTCCTTGATAAGTTGAGATCACTTGCAACAACAAGTAGCAAACAGTCTCACTCACCCTTGATCTATTCCACATCAGTAGGTGGTGGTAATGCTTGTTGTAAAGATGACTAACCACCATTAAGCTTTCCAAAGAAGAAGGTAAAACAATTCTCCCGCTCAGGATCACCGAGGGCAAGGTGCGGACTTGAATTTTGCCTGTGACAAATGTCATCCTTTTCGCTTTCTAAATGTTTTCATTACTGATACGACTCGTAGCGTTAGCCACTTATCTTAGCCTAACCGCTAGTACCGCGGTTGTTAGTATCCACTAGCTATCCGCATGTAGCTCCGAGCAAAGAGATGAGATGTGCGACCCAACCTTGTACCGGTTGAGTCAAATCTGTCTATCTATCATTGGACGGCATAGTTTCCCACCACCGAGGAGTTTTTCCTGTCGGTCTGTCTTCTCTGTATGTTGGTGAATGGTGTTGCTGTTCTGGTAATTCAGAGGAAAACATGGATGCTCTGCAGGCTGAAGTTTATCCATTCATCTATTTTCCACTGCTTATCCAAGGTCGGATCTCGGGGGCAACAGCTTTAACAGGAAAGCCCAGACTTCCCTCTCCGCAGCCAATTTTTCCAGTTCTTCCCAAGAGATTCTGAGGTGTTCCCAGGTCAGCTGGGAGACATAGTCTATCGAGCGTGTCATCCCCGGGGGCCTGCTGCCCGTGGGACATGCCCGGAACACCTCACCAGCGAGGCGTGCAAGAGACATCCTAATTTGACGCCCGAGCCACCTCATCTGGCTCCTCTCTACGTGGAGGAGAACCGGCTCGACTCTGAGCCCCTCATGGAAACATTTCAGATTGCTTTTCAAGTAAATATATAAATTAGTCAAGTGAAATAATATAAGTTACTGAAACTTAGATAAGTAAGTTTTATGAATAAAACAGCACATATTTGACATGCAAAAATATAGATTAAAATAGTAATCTGAGTAGTCTTAACTGAGTATTTCGAAAGTAAATTATCAAGTACACTCTACTTGATTGTTTTAATTGCGGAATAAACTCATTTGTAAGTTGACTCTACAAAGTAAGTGCTAGTAAAAATAATATTAATTACTTTTCTTTACTTGTTTTTTTTTATTGTAACTGGTTTGCATGTAAAGATAAATGATTGGATTTTACAGTTGTAGTATGCTCTTTGTCCTCACTGTTAAGACAATTTGGAGCACTAGTAGGATATCAAATTAAAGAGCTTCAAATGCATTTGAGCATTTTCTCGACATCTCATTAGCACGCTAGATTATTGATGAAAACTAATACACAGTAGATAAATGCTCACACGGCTGTATGGAAGGTAGAAGTGGGACTACAACATTCTACTAATTCATATTGAGTGCTTCACTAGTAGTAATAGTAGCATGCAGATGCCAACTAATGGACATCACTAATAAAGTAGTTAGTAGTACATTGACCTCAAGATGGATAAAGTATATGAAAAAACATCAGGTTATTATTGTGAGTATGATTATGATTATTACTAAAACGGCTTTCCATCGTGCTTCATTTTGTCAAAGGAGATAATGTCAGGGTCCTCTCCAGTCACAAGAGGCCACTCAATTACATGAAACAATATCATTGTGCAAATGAATGACCATATATATGAATCACTGCTGATTTCATTATGGAACCACTGAGTAAATCATTAAGACATACAAGCTGCAGGAACATTTAATTTTGTTCGGTAATCATTTCAGCTCACTGGTACAATCTAAAATGTAAAATTGCTTCTCAGCACCACATGAGCAAAAACTGAGCTCTCAGCTGCTAATAAGGCTACTTCTTAAGTGTATGAATAAATGAATATCACTTCATTAAAAAATGCCCTTAGTGCAAATCCATAGGATGATGGTGCTTTTGTGTATTTTGGCCTATATTAATCATATAGTATTTTTTTAATCAAGTAAAAATGTAAATAATGATAGTGTAAAAATTAAGTGTCATATTTAGTCATTTGGGGGGTCCAAAATAAGATGGAATAGTCCAATGCATGGGAAGGGGGAGAGGTCAAATCTGTGATGATAAATTCAGTACCGGTAATTTGATTGAATTCAGACGCAAACAATAATAGTTGCTTTAATTCGTGGAAATCTCTTAAAGGTTTTTATGAGACCTTTGTGGGCCCCTGGAAGACTTGCGACCACTTCATGCTAAGTCTGCCCCTATAAAAAAGGTTAACTTCCTTTTTTATCATAGCATACCGTATGTATCCATTAAGTAGCACCTATTCTGCTCCCCCCACCCCACACACACACACAAAGAACATGTCAAAGGACAGCTTGTACCATAATTTGTGTGCAGATGTTTGTATTCAAATGTTACGGCGCAGGATGTATGATAAGTACTGAAAGTCATATGAGGTTAGGGAAAAAAGCAGCAACAGTTGGAAGAGAGGGCAATAAAAAGAGCAACAAACAGAAGAAAAATAGGGAAAAAAATTCCAGCAGAGGTTTAAAAGAACTCATGATTGGGTCAAAAAGAAGAGTGAAAGGCTATAGAACAAATCCAATTTACCGGGTATCCGTCCCGTCCCGCTTTGCCCTGGTGAGGTTAGACATTAAACGATGAAGCATTGAAACAGGTTAGAACGGGGCTGCAGACAATTTTCAGAATATTGTGTTATCATTGAATGGCAATCAGAGTTTAGATGTATTTGAACTGTGTGAAGGTACATCCAGGAAGTCTCAAATGGACATAGGGGACCATCTCAAGTCTGATGCCTCTGAGGTTCCATGTTTACACAGGATTGCATCTTTTCACGTGCATGGCAGCTGAGAATGTCATAAATTTTATGTGCAGGTATAGATCTTAAAGTAGCTGCAGTTCTAGTTCCATTAATTCCAAAAGGAAAAAAAAACATGTTTCTGAACAAATGAGAGGCTAGCTAGCATTCCTAAATAGATCGTGTTTGACCTCAGAGGTTCCACTGTATGAAATACTTTAGAAAGAAGTCAACAACTTCACAACCGTGACCTCTTAACTAGCGCTTTTGGGTAGGTTTATTCAAATTAGTAAGCAAGACGATTAAAGCCATTTATGTTTATTTTTTTGTTGTTAATTTTTAGTTTGGACATGAGGGTGCACAGTGAAAACATAATGGTAACATCGAGTAATGAAGTTCTGACATGCCTCATCCAACACTGCTATACCACAATCTGTTGTGTTGCGGGTACTGGGAATTTTGACTCCTGAATGTTCACCCGGAAGACAGCACTTGTGTCCTGTTCGAAAGTGATAGGTGTATGTGTGTGTGTGTGTGTGTGTGTGTGTGTGTGTGTGTGTGTGTGTGTGTGTAAAAAAATTATGAGCCCTCAGAGAACAATAACTTATTTGCTGGCCCTAACGCGCGCGCACGCACGCATGCATGCATGCATGCACGCACACTTCCTTTAGTAGTCCAGTTATGGGTGCAGATGTGCAACATATTTGTGACAGTTTGTCAGGCGGTGTGTTCTTTTGCTCTATTTTACACAGATATAATGTGACTTTTCTACATTCCGTGCCTTCACACTGGTTTTAATACTACCTTACTGGTTGAGGTGCAAATGTACTTACAGGAGGTCCTGCAACAGAGAGAGAGAGAGAGAGAGAGAGAGAGAGAGACAAAACAGATATGAGAAAATACCGTGTGCATCTCTGCTCGCTGCACATGTACTGTGGTTTGTTTGCAATGCAGCACCTGAAATTTGGTACACAACAAGTTCATGAGATATGCTGACATATAAGTTTATGGTGAGGCTGTTAGGATAAACTGGCATTTGGATCATTTGGAATGGTTTGCGTTGTTTGTTCAAGAATTACATCAATAGGGAAATCATTCTCCAACTGGATGCTCAATAGTCTGTAAATTATATGAATGATGTTGTATCATTAAAAAAAAGTGCATACCTACATAAGGAGACTGGAAACATACTAAAGCCATCACCTTTGTTGACCTCATGAATATTTAGGATCAAATGTTAAAAAATAAACCAATCCGATGGCATTTGGGGAGGCACGTGGTTGTTATGTTAAATTGTCAGCAGGATTATGAGAGGGTCCCAAAAAGTTTACTATACGGCAGTAATAAACCTCACCAAAAGCTTATGTGAATTTATTAGACCATTAAAAACTACAGCAGGCGGTCATTTTGCCACTGTGGAGGGTGGCGGAACCCCCCTCCCCCCGAAATATTGGATGCTCACCATTGTTTAGTAAACAAACAATGGTGGGAATCCATGACTTTGTGTTTGTTGACTGTGATCCTTGTTTTGTTGTTGACTTAATTGGAGGGTTAAGTAGTACCGCGTGGACACAGCTACGTCCAACCAGTCAACAAACTGGTGATGGCACGGCATATCCGGGTTTCTCATTCCAAACCATGGGGCAGAGATGTTGGCACTCAGTGAGCTTGAGCAGCTACTAGAGCTCAATGAGATACCCTGACATCTGGACAATGTTAGTACCACCACATGGGCCAGGTTAACAGAAGAAGATGGGCTCCTAAAACCGAAAAGCCTAATGAGCCGCTGGATGCGGGCTTTGCACGACACTTCCAGTCACCGAGAGCGTGATGGAGCGAGTTAGTGAAAACGAACAGGAAAGGCAAGACAAGAAACAAAACAGGTGGTGGACTTTACTTACCGGGTTCCCCTCTTCTTCCCATCCTTCCACGCTTTCCGGGAGGCCCTGAGAAAACATGCAGATGGAGCAATAAATTCCCCAAGTCGGCACAGAATGCTCGAGTAGAGAACAAGTGAGCCTCCCTTGTTGTCTCTCTGCAGGCGGTCATGTGTTGCCTGGCATCCGGTGTGCACTGATCACACGCAGGCCAACCCTACGTTGTGTGTCAGTCGTAGATGGATGAGCGACATTGACGTACATTCAAACGTTATGTGCAAGAAGTGAAAACAGAATGGGATGAACCCTCCGGCATGTTTGCGTCCGTTCCTGTGCTATCTTTGGCTGGAGGTCAGGTTCATCAGACCTCGCAGCTTTGGCTTCACGCAGGTTGTACAGAAATAAATAAATAAGGGAGCAATGTGGGGGCGGAGAATATGGTGTGGTCAGTGAGAAGGTTGATGGATGGAATCCCGGACTTCATGCTGTTACACGGCCATGAATCATTCCTACACCACTACCGGCTTCCATCAGCTTGTATCCACTAACTTTGCTGGTTTGTCACTGATGTGATTTAGAAAGACATGCATTTTCAATTATTTCAAAGAGCTAGATGTGGTAGTCATTCAATCACCTAATTTCTCGGTCGCCCGGCCAACCCCTCTCCTGTGACAAAGAGGAAACAACTTTACATTCTTCTTCATCACTTATCTACGATATGTGCTCCTTTTACATCGTGCCACCTTGTGTTCCGATGGCGATGCCGCATAACTGAATTGCCTTGTGTTACAAGCAACATTAAAGTGAAATTTGTGTCGTGGTTGTTCGAAAAACATGCAGTTGGGAGTCAAAATGTCAGTAACGATAAGTATTTACTTTACAGAGTGTTGTATTTGACTGAAACTTGAACCATGTTCAAGAAAGGTTTGTGCTTTAAAAAAAATATTTGATAACAGTTAAAATGTCATCACAATTGCACATTATACTGTAAAGTATCGGTACTTGGTATCTGGGAGTACTCAAATGTAAGCGCTTGTCCTCTCGCTATTGGTGCGTCCCATGTTTTAAGTATCATTTTAACATTCTCCAATGTGACATGGCAAAAAAAGAAATTAGTGGTTAATAGCAAGAGATAAAAACTTAACTTTGATGATGAGCGAAGGTCACCATGAGTAATATAGAGAAGGAGATTACCGCCTAGATCACAATACTAACTCAGAAGCAGCAGTTCAGAAGATTCAATTCTTCCATTACTTTCAAATTCAGATGTAATTGTTGATCTAGTAATTCATCAAAGATATTGAGCCCAAGGTTTAAGAATAGATTTCCACTTATTGGAGCTGTTGAGAATCCTCATTTGAGCATGGTGATGATACACACGTGTGGCTGTGGACACGTGTCCAAAGTAGTGCAGCTCTGTAAAAACGGGCTACATTCCAGTGTTGATATCTGAGGAAACAAACACATGGAATGATTCAGGACTGCACAAATAAAATGCACAAGCCCATCAATCTAATGTTTGCATTATTGAATTTGTTGACTGACAACTGCAAGCAATCTGCAGGGTTGGAAGTCATTTCTGCATCAATGCCTCAATGTCTTGAACACAACACATGCAGTTCTCCACCTATTATAGCCTCACACACACACACACACACACACACACACACACACACACACACACACACACACACACACACACACACACACACACCCTTCTGTTTTTCACAGCTTGTCTTAAATAAGCTACGGTGACCTTTACTGCAAACAAAGTGCTTCCAGGTAACAAAGTGCAGAAGTTACAGAAAACCGCCCTGACTTTCCTCTCTTACAGCTCACATTGTGCGAAAATTGTGAACAATAAAGACTGAACTGAACACATGGAAACGCACAGGGGACGTGGTTTCTTATGAATCACTTTTTTAAATAAACACTGAGTATTCTCTGCAGTTCAGTGAAGCAAAACCCCTGGCTGGCCATTACGTATTTGAGGAAATACATCTAAAAACTAATAACTAAAATGGCTGCTATTAAAATTAAAACTAGCTGATTTAGAAAAACTAAAGTCAAAATGAATATTGAAAAAGCGAATATAACTCTGGGTGAGCTAAAATTACATTTTGACAATTACAGTACATGTGTTCCCAGTGCAATTCAGGCAGAAAGAAGTGAAGCCTTGAATTCATGAACTCCCAATGACATTTCAGATCAACTACTATCAGTGAAGCGGACGCTAGGATGAATCCGGACAGCTGACACAACAGCTCGCTCATCTGTCAATCTTTCCTCATCTTTGTCCAACTTCCCTTCCAATAAAAACTGGGTGGGGGAGCAGGAAGGGCAGAAACACACGACGGTGGATGTAAACAGCTAAAAAGGGTGGTGAGTCACGCACTGGGTGACTCACCCACCCAGCCCCCCCCAGGTGATGCGCGGCTGTCTTCGTGAAAAAATTTCCCTGATTGGGCACAAACTGAATTGGCTTGACTGCTAAAACTTTTCTGTATTATCATCTAGTGAGATTTAGCTCAAGTATGTTAGGTCTTGTGCTCATTTCAAGTTCAGTTTTCTTCCAGTTGATTATTTTATGCAGACATTTCCATAACAAGCCATTTACTCAACAAACACCATATACCTTTTGTATGAAATGGAAAATAGGCAGAAGCATGAGCTTATCATACGTTCCCCCTCCACATAAAGTAAGTCCTGCTTTATTTCTAGAAAAGCAATTAAGGATTACGTCTGCGTTCTTCACATCATGAAATAATAGGAATAAAATACAGCAAAAACACAAATTGCTGCTTTCATTGTCCATTCTCAACCTCGGCATTTAAAATATTTCTCTTAGGTGTAGTTTTAAAATGACATTTTTCAGCAGTCGTTTAATTCTTGGTCCAACTTGTTCCGTACAAAGAAATACAATGCAAATAAAGTCTAAATATGTAAACACACCCTCTTTTTTTGAATCAGGTTCTGAAAATGTATGGGCAAGCTGTTTTTTCCCCCATTCAAAAAATAAATAAATATATTTTGGACATAAATGGTGCTGTTTTAAATTCAACCAAGTCTTTGCTTTTTAAAGATCTATTTTGAATAAAGAGCAGCATTTTAACACAGAAAAGCAGAATCGTGTTAATAAGAAACTCGAACCAAATCTGTCTTCTCAGTCCTTGTGAATATCGAGAGAAGAATCGGTGCATGTCATGAAAAGAATTCCCTTGCGTGACAATGCTGGAAATATGCTAAATCCAGATACATAAACCACATTCAGCCACCAGTGATTCAGACGCATGCTCAAATAAATATCGACTCGATTAAGATGTGTGTTTGTTGACGCTCGTCGTGTGTGTGTGCACACTGTACTGAACGAGCTTGGTTTTTCACACGATAGGGGAATGGGATGTACCATCCATTCTTTGATGCTGCGACTGCAGACGAGGGAAGATTTTAAAAGGATCATTGAGACAAATCTAAATATCATTTGGAATCTAAAGCTACAGTGTCTATCATGAAAATAGCATTCCAAGAATTGCTGCGATTGGCTGGCAAGCAGTCCAGGGTGTACCACACTTCTTGCACAAAGACAGCTGGGATAGTTTGCCAGGTGGATGGCCGGATGTCTTGGACTCATCTACAAGATTGGTGGATTAGCAACTAATGTCACTGTTTTGAGTGATGTACAGTGCTTGGACAAACTTTTCGACACACTAAAATGACCAACTAATGTTTATTCATACATCCTTTCACTGATTGACATCTTTTCTACTGTTTGTCCTCCAATAGGTACCATAGCCTATCCCAGCAAGAAGTGGGGTACGTCTTGGATTCGTCATCTTTCAGAATAGTTCTGTGCTTAAAACATACATTTATTTAGTAGCTTCTTTCGCTTCTGACCCCAAACGCTGTTACGTTTAATGCTTTTTTTGTTTTTGTTTGTTTTTTACATTGTTTACATACAATACTATGTCTATACAATACTGTGGTCAATAAAATGTGGTGCCTTTGAACATTTGATTTAACAAAAATACACCAATCTGTCCTGCAAAATGGGCAGCATCAAGTATTGGTATATAATATTGGTAAGTAATTAAATGTAAGTAGTTCAGTATGCACATTTAGCTGCAGGGTAATACTTTGTCTCAGTAAATGTGGGTTTCTCAGATTCTAATTTTCATCAACTGCTTCTTCCTCACTGGAATAAAAACTTGTACCGGTATAAATCCTTTATTTAATCCCAAAATGTGTTCCTAGTTTGACGTTCTGGAACACGTTAAAGCAAAACCAGGGGCTCTGTGGGAGATTCTTTTAATGTAAGAAAGTAAATCAAAAAATCTGCTCATCACCATAACTTTCAAGTGCAGTATCTTTGTGTTTGCGTGCATGCGTGCGTGCATATGGGTGTAACAGAAGACAATGTGTGTGCCATACAGCAGGAAACAGTTTTGAAGGACTTGTACGCTCTGCCTCTTGTGCAGTCCGGATTGTCGACGACTGATTTAAGACGGCCTTACTTTTCCTCCCCCTTTCCAAAGGTACAGTGCCCGTCAGCCATTGGATTTAAAGCAGCTTCTTGCGCTGCTTGATATCGCTCATTCTGCCAGACTTAAATCAAACACGATAATGGCAGCCACTGTGACTGTGGTCAAAAACCTAATAACTTTACCTGTAAGGGGACAATGTCTTTCCACTGAAGTGGTACGGCCAGCTGCTCAGATTACGTTTACGCCCTTGACATTTGACTTTGCTGCTGAGAAGAGGTACACATAGCTGCACCGTTGTCAAACACTTAACCGGCTCAGGTTCATTAACCCTTTCATGTACCCTGTAACCTGATAACATGATAAACTGTCCATTTTAGTCACCACTGTCCCTGAAAGGGTTAAAAACAGCTACAGTGGATTTGTCCCTTCTTCGGGTCCAGTGTTTCCTGGGGTCCAAAAGTTAAGGGTGAAAAAACAGTACATTTTTTATCACATTCTTTTTCTGAGTACACTGAAAAAAACAGTAGTTTAAGTGACTTCATTTTATTTTGTTGAGTGTTTCCATAAAATAATATAATTTATGTCCAAATATACAGTATTGCGATCTCTCTCTCTCTCTCTCTCTCTCTCTCTCTCTCTCTCTCTCTCTCTCTCTCTCTCTCTCTGATTTTATTTCATGCAACTACTCGACGCAGCACATTGTATGTATAGTGTGGACTGTAACTGAAAAGTACTCTTACAGTTGAGGAATCAGATTATTGAGCTAAAGTTGACCCCATTCGGCGGTCACACTGCACAACAACTTTGGGGGATTTTACTTCGGCTACCGCGGGCTAATTAGTGTTTTCTGTGAAACATGCACAGCTATTTCCTCCAGTAATTAAACACAAACAGAGAAAGCCATACAGGATTGTTTAGAGAGTTGCAGTTACTATTACTCAGACTCACTAATGCAGCTGTTCAAGCGACTTGGATCAATATAAAACACGAGTTGAATCATCACTTTAACACATTAAACCACACTTTGAAAATAATGCGGTTTGTTATTGAAGCCCTCTTTGCACGGAAAACTAAGATGAAAGCTAACAAACAGTTCTGTTTTCTCCCCATGATGGGAAAACAGCTCAGACTATCTTTTATTTTTTCCGTTTTTCTGTTTCTGACACGAGAAATAGAACTCAGTCACAAACTGAATCCAAGTAGGAACTGCTGTTGCAGAGCCATAATCTACAGAAAAGCTAACTAGAGTAGCACAGTCGTAAATGACCTCAATGTATTCCACTAGGCATCCTCCAATCGATACCGTAAGAATTGTTAAAAAACATACGGTCACTTTCATATAAACAGTGGAATGATTGAATGAAATCAAAACAAAGAAAAAAGATACAATGTGCACCCATCCATTGGTTTCGACCAGTCGACTTTACTTTCAGCTTTCTGATTTTCTAAAACTATTATGTTTTCAGAACATGCAAAAAATGCATTTTATAGAACATACTGGCAATTGAATTCCATTGTTTTATGCAGAACTATTAGACTATCCTGTACACAGATCTGATCAGGTGGTACTTTGCATTTTATGCACATTTTTCATCGGCTTTAACTCACTGATTGATTAATGGTGGCATTGATGAGCTCTGAGAAACAAGACATGACCGCTGCAGTGTTTCCCCACTTACACATTTACCTCTGGTGGACTGCCATAAATTAATTTGATCCTTTACTAAACAATTTTGATGCTACCGATCAACATACGATTGCTGTAATAACTTTCATTGCTGCACAGAAAGCTGCTCTGCTGCTTGTGTGAGTCTGCCAATTCATACCAGTATTGATTTCCTTTGTGGTACAAAACTGCAAAAACAGTCTCAAACGACTGAAGTATCAACCATATCAATAGTTAAAGTTTGGGAATCGATCATGGTGGTATCAGCTAAAACAGAATCGATCCCCCTCGCGACTCCTGCAGGAGTAATGGCTGTTTCGTCACTTTCACTGCCCACTCGGTCCTGCTTTTCTTGCCTGCGTGTGTAGATTTCAGCTTGGAGAAACCACTCCATGTTGGACAGAGCCAACATATGGTCGTCAGAGTTTTAGATTACGCAGCGAAAGAACGTTTTGTGGGAAGTGAACAGACGATGAGCGTTTATATTTCAAAGAGCAAAACCATCAAAACTAAATATGAAAATAACTCAGAGGTAACGCCGCGACAGAGAAAATATTGCGTTGTAAGCAGTACTGTAGTCCGGTAGGCTCCGCAATGTCGCAAATGCCAATGACAACGACACAATGCACATCCTTTCTTGTCCAAATTGACACAGTTTTGAAGTTGTTTAAATTATATTTGTGAAACAAATGTAGATATGTGTGCAACTGTCACATAATCTGCCAAAGTCCCATGTCCATCAACACAACATATGACTGCTGTACCATATCAGTGTCCCAATCCACTTCATTCTGCCAGGCAGATGTGATGATTCATAAATCCACAAGTTAAGGTCATTAAAATAACTGTGAAATGGTTCAGACTAAATAATTTGTTGGGGTTTTTTTTTTCTATTGTGTGTTTTGAAAACCGCTACGTTGTTACTAAAAATAATGTTCTGATCATTGGATAATGAATAAATGTTACACATTCAAATCACACCTCCCCCACAATTGAAATAGTTTCTTTCGGGTTATTGGCAAAAGTACTTCTGCTGATGCTCAGGAATCAGTACACAATTATACTTAAAATGTTGCAAAATGTCAAGGGACCAGAGATCGAACCCATTATAGACAATGGCTATAATCTGGAATATGAACATTTAAATGTTCATGAACACACACTGTCCCTTTTTAAATAAAAGGACGTCTTTGGATACAATTAAAAATATATATATATATATACTCAGCAAGTTATTTAAATAGACTTCTTGCTCCATCTTGTCATCAGATCATGATGCTTTTTTTTTGTTTTAAACTCATGTAAAGCCCAGTAACTACCTTCTCAGCGCTCAAATTTATCATCCTCCTCCTTAAAACTGCTGGATGGATATCTGCAGCCATGGTATTTCTACGATGACTCATCAAATCATTGCGGACGCTTTCAAATACGATCACGTGTTTATTTCAAAGAAGTTCCCCAACAAGATAGAATTTCATCTTGCTTACAAATTGGATGTCATCGCTGGCTGGTGTCTGCGCTAGGATGTTATTGAGGTAACACACACCATGTTTCCAAATCAAGAACATTATGTCTGTCATGCCATGTGGAGTGGCGACTATGGCAGGTGCAGACTTGGCCGCGAGTGAACTTTAAAGGAGGGAGGGAAGGGAGATTTGGGTGGTAAATAGCCCCCTCTTACCTATTTTGGTCCAATCAGGTGCTCAAGCTTCGAGGGCCCATACACATGCAACCCGTCATGGAAAAGTCTAATCAGACTTGCCAATAGTACTCACACTCTGTACTTAAATAGAAGTACTGATACAGTCCTTCTTTTTTAAAAGTTGATCAATCGACGTACTGATTGAACTTGGTACTTAAGTAAAAGCATAAAAGTACAGATTCTGATAGTATCATAAAAAAACAAAAAAATGTACAGTTTAAATGTAATTTTTAATGTAACAATAATAATAATCAAATAATCAAATAATAATAAAACCTCAGCACACAAAATCGTTTTTTTTTCTTCTTAATTAACTGTGCTAGATGCAGAAGAAAAAAAATACAAGTTACATTTTTACATTGTTGTCTTGGAGCTAGCTAGCATTTGCATACTTTGCCTTTCTTTTACGTTGGATCATCATTAACCGGCTTTGAAAAGAAGAAGCATATTCTGATCAGTCCAAGTGCAGATCTCAGTTTTCAACTGTGATAAAAGTAAAAACTCATCAGAGATACTCAAATACAGCTACCTGAAAAATCTACTTCGGTACATTGCTTCCCACCATAGAATATAATTACAGTAGTTTATATCAAAGTTCCCGCAGTTTCACAACTCGCCTGAGTTCCACACATACAGCCGTTTTTGTGCACTAATAAAGGCTAGCACAGCTGGGAGGGAATGACAAGGAGGTATTCTCCAGTCACCCCTGTTGAGCGGCTGCATCTCTGAATTGGCATTTATGACCAGGTGACTTTGCAAAGAGGTCAAGTGGATCCATGCAGGTAAGTGGCAGTGAAGTACAGCTGCACGGGGAGCAAGGTAACAAGTGGTCCTTTAGCTCCTTTCACTCCACACGTGCTCATATTTCCTCTTTACACTGTAACCCTGATGCACCTTCTTGCCAAACAGTGTAAAAAAAAACCCCACATGTGAATCTCTTTGAGGCTGATCAGTGATAAAATGCTGCATACCGATGCAAAGGCACTGATCTGTCCTAAGTTGGGCACAAATATTAACGATGGTTTGGAGCCACTCTAAGTGCAATCCCGAATGGGTTTTCCGTTCTCATGTGCTATAATCAAAACAACCGCCGACATGATTTTGGCAAAACAGAGTCCCAGGGCGACCCGTGTCAAAGGCATGAGATGCATCACTAATATATATCCATAGCCAATGTGAATCTTATTTCAGTACACTTACTCTCTGTTCCAAATTTTCAATATTTTCATTTATGGGAGAGCCTGTCAAAGAAATCCCTCAAAAAGAGTTTATGTCTGACTCTTCACCCCGTTCAAAAATGAAGCCTTTGTGTTCCTGCGCAATAAATCAGAAAACACATTTCTCACTCCTCAATTCACTTTTCTGATGTCCCCCCAAATACAACATGGAATTGTGGTTGTTGTTCATGCAAATTTCTCCATCAAACAAGCTCAAAAACGCTCGCCATATTCAGCTTTATTCGTAGGTCCTTTTAAAAGCTTTTAAAGCAAAACTTTCAAGGTACACAATGTTAATGATACATTACAATTAACCATTTTAAATATTGCCCCTTTTTGGTCATGGCAGATAGGAATGATGTGTTTTACTGTACCGCAGATGGATTCTTTGTATCAAAGTTCTCAGTGTTTCATCAGCCTTTCAGTTGTTCACCCCTGACAAACTCACGTATCAAACCTCATTCATTGTCGAAATTATTACTCGGACCTTGACAAGTGCACAACCTGGATGGGATTTCCGCATACATTACAGCTTCCTGTAGGAGTGTGTGATTGCTAAGGCGTGTAACACAGTCAACATGTGACCTCCATTCCTCTGGCTGATGGAGGCCATAAATCTGCCGCTGTACTCTAACACAAGTGACCTCCGAACCTCACATGGGAACCCTCATTTTCTTTGCGGACTCAGCTCGCTTTCGTCCAAGAGAGCCTTTGATGGAAACATCAACAAGTAAATGCATGTTTTCACTTCATTTTGAGATCTCTCTCTGTGGTTTGTGCTTTTATATTAACCGTCTGACATGAACTGCCTACACCTCTACTTCTAACTTGTGGGTGTCAGTCTGAGAGGGATTCTCATATTCCCCTCACGTCTTCCCGTCTGGCTCAACACTTCCTGCGGCTCACGTACCCACGCACGCACGCACGCACGCACGCACGCACGCACGCACGCACGCACGCACGCACGCACGCACGCCTGCTGCGCTTTCAGCCACCTCTGCTCTCGTTCTGTCACAATTTAGGCAGCCTGCACTTGTCCTTCGGTATGCTTGACTTCCATCAGCACCACTTGCTAGGGTTTCAGATTTCTGTGTGCCAAGCCTCATCAACCCTCCCCACCACTCACCACACTGTGAAAAAAAAAAAACATACATGACTTTAGGCAATGGACAACTTGTTAGGGTGACATTCTGTTGTAATGCATTCCATTTTAAACTAGGACCTCCATGACTCACACTTTGTCATTTCCACTGTCGAAGATTTCTCGTCACTGCACTAAAATATGGGGCTATTCGTGACACTGTCTACATGTGCGTTGAGATGTGTTCACGAATATTGCATTCAGATAAGCATTTGATAGGGAGGCAGTGGGCTCCCCCTAGAGTTGTAATGTGTTACTGAGTTAAGTACATAGACATTAAAGACTATATTTTACAACGGGCAGCGCTATGAACTCGTGGTTTGCGCAGTTAGCCAACAGTCGAGAGATCCTGGTTTCAAATCTCGATGCAGGTCTACCTGTATGGCGTTTGCATGTTCTCCCAGTGCTTGAGAGCACATTTTTCTCTGGATAAACTGGCGAACTTCAGCATTCCAAAATATACATTGTAAGTTACCGGTAATTGATGCCTCTAAATTGCCCTGAGATATGAATGTGGTTGTCTCATGGTTGGGAGAGTTTGAAAATGTATTGTGACACAGTTACTAGTTATTTCTTCAAGCATGTAGTTAGTGCCTTAATATTCAAGTAATGTAACTATGGTACTTTGAATTATTTGGATTATTGGATTACTAAGATATCAAATATGCCTTTGAAGACAAAATAAATGTAATATCACTACAATTCATATGTATTTCCAATATAAACGTATTTATTCATTTATCTGGTCTTTTTGATTTTATTGAATGTTTAATATTATGAAATCCCACTTTTATTCCCAGTAACAAGTTGAGCTAACGCTATAATGTTCATCTGGTCTTGTTATGGTTAAATTAGGCGTCTTTTTTTCCAGACTACGGTATTCTTATTAGGTTTTTTGTGGGGTGAAGAGGAAACCTCTAACCTGGCTGACAGTTTCGGCTGTTGCTTCAGCCTTCATTGGAGCTGTCAATACCTCCTGGTGGCTGGCGTGTCTTAAAAACTGAGCCGTTTGAAACGTTTTTATTGTTAATATAGTGTTTGAATAGTTAACTGAGTGAGTGATTTGTACGGAAGGTAGAAGTCACATTCACAGTGCAGAGACCCAGCAACAGGACACTGCAAGACTCTGACAGCTCCAACTTTTCTTTGTAAATGTTATTGTACATTTCAAACAGTGAAAAGTGGTCACGCTTCCTCCTTTCTTCCATGCTGCTTTCAAGCTGGCCAGATGCAGGAAAAAGCTTGCTTGACGGCCTCCCCCTGACTGTACATGGACACCAGTTTGCCCTCAGCAACACCGTGCAAGTGGAATCACGGTGGCTCATTGAGCTATTATGACAATTTATCCCCTTGTTACGTAGAGGGCTCAAATAAACAACCTGGTCGCTGGTGTCTTTTGGTCTGCGTGAAAACTGTAATTCTGCCAACCAATCCCCATTTTGAATAAATGTACCTGTAATGTGATTCTGTGTATTTTCTGTAACTGTAATGCAATACAGTTACATACTTTTGTATCCTGAATATGTAATGACGGTAGATGTATTCCGTTACTCCCCAAGCCGGGGTTCTTTTGTACATACAGTATGTACCCCTACCCCGGTTTGACTGGTGACCAACAAGTCATCGCGATCATCTCGAAACAGCCTAGCTCACCTGTGACCATAATGAGGACAAATGCTCTAGAAAATGTATGTATGTATGTGTGTATATACATATATATGAAGTACTGTGTACTTGTGCAATTCAGTAAAAGACTACAAATTACAGTCCAGTGATTCTCAACCAGGATGCAATGGCAGACTCGTGTGCAGCGAATGAGAATCCAATTTAAAGGCTGAATTGGTCTCAAATGTATTCTTTATCCAATAAAAATATATGTTTATTCATCTGCCAGCATGTAAATGATAGGCATCAATTCTGTTGATGACAGAAGAACAATAAACCGTTTGCCATTCATACAGCAGCATGTCACGAGCGGTGGTGGTGGAGGACCCCATAAAAGCGGGCAAGAGGAAGGAGCAGGGCAAAGTTAACAAATTGTATTCACACACAGAAAAAATGAAATCCTAAACAAAACAAAGTCCTGAAAACAAAAAGAATCCAAAGTAGCAAACCAAAACCATGACTGAAGCAAACACTATCAATAACCGAAACATGACCAGAACAAACATGACAGCAGCAGCCAGCAAGCAAGCAAACAAACAAACAAACGACTCGACAATGAGTGGTCGGGCAGGAGTCCTTTTATACTACTTTATACTACTAATTACATAACGACCAACAGGTGTGCAGCTGTAGGGAGAGCCCTACAATGCCACCTGTTGGTCACAAACAGAAACATGACACCGTTTTACCTTTATGTTCAATTAAACATGGCCAGATTTCAGGCAACTTATAGACAAAAGCAAAACATGCTGCTGCTTTGGTTAGCAACAGAGTTCAAATGGGCTCAGTGTATATTTTCTTTGGGGAGGGGGTTGTAGGGAGGCATTAATTCCAAATCTAATTCACAAAAAACTAAATCTAATCAAGGGAGAAACCCCCGCCCCAAACTTACAGTAAAATAATATTCCAAAATAAATTGTACTCCATGCTGTCGGCATTGTCAATAGAAAGGATAAGTTGTAGCATTTTGGGCGATACTGCACTTTCTAACTTTGCACACATTGTGCCAATCAAAATACACATCGGATCCTACCTGGTTGTGCTACAAGCACGCAGCTCTGAACAACAATTTTGATTTCATACTAATAGAAGAGAACATTTCTGGGCTGGTCCATTTTGGAAGCAGGCCATGCAGGATTCTCATTCTTACAACCCATTAAGCAGACACTAACTATGTTTGGAGTATTAGCATGAAGGAACTCTCTGGCAAGTTGCAATCCTCACCCAAGTAGACTCCATTTGTATTACGGTACTTTACACACATCTGGTGCACATACTCAGGTGACACCAGTGAGGAAACCTTCGCCTATGTTGACCTGAAAATAGGAAGGCCTATAAAAAGCTTCTAAATGGAACATCTGTGCTATTTAAAAAACAGATTCGACACTTCTTACAAATCTGGATAGGTCACTCGAATCAGACACTGAATACATTCGCTAACCCGATCCTCATCCGTGTAAAGACAGCAACACAATAGACGATGTTGAATGTATGGGAACAAATCAGGAAAAGTGGTTCAGCGTTCGTGTGCAAATGCACCAAGACTAAACAAATGCGCTGGCGCAACAGACCCCACGTAGACTGTGTGTGTGTTTGAACTGCTGCCATAAGACATCACAACAAGCGCTCCCATCGGAGATTGGCACTGGCGTGTTATGGTAGGAATGGATACCGCAAAAAAACATTACTTCCTTCATAACAGCATTAGATGACAGATATCAAAATATTATGCATAGCCAGTAACAGTGTTTGGACGTGAAGCGGCGCAAAGAAAAAGAAGCCCAAGTGAAAGCAGGGTTGTGGAACTCTACAGGGATAAGCTTGCCTCAAATTTGCTCTGGCATTGTCATTAGTTGCCCATTTTAGCCACAAAATGTGTTTTCTCTCCGCTAAGCGAGTGCTTGGCTCTCCTGCTATGGTTGTAGAAATAAACATAGGGGACATGCTTAGAATAATTCACCAATACATAAATATTTCAGGGAGGGAGACACAATGGTTTCCATGTGTCAGCAGGCGACCACCAACTGTTTCAGCATCCAATAGCTTGCGTTTCACGGCACCAAGAGCTTGGTTTATTTAAAAATTAAAAAGGTTCATGCTTGCAAAAATGGATGCAAACTTGATTGCGTAAGAAAACTTACGTGCCAGCTAATGTACTAATCGGGTGCACCCAGGAGCGCGCAATCTGCCGCCGAGATCATTTTGTGCATTCTGGGAAGAGTATATGCAAGTGCAAACAGTGAGCATTTGCAAAAGACGCCTCAGATGCAAACCTGCACATGCCAGCAGAGCTGAGGGAAAATGAGAGGCGGCAGGGGGAACTGCTCTTATAAATCTTTTTGAAATGCCAGAAACAAACATGACCACGACATTTGGTTTATTCGGCAATGCATTTTTTGGATCTTCTGAATCAGGTAAGGGTTGCCTTTGAGCCAGTCACAAGTAAGAGTTATGCTATATTATCGTGACAAAAGCTCCTTTCAACTTTGAATTCTCTTGCATCAGAGTTATTTCAGCCCATGGTCACAATTGGTGCGGGCCTCTATCAAAGCAGTTTTTTGGGTATGCTTTCTCCAGTTTTAACACAATGTCATTTAGGATGGGCACATACTGGACATCCAATTCACACGCACTCAGGGTCGGTTAAATCAAAACAAAATTAGTTTGCCTGCCACTAACGCTTTCCAATTTCATTTTGAAATTATGGAAGCTAAAGAGCAAAACCCTCTTTTAAATTACAGCGGTCTCCACTATTTTTACACATGTTGCCAAGAATGCGCACACAAATCAGTTACAGTGATTGAACACACACTTTAGTGTCAGCTATCGGGGATCTTAGTAAATCAGGCCTCAAGAATGTAAGGCAGTTTTCCAAAAGGGGCCGAGAGTGACATGATAGTGAGTTTCATATTTAGTCTTCCCATTTCCAGCTAAGCTACACAACACAAGTCTAAACAACTTTTCAACATTCAAGTGGTCCACTGACAGCCACATGGATGTGACTTGAATGCAAGATGTAGCTGGTATGCAAGTTTCACTTCATACAAAACAATCACGTAAAAACAACACACACAACTATTATACTTCAAACAATTGACTCCTGAGGAGTCTATTTTTTCCCCCCTTCTTTGGTTGTTCCCTGTGATCGGAAATGTCTTGTTTCCTTAATGGTTTCCTGTAAAATTCGCAGTCCCAAGTGGATATTCAGCCATCCTGAAGGGGAGCCTCCTCTGGGCGTCCAAATTGGGCCCGCCAGTGTAATCAAGACATGCACTGCTGAGCCTCTTGATATTCCAAAATGCAGACCTCTACAGGATTGGAAGGACTTGAGTTCAAAGCAGTGGGAGGCGGATTGGATTGTAGCGGGATCACTTGTATGACTCAGTCACGTCATCGTACAAATGGTCTAAGTTAGCCACCTTCTGGAAGCGTGACTTTAATTCAAAATAAGCTGTCGAGAGCGTGTGTAACGTTGAGCTACTTGCGAGGACGCTCATCGGGTGCTCCCAGAGTTCCACGGAGGAAAAAGAAGACTTTCATTTTTTTCCCTTTGAGACGATGTGTGTGTGTGTGTGTGTGTGTGTGTGTGTGCGTGCGTGCGTTTGTGTGTGTTTGCTATCGTTCCAGGCACCCATGCACAAGAAGGGACCTCCATTCTCTTCACCTCTGTGGGACCTTGTGTAATCACCAAGCATCAGCTCCTCAGGGCAGGAGGCGGCCCTTCTGCCCCACCATCGTGTTGAGCGGCCACCGTCCTGCGTTCAAACCCCGCCTCTGGGGCTGGAGTCACAATGGCACTGACTGTTAGCGCTATAATGAATGGCTATTAAATGGCAGAGAATGAAGGAAAGGCATTAGGTAATATAGGGATTATTAGGCTGGGTTATTAGCAGTCATCCATGCTGCTTTGGTTCAGTGAGCCAGCACAGCTGTGAGGAAACACATGGCTTGGGGTAACGTTAATATCAGGCCAGGCTGACTACACAAGGAACACAGGCAAAGTAATTTCACTTGTTTGTAATTTGTTCGTGGTGAAGGCAAACATGAAAGCTTCCAAAGTACCCCGTAAACAATGAAGTAGCATTAGCATTAGTAATAAATTCGTTCATCGTACAATTCAGGCCTGTACAGTTGAGTGTATTTGAGGCATGCCTATGAGAGTGTATTTGAAATTTTGTCAGTGCATTTAAATTTTTTTGTTTGTTTTTGTGCAGTTTAACCGCTGTGGTCAAAAACAATGAATTCCATGGGTTTCTGACTGATTGGCACTGACTGAAAGTTATCACCAGGGCAAATCATAACTCCATCCATTTTCTATAGCACTCATCCTCATTAGGGTGGCAGGTGAGCTAGAGCCTATCTCAACTGACTTTGAGCAACAAGCGAGGTACAACACGGACTGGTCTCCAGAGAATCACTGATAGCAATCACTGAGTTAAGATACAAGAAACAGTTATTACTTTGTAGTATGATACAGTAAAACAACAACAACAACAACAAAAAAACGGTTCCTAATAAATCTCTTCAAATGGGTTGTTTTTATATTTATATACTGATCAATCGTGGCCATAAAATAAACATGGTTTCAATGGTCCAGTACTGAGAGTCCCAGCTGCATCTTCCGTGCATTCAGACAGTTGTTGACGGATTCTCCCAATATGACTCTGCAGGCTTCACAGTGACACTCACCATCAGCATTGGCCTGTGCAGCTGCACCATCAGCCAGGTGGCTACACTCTTTTTCTCCCCCCTTACTCTTTACTACATGTTAACCTCACGATTCCTGACATTTACTTTGAACTGAAAAGTCAATTATTCAGTTTAGCATGGTTAATTGTTTTTGTCATTCGCACTGCTGCAGAGCTTTTCTCCAATAACAAACTCAGCATATTCTTTAAATAAACAGCATTTTAAAAACTCTTTTCAAACCTGACTTTCTTGTATGTTTAGTTGCTGATTTCCTTCGTTCCTCCTTGATTTACTGGCTAGTCTGAATAAAAACTTACACACCTTAATAGCACCTCATTGTGATGTAACATGCCAAGTCGCACTGGGCTCTACTGGATGTAACTGCAGTGTAATAAAGAGCAAGAAGAAGAGGCAGAAAAGGTCCGCCACTAAGCTCCAGTAAAAGTCTTTGCCACAATATGCCTGTGAGTATATGCTTGTGTGTTGTAGGCTCAATTTTTATGCTTCTCTGTATGTGTTAAAGTTACAGTTGTTGAAGGTTTTATACTAATGTAACACCCATGGTCATTACTGGTAGCCTGTCTAAGGAGTTTTATATTATATTCTAGCATTAAGCTACCAGACTTTCATTAGACACAGCTATATGGTTTGATTGATTGGTGTTTAAAAGTGTTTAGTTAAACAATGTTTAATTCTTGTTTGCTGTGTCAGTTTAACGAGACATTTAAAACCGGGAGCTAACAAATAACTTGAAGCAAGCATGCTTTGCCTATGCAAAGCAAGAGAGATATGTTTTCATTTCCTCAAAGTGATGTTATGTTGTTTCTTGCCAGTGAGAGAAGGAAGGCAAGCACGAAAGAATACTTTTCAAAACTTTGTTGCCATAAGCTTAAGTGTGTTTAAAGCCTTTGGGAAGGCCTGGCTACATCACAGATTTTCAGATAACACGGCTGAGTCTGGAACATATGCCCTGAGATAGACAGAAGGCACTGTAAAATTCGACAAGGTCACTGATAGTATATTACGTACAATTGACTTTCAGCGTGTGAATGTCAATTTGTAATCAGTCCATGGTGGTGCCGTAGTAGTAGTAGTAGCAGTGTAACAGTAGGCTGGGATCCAGGGACAGGATAAGCACTAGACAATGGATGGATGGGTAAGTTGACACATTGTGGTATGTTGGTAGAGCGTTTAGAAGACGGACTTTCGTTTGCTTCCAGCTTGAACCTACAGTATATGAACAGCCGACTTGGAATGTGAGTTTGCATCTTCTGCCCATGTCCTGCTGGTTTTCTCCGTGCTCCAAAACATTTCCAGTCAGTTCCCTGGACAGAGGTGCTACGCACGAGTTCCTCAGGAATGGGTTAAAACCCGTAGAACAACCTCATCTGCGGCAAAGTAATGTACCTTTAGTACACGATTCGGTTTCTTTAATCTGCAAAATCCAGATTCTCTCAGCTCATTTGATGGTACCCGCTTTGAAGCGTTTCCAGCATTTTGTGACTCACCACTATAGACCTGTACCTGCTTGGGTTCAATGAGCTGCTTTCAGTTTCACATGCACACACATGCAATCCATCACTCACACACATACACGAAATCCATCCACTCTAATCTCCTAATTGCACACACGCTAACGCTAACATGCACAGTGCTCCCACTGAGGTGTTCTGCAGTGTATCATTTGCAGCAAGAGTGTGTGTGTGTACGTGTATGTGTTGAAGCAAAGACATCCATACCTGATGTAAATATCTCTGGTAACCAAGAACGAATGTTCTTCAGATGTGCTATGCCATAAGATCAAGCTGTCTAAGCACACAAGTTCTTTCATGCTTGACCTACACTTCTGATTGGGGTGTGTTGCGATGGCACTTCTCTCGGATTCAGTATCGCGTGTGACATGACGCAAGGCGTAGCCACGGGGAAAATTTGTTTCCTTTTATTCAACAGCGTGTTCTAAAGTTCTCAATATTGTCAACACTGAGCAGAACAGAGGCAGCCTCTGATTTGATAACACGCGTGTTTGGCATATTTAGACATTTGTGAGGGCTTTCATTTTCACGGTTGTGAGGAACAGCATTCGTTGCACCTTTTTCCACTTAGGGCTGCGTTGGATTGGCATCTCTATTACACTGATCCGCGCTTTGTTTATATTTTAAATATATGTGTCTCTAAATGTTTCCCCTTTTCTTGGCATGCAGTACACACTGGAATTCCCTCCATATGCATGATACTTGACTGACAATGAATAAAGTGGAATGAAAAAGAGAATGCACATTAACGCCGTTAGAAACATTAGCGAAAAATTGCTGAATGTATTTGAAGGCTGGGTTAAGAGTTGCTTAATTAAACTGGAAAGAAAAATGTCCCACTGCGTAGAGCAACTACATTTTAACAGAGGCATGCATATGTATTTAAAAAAAAAACATCTCAAGGGTAGTGATCATTTGTCATGTTTTCATTTCAGTTTGCTAGTGAGCAGAATTACGCAAGAACCTTTTTTTTTAAAGAGGATGTTTCTTTTTTCAGAACAAAATTGGCATCGCCTTATCTCATGAGACTTCAGCTTCATGGGCATTTATTGTAAATACGTCAGGCGACGAAGTTTCTTTTTTGGGGGGCTTTCTTTTAAGTAATAATCACCAAGAAGGGTGATGACCAAGAGCAAAAGTCTGATGATGAGCATATAACTGTTAGAAGGCACACACTGAAAAAATGGTGTGGTGAATTTGCTCACTTTCATTTTCTCAAGTAGTTGCATGAAATAAAATCATCTGGCTCCAGAAATGTTTTGTTGTTGTTTTTTTAATAGACTACCGACTTAAATTTGTATCTGGATCCAACCACTTGATTGAATTAAATTCACTGAACTCAACATGCCATTTTATCAGTTATCAAGTTAGTAGATGGGACAATTTGACCATGGGAGGGATGAATTACATTCCTTTATTTTCTATGCAGAAAACTTACATTGGAGATTACTTGTCTAAAACTTTGGCAATCCCTCTGCATGATTACTACTGATTACCCATTTCCCAAAACTGTATCACAAGAACTGTGAATTGAATGGTACTCAATGCACTGGTCAGACCTTGAGCTGAGCTACATAACTTGACGGCCAAGGGCCCTGTAAAGCTTTGGAGGAGGACGCTCACTCCATTCCCCCTCAGTGTTTGTACCTCCCTGGTGGAAGTCAGTGACAGAACATCAGAGTGCTGACAGGAGAAGATATGGCCAGGACGAAAATTCATGAAACTATGTCAACACGGAGCTAACTGTTCACATAAATCATTCCTATCCGGCACCCCTTAGTACATATCCCACTGAGAACAGAGGATTATGGGTAAAACCTGACCTAAAAGACTCCTGTGATCGAATGAGGTGGAGCCATCTTGCTTCAAGCTGTGCCTGTTCTGAACTTCACATTTATGCTAGATGTAGCTTTTGTTTGTTTGCAGTAGTTTAGTTGGAAGCCAATGATAACGTGAGTTTACAAATGTTTACGGAAGGTTTTATACCTACACCCGATTTTAGCAACACACGCTGAACTTTGGAACCCGAATGCATCTAAACACTGGAGAACAGACTCCAATGCTTTCCCCATACTTAAATCACATCAGAGTTTACTCCTAAGGATTAGGGCTTCTGTATGTTTGCAGCTCAACATGTTCAGTCCTTGGTAAACTGTGCACAGCTTAATAGGTGGGGTTCATTATTTATTTATTTACTTGTAAACTTGTTTAAGGTCAAATCTTATGTAGAATGCAGTGGGTGTGTGTGTATGGGGGGGTTAAGCAGCTGGAATTATAGGGCTCACAAATACCGTGATTATATATGGAGGGAAACACATTTTACAAATATAAACATATATACAGTATAGATAATATGAATTTTTGATAATGATTAATATGAATTATGCATCTTTAGCATAATCACCATTAGTGAAACTCATCTGCAGTTGAAGTCTGAAATGGCCTCGGAGTTAAAAGTGAGCCGACATGCTGGTTCTGATTAGCTTGTTTGCTTTCTATGGGCCCGAGAGAAGGAAGTTCCCCTGCAAGGGCTCAGTGTCAACAGGCCACCTTTCTCTACTTTGCAACATGGCCTCCCATGGTATGGGAATAGTAGTTCCATGCAGGTACGAAGAACAATTTGTAAACACGACAGAGGGATGCCAGTGTGGACGCCATTAGCTCCCCATTGTTTTGTCTCCTCTACCAGACGAGGTTAAAACGCAGTCTAATGTTGGAATCTGGTGAATCACGCCACAAATAGCCTCTAATAGAACTTGCCATTATCCTCACCACTGGAATGTGCAGTTAATGCACAGCGACCAGAGCCAGGTCCAGTTAACATACTTGTGGTGTCACACAGTTGAAAGCTGTAGGGATCTTATGTTTGTGTGTTTTTTGTTCCAAGATCTATGCTTGGCTACGTGGCTGGAGTATATGGACAAAGACGTCGAGGATCGAGGTTAACTGCTAAAGTGTATAGCCAGCTAATCAGAAATCTGATCTAAGTGTATTGGCCTTTTTCTTGCAACATGTTTACTTCCAGCACTCCCCAGGCCAGGATTGCTCTGATGGACCCCTCGGACTCGATGACACCGTAGCGAGTCAGACCGTGCCAGACCGTGCTACGCTGAGCAGAGAGGGGGTAACGTTACAGTCTATTTGTTACAGGTCAGTGCAGCATCTCAGGTTAATTATAGCTTGCGGTATACAGTGAAGTTTTCCATACACATGTCTGGATATGGTTAGCTACAGTCCCATACTGAAGGTCAAATGAACGATGGCCACTCAACTGAGCTATCACCGGTCTGAACTAACAGTCACATGTATCGAAGGAATGTGTGTTCATTGGATTAACTCCAGTGAACTCCCACTGTAAAAACACTTGGGTCAAAAGTAACTTTGTGTTGGGTCAAAATGGATCCCTGCATTTCCCAAACAAATACCAAAGGGGTTTCCAAAAGCTGCCATAATGTCTGATGAATACTGTACAAGCTCGTCTGCGAATTTGCCCTGTGCAAGAGTGACAATTAACATTTCTGGATGGCTAGCTGCATTTGCCATTGTTTCTCTTGTTTTCATGCCATTAAAAGTCTCTCAGCGCTTTCTTCACAAATACCTAACGTTCAAATGTGGAACTCAGCACCTAAAAAAGGGGAAGTGGCCCATATAGGAACACATTTGTTTTTATAGCTACATTTTGTTGCTGCGGCTTTCATTCAGGTGCGCTTTGTAGTCTGGAAATTACAGTAATTGCATATGCGGACCTTCTTTTTCTATAACATGCTAAAACTCTTTCAGTGACACAACATGATACTACTGTAAACTAAAGGCAATCAACTATAAATTGCTGAAAAATCAGCAATAAAGCCAAGTTGCAAATGATGACCTATGAGGAGAAAATGTGATAAAGGGCGACCGTCCTGTGAAGCTACTGCACAGAAGCGAAGGCTGCAACAGCTATCACCTTTGCGACTGAATGATTTAGTGTACTCCCTGGCTGCACATGTACGTGTCAAAAACAGCTCCATAGGGTGGTCAGACAACATGCTGGCTTCAGCCTCATCGACAAATCTGATTAATGAAACACAGACAAGTCTGGGATGTAACATGATCGTCATTTTGTTGCATCACACTCCCAACATCCTCGCATCATCTTGCCTTCTGCTCATCTTCCCTTGCCTACGCATGTGTCCCCCCACCACACCCTCATCTTCTGTGTTTATTTTCCTCTGTCGGAGAGATGGTGTGAGGTGATCACTGCCAACCTGCAGCTCGAGAGCATGCAGGGATGAAGATATTCTCTTGACCAGTCATCAGGAAACTTAACATATCATTATGACTGTTTTATCGTCTGTAAAAATGTAAACGGCAGACATTTTTGCTTCTGTTATAGTCCAACAATCTGCTCAAAAACTAAAACAGAATCCAAAAAGCAAAACGGCATATCAGACGATCATGACATATTAAAATACACAATCACCAATACAAACAAGTGAATGGGTCACGTGATTGACCAAGGTCAATTAACGTAGACCCTATTGTCCATGCTAAACTACAAAATACATCGCTCCATCTTCTGAAGAGTGTTTCCTTGTTCAGATCTGCCCAACTATCGGTCAAGTGAGGTGGAAAGAAACAGATGTTATTCCCAACTGCAGACGTTCTGCAGGATTATTACGCTGGTGTTTCTTCCATGTGTGCGGCTTACTGAGTGATTTCCTGCCCGATCGACCCTGAAATCCTCCAAAGATCTTCTCAACGGCGATTCAAAGAGTCTCAAGCCATATCCTCAAACCAACTGTCAATCTTCCCCCAAATCACTTTGGACAGTGTGAAGCTCGTATTGCACTGACACGATGTCTGTCAGTAATCATGCCAACGAGCAGTGACATCGTGAAGCGGTAAGGGGTTAATCACTTGATGTCACCGAGATGAAGGAACGAATTGTTTCAAAAGTGGAGACGACCAATAACGTCATTGAACTTCATCAAAACAAACGCAAAATGACAAGGGTGAGATGAAACAGCGAAATGGGAAGACTTTGGTGAGGTATGAAGGAACATTTGAGGATATGGTGGCACTTATCAGCAGAGTGAAAGAAAATCATGCATGTGGTCAGATAGACGAGAATCTGATGACGGGAGCGTTTAAGGAAATGGTCAATTTTGCTAAATTTGTTGGAGGACGGAGGTCTGGCCAACAGACGGCAACACAAACCCTGCGAGATTTCCAATGTTTCTTTGAAAGACCTGAAACAATATGCACGAGGCTGGAGGAAAGTCAAACGAACACAACCGCTCCCAAATGAAAGTCACGGGACATGAACTCTAAAAATATGCTTCTGGGAAACTATTAATAAGAGGGCCAACATGGTTTGAGCTGCACAGCACAAAGCAGATGCAGAAACAACAGGAACAGAATGATGTGGGCTCTTTCACAAGGGCTCTGTACAATTACATCGATTACCGTCAGGCCAAGAATGTCTTTCTTGATTTCGAGTTCTTGTTTTGGTTTGAGTAGATGACAATTACTGTCACTTCAGACAGTAATCTTAAAGACAACATTACACCCCCCAAAACAAAAAGTCACTTTTTTCTTTTTTTGGGGTCATAGAGGTTTTATTGTGTGTTAATAGAACCAAGATGTTTGTGACATAAGGGAGAACAAAGGGTGTTAAAACAGTATTCGTGACAACGTCAACTTTATCTCTTATCTGGCTTCGGTCAATGAAATGCCGTGCGCCGTGTAAGCTTCCAAAAATTGGTAGCCCGTAGGAAGAACATTCCTATCATGGGAAATATCAGGTTTGAGTCTCTCATGTGAAAAAGAAGATGAGAGTTTAGCGGCGTTAAGACGATCTGCTGTATCCTATTGGTTTGGCATTAGTGAATCTGAATGGTTTAGGTTTGATGATAGCAGATCATCACAAAACGTATGCCGCAAAAAAAAAAGTCGAAGCTTGGGAAACTTTTGCTGTTGAAGGTAACGATTTTCTTATGGTAAAGCATCACGACACATCTTTTGCAGTAACTTTATTGAACAAACAGATAAAACAGCTGTTTGCTATTGAATTCGCTCTGAAATAAATCAGATGCGGGATTTGCTCATTTCAAGCCACATGAGAGAGCAGGGCCAGATTAAAAAGGCTTTTTTCCAGCAAACTCTTGCTGTTCATGGACTTTTTCCCCTACTCCATCGCTCATAAACTAAATTGTAAACAGGAGAAATGGCGTGACACTGAACATGTTGACAATGACGAGCGCAAACAAGTGGGCAGCGTCAATCGTGAGTTTTGCTCATCTCAGGCTTAATCTGACGAGGGATGCAAATCGGAGAGCGGAATTCATTTGGGAAAACCGAGTAAGGTTGCAAAACACGAGGGTGAGCTCACGGACGTGACGTTTTGGCACCTGACGAACAAGACTTGGATGGCAATTGCAAAGAAAACAAAGACGTCTACTCACTCAAAACGACAACAATATAAGACTATGGTAGAACGTAAACAAATACAAAACAAGGCCAACTGACAGTCCCCCAAGATACGAGGGGTGCTCGACTGTTGTGGTTCCACTGCATTTAAGGTTGCCCGTTTCCGCAAAAGCAATGCTGAAACTTAACTCGGAAACATTTTTTTACTTCTTCATTGTCTGTCCCAGATCAGGTTTGAACAGTGCATCTTGTGCATTTCAAGGAAGAACATGTCTCAATGGACCACCGCTTTGACTCCAGCTGATGCCTGCCAGAATGGTGCGGCGGCGAGGGACAACACATGTTCTGTCCTTGGCCTGGAACACCAGACGCCACGACATATCCCATAGAGACTGCAGACGTATGGTTCAGGTTTCATGCTGACAACATGTGCACACGCATAAACACATGCAATGTGATCAAGGAATGCGTGTAGGAATCCTCTCTCCTGTGGCACTGCTTATTTATTTATTTTTTGGGTGTGTGCGTGTGAACGGAGATCATTGTGGTTTTCACCATCAGGAAGGAGTTTTAAATCAGAACTTCTTCCTTCCTGGTGTTCGTAAAGTTTGTTCACATCACTGCCGCCGTTATTATCATTGTCAGGAAAGAGAACAATATACTGTATGTTAAACAACAAAGAGCTGCAGGCCCAAAGATCCCCGCTGATGTCTGTAATTGATTGAGCACCCTCACAGGGAGCTCATCTTTCCTTCCCTGCAGCGACGATGTAATTCACTTAGGGACAATGCAGCCAATGCGGATGGTTTGGAAAAGGCGTTCGAGGATGAGTAAAAGAAGTTACGCGTTATCCGGCTGGGTCAGACGTGTGGGAATGGTCTGGGAATGTCCGGTCAGGGTCAAAACGCCGACACAGATGGACAGAGCGCAGCCGCCTCGCAGCGCAAACGCAACATCCTGTTCGTGGCTAAAAGAGATACAGAGGTTAACTCTGCGGAAGTCGGAGGTCAGGAGGGCAGGTAACCTCACCTGCCCTTCTCTTCAGTTGCAGACAGTGGAACAAACCTGTTCCAAAGCCTCAGGATAACAATTACGAAGCATGCCACTCTAGGCTGCATATGGTCACCGGTGCAAGAGATACTGCTGATATGGACTCAAATCTTCTCATTCGTCACATATACTCATATATCAGTCTTTACATCTGCACAGTTTGGTCTACTTTAATTGGACCACGATTCATTATCACGTTGGTCCGAATCTTTTATGCAGGCGTACACACGAACAAATCCTCTTGTGGATCAAACAACCGGACTTCAACTCACTTTTTGAGGTGGTTTTGGTGCGCTTCCAAGTGGACTCAGACCGTTTTGCTTTTGGCAAACAAACCATGGCCAGTCTGCACCAGCGACAGGATCTCACCAAACCGAGCCCTGCTAATGATACGATTGGTCCGACGTGTGGTTCAGGGTGCCAGAGATAAACATCAAAATAAACACACAAAGGGCCAGCTTTTCAGCAGAACCTTTTCATCACCACTGCCACCGGCAAACTCACAGGAGCGCAGAGTAAAAATGGAGAATCCAGTGAAAAGTGTACGTTGTAGAGTGAACAAAAGTCAAGAAAATAAAAGTATGAGGCAAATAGTTATTGATGGATTCAATTAAGTAACCACATTTTTGTAATCCACCGGGGTTGTAGAGACAGCTCTTAACCTTTATCTTTTTCGTTCCAAGGTTCAATCTGACATACTGATGATATTTGATTGTTACTGTTCATTTTACTACAAAGCAGTGGCTTTCATCATTGTGTTTGTTTTTCCCGTTATGAGGACTTCTTAAACCGGTACCGAAAGCCCATTTATTTTGACAGGCCCTGCAGTGACGATAAATAGGAACATGTTTTGCATTTCAACCAAAACACGTAAACAGTGGGGGATTGATTGGACATGCAGACAGTATGTTTTATATCCCATATTCAGACTTTTGCAAAGCACAGCATGCAAGGCCCAGTGCCACTTGACAGCTACATTTTGTCTGGGTTCCAGTCGGCATCTCAGCTTTCCATCTCAAAGCACTTTATGTGCCTTACATAATAATAGACAACAAAGATAAATCATTTTCCCAGGAATTCCTGTGTAGTGGTGCCAGAAAAGCTGCAGGTGCTCTGAGCTCAGAGGAGGCATTACGGTAATTAAGAAATTTGCTCCTTTTGGTAGAGAGCATAGAGGACATTGCATTCAAATAGATCCTTCCTCACCCGTTCTCATTATTGCATCTTTTCAGTATCAACTTTTCACTGTTTAAAGTAGTTTTTCTTCAAAGAAACTACAACAGGTTTTCAAGTCAAGAAAAGGACAAGCTGCAATTATTTATCAACATCCTCATCACGGGGAGAAACACAATTGGGTTTTGGGAGCAGCAATTTGAATCAGACTGGAACTGAATCCCAAATGTGGGTATATTTTCTGTTGCAAACTTTCTTCTGTTCATGGTCTTGTTTTGCAATTTTGCGAAAAAAAAATGTCAGGCAGAAAATAATGTCAATGGTGTCACAAGTTAGGAGAAAACTTACACTTCATGCTTTGAACAAACACACTTAGTATAGGATGGAAATCTCAATAGTCTCTTCTTTCGCCCCAAAAATAGTTTCTAGCATTTTTTTCCATTTTTTAGTAACCCGCATTATACTGCTGGTTAGTTTCACCCAAAATACTGGTTTATGACCAAAAAGCAGACAAATAAAACAAGACAAAAGTCTTTTGATGGCAGAAAATTTTCTTCAGAGATATACAACTAGCAAACATGACATGAGTGACACTGACTCATCGCTTGTCCCGTGTTGAAAGTAAGTGACTTTTTTTCTACCTCCTACGACGACAGACACTGTTTATACCATACATATAGTGCACATACTCTGAGTGTGAAGTCCCTAAACTCATTGAACTTAAAGCATTTTGGCATTTCTCTCTCTCATAATTAACATAACAGACCAATGCTCAATCCCTAATTGCCTAATATTTACCTTCTACTCAAAAGCTGTGCTGATCTCAAATCCAAAGTGCAACACCGCTATCTCCAGGGATCTGCTAGTCATTACCGAGCTTGAAAAACCTCAATTTCACAGACAAGCTGACTGAGACCCAATGCAAACAAATCTGATGTTTATCGGCATCTTGGAATCGATTGTGTTTGACCCTGGGGGTTCACGGAATCAAGGTTCTCCTCTACAAGGAAAACAAATAGGGAGGACTAAAATGGTCACTTGCACAACTAACGGAATTAAACTACGCCTCCATCAGCAGCATCTGTGACCTTCCACTTTCAGCCTATCCCGCCCCGAAGGGTGATGTTGGCTAACGATGGCTGACAGGCCCTCGGATCAGGTGTCCCTTTAAACCTGCAGGAGGAGGCTGCGCCGAGGTGACCTGTAGCCCGAACAGGAGTTGTCTGACATGCGGGATCAAACAGTGGCACATATGCCTATGTCAGCGCACGTCTATCTGCGGCATCTGTGGGGTTAAAACCTCCCAAAAATGTAAGAAAAGAAATGTCTCACATCTTTTACACTTTTACTAAATTTACTGCTGGATTTTGGATAGTATTCGGTTTAACTAACGCTATTTCTAGAATTATTTCTAATGTCAATCATAAGACTTCAAACTAAATAATCACAGCAGGGGAGCAGATTGGATTGCTTATTTATATATCATGTATCACATCGCATTTATTTCACACAGTATCACAATCCAGTATGGGATTTGTGCCACTGGACTGAACTTCACCACACGATCAGTGATTTCCTTGACTCTCTGTATCACCAGCTTTTTAAAATTACAACTGTGGTTTTGATAAATACATGTATGCATTTGGGAATTTTGTGATTTATTTTTTTACCAATGTGACGTGAAAGCAAATTACATTGTGTTGAGTGAAGAAAAAGATGTTCACCATGTTGATGCGCTCTTTCATGACAAAAATAAAAATAAAAAATAGAAAAATGTTGCCTGGTGGAGACCTTCATTGAATACAGACAGCAAACGGAGCAACTTCAAATACAGCATTATTGTCCCGAGATGAGATCATCAATGATAGCTTCCATTGCTTTATTACGTACTGAAAGCCTTTCCTTGTCCTCAACAATTTAAAGCAAAAATATGGAGTAATTCAACCCCACCAAAAATATTGTGAAGGAGAATCTATCACTGTCATTCCGACAAGCTGGACTTTAAATTAGTCGACCAGTCTAGAAAACTCCCTCTCGTGTTATGTTATCGTTCAGTCATGTTCCCTGCCTGTTTAAATGATTTTCCAAAGCATGTTGTAACCCTGACACATTTTGTCTGCATCCAGCTGATTCATTGGCTTCAGTTCTTTAGCGTCCAAACATGTATTTGTTGCTCAATAGGATGTTGCCCATATCAATCCGTTTTTACTTTGACATTTTACAATTGCAGGTGGACAAGTAATCCGATTACTGTCCTCTTATATGCCGCATTCCCTAAAGCAATGGTACTCAACCTTTTTAAACATGTACCACCTTAAAATAATACTTGTCTTTACAAGTACCACCATAACGTACCTGAAAATTAAATACGACTGAACTACTGTATACTTGAAAAAATGCCAGGACAGTGCATTTAAAAATATATATATAAATAAATAAAAATACAATGTTCAGGAATGTCATGCGTTGTTTTTTAACATTCAATTTAGTTTTCTTGCGCAACACTAGAGGGAGCGCTCATCCCAGTGACATTTTGGGAAATGAGGCAAACTGTACACCCATTTCCCTGATCGGATTGTGGGCTATGCCGGAGATTCCACTGAATTCCTTAACGCTGCCTTATGGATTCCCACTTTCACTTTCTGGTCCATACCGTTATGTGTGTGACGAACCTCAGATTGCAAATAATAATCGTGCCACATGCGTACAAATGTGCATTGAATTTATGTGTCCGTGATTGTATTGTTATGAGTTCAGAGCTGACAGACTGCTTTCACATTAAAGCTAACAATGTCGTGAACCGCACGACAGTTTGTTTCACTCTTTCCAGCGGTCTGGTTCTGCTTGTTTGGTGCACACCGGGAATAAACAAACCCTTCGAGTACAAAATATGCACCAGAGCGAGTACAAAGCAAACCAAACGGGTATCAAACTCAGATGCGGCCCTCCACGGCATTTTATTTAGCATTTGAAACAATTCCTCTCTGACTTCCATTCATAATAACTGATTGTGGTTATTTATGGTGGGTTACAACATACAACGTGAGTCAAAATTGCTGTTGCACAAACATACACATGCGAAACACTTCCAACGTCATTCCTACCAGCAAGAAGAGTTATTTAATCATGAGACGACGTCACTCTTAAGAACTTATCACTGTATTTCTGACACTCCTGCACTTCAACGCAACCAGGAGGGGACCTCTTAGCAGAGAGAGCGGGCCTACGTGTGCACGTCACAAAGTCTTGCCTGCATCTGTGTGTGTGTGTGTGTGTGTGTGTGTGTGTGTGTGTGTGTGTGTGTGTGTGTGTGTGTTTAAGGTTACGTTACGAAATAGGCGGAAACAAGTTAGCCTGCAAGAGCCACCCATCGGAACCCTGTGTCAAGGCCAAGTGCCATCTCTGATGTGACACAAATGAGCACTAAGGAGTCTTAATGGGGGACAAATGAGCGCTCGCTCCTGCGTTCAACTCTTGAGTGGCACTCAGACAGAAAGTGTGCAGAACACGGCAGCTGGGTTTCATTTGGTCACAGGGATTTTGTCAAACACACACACATTTGTTGTCCATTTGTATAAAATACAAGAATGGATTCTGCATAAAATGGATAATACAACAAGGCTGCTTCTCATCTACAGTATGTAGGGTCACATACAAACACACCGTGCATGACTTTTTCTTTATCTTATTGTTGTTGTTTTTTAATGTGAATTAGCCAATGCTGGAGAGCATAAGTCTTACAATTGACCGCATCAGTTTCACTTCGGATACACAGCTGGCTGCACAATGTTTACTATTAAGTACTGGCAACGGACAACACTTTATTTCTACTCGACATTCGGTAAGTTAATGAAACTGAAGCCATGAAACGAGACGTAATATCTATATAACAGAGTTTGATGAAATGGGAAGAGATTGTGTCCATTGAGTTTCTCTTAATTGCTCACGTTTTGTGGTAGAAAGCAAACATCTGGACACGAGCAGCTGCTGAGCCAGTGACATCTGTGTGAAGTCATCGAGGTTAATTCTACCTTCCGATGTTTTTTTTTTTTTTGTCTGAGCGCTACATAAACACGCCTAATTACCCTCTGAGGACTGGTATTTCGGATCAGGGCAAGTGTCCTCGCCGAAATATGATTTCATATTTTGACTTATTGCATTCATTGGCTTGTTTCAGCAGAGCAAACGCATCATGTGAGAAACAAACACTGTACATATGCGCCCCAGTTTGTGTAGTTTGATCACACGGGAAGGGAAATACAGCACACAGGTACATAATCGGCATCCATTCCACGTGATTAACAAGAAAGACGATGTGAGTGGCTGACAACGCAACTTCTAGAAGTGCAGATGAGGGATGCAAAAACTTCAGCCTAATCCCACCGTTGTCCCCCATGAATAAAATCACAGAACTGCTTGTAAATCAGTCGAGTGATGTTAAAAGAAAAAAAAACACTTCAAAGCCGGAAAATATCATGGCACAAATTCCCCATCTACAGCCTTTGATAGAGGTCATGTAAAAAATAAAAGACCAACATATACATTTTTTAAGTGCCTTTTAAAAAAATGATTTACCGTAAATTCCGGACTATAAGCCGCTACTTTTTCCCCAAACGTTCAACCCTGTGGCTTATTCAGTGATGCGGCCAATTTGTGTAATTCTTCTAACGGCCGCCAGGGGCGCTCGAGTAGAAACGGTAAGATTAAGACCGGTGGAATATATGCATCGAGGAAGACTGCAACTTCTTGTCTTCTGCATAAATTAAATTAGCGTGAACATACCCTCATCATGGAAAATGCAAAAAGAAAGGCATATGACGCAGCTTTCAAACTAAAAGCAATCAAGCAGTCTGATAAAGAAGGAAACAGAGCTACTGCACGTAAACTTGGCATAAACGACGGCTCACCGTGATTTTTACAAGTACCGGTATGTTCTTTTACCAGACCGGTTATACTGTGTTGCTATTCTGTTGCTAGCGTGTTGTTACCATGTTGCTACCGTTTTACTGCCGCGTCACAGGCACCGTTTGGGAAGAAAGTTATATTATTATTATTGTTAAGTTATATTATTAAAACTTTGAAAACTCTCTCTGTGTGCCATCTTTCTTTGTAAATATGTTTACATGTTTTAATGTGGGCACATGCAGCTTATATACAGGTGCGGTTTGTGTATGTACAAAATTGGTTTTCCTCTAAAAATGTAGTGGGTGCGGCTTATAATCAGGTGCGCTCTATAGTGCGGAAATTACGGTATGTTCTTAGACTGCATGTGTTCTGCATCCTGATTGGCTAAGGGACGGCAGACGAATGTCAACAGTCTCCGCACTTCGTTTCTGTCAACCAGGGGTGTCCAACCTTTTTTGACTGAAGATGTACTTTACAAGCAACCTCCGTCAGTCGACCCATTACCGCACGTGTATGCATACATACATGCGTGCACGCACGCACCAAACCACACATGCGCACGGGCGGATACGCACGCATGCTCGCACACATGCATGCCATGATTAGTAACAGCCATAACGAACGGGCCCCAACATGAACAAAACACAAAAATAAAGTAGATACAAGAGTTTGTGAAAAGGAAATCATTATACGGATGGCAAGTGCATATTCACGTCTTGAGATTGACGGGACAACGCAAAGGCTTTCCCACTTAACCCTATGTTGCATGGCTTCTGCAGGAGTTATTCAATTGTGGTTTGTTTTTATATTTAGAGTAGATTATGGCCAAATATCATAATAAATTCACAATTTTGGGAAAAAAATACATAATAGGGGGGTACTTGTGTGCATAATGGTCACTACAATTACCTTGCCAAAAAGCATGGCAGTACTGATAGGTAACACATAGAAACTGTTATTTATTGTGTTCTATATGTTCTATATACTCTTCTGCACAAGTACAATAGGGTATTTGGACCTTTTCATCTCACGGATAGAAATTATTCAACATTTTGTGGACCCTCTTTCACCTTTTCCTCCCGCTGTTGCGCATGCTAGTGACATCTCGCGGTGGATTTAAAAACTAAAACTGGTAACTTGAATAACCAATATGAGTTAAAGTTGTGGTTAATGTAAGTAACCCATATGCAACATAGGGTTAAACTATACATTAATTCAAGTGGCGAGGCACAACATTTACTTATATAAATAAATACAATGTGAGTGAATATGAGGAATATACAACAGCGCTAACATACTGGCAACATTGAACATGAACCGTGACACATTACAAGTTTAGTGAGCAAGTTTTCAAGGCTATTACGCTCTTGTGTCCATAAAAATAATCCAAAACAGAGACATGTAACAAATTATAGTAGTATGATGTGGAAGCATTAATTGCCATAACACATTAGGAAAGGCCTCCAAGACAAGGCGTGAACGTTAAAATGTTATCTCACTGCATAAACATCATGCAGGAAATGTCTTGGGCCCCATAAAGTTTTTAATATGATAATAATGTGAGGGAGGGCCCCTGTCTGAGTAACCTTCGACAATGTTCAAGCTGTCCTCCTCTTGACACGTTATTACTCACTGCGAGTTTTTCCACGCTGATCCTCGGTCCTAAATATATACACGCATCGGTCACAACATTAGGTACGCCTGTGTGTTCAAATAAAAACCATGACGAGAGGTGTTGAAAATGATGCTTTTGCAGTTTAGTTTGGATTTTAGACAAAAGTATTTTACAAGTCTGACAGAATGGTCTTTGTCAACAAGATGGGTCCTGTGGAGCTTTTATTGATAATTTAAAAATGTTCATATGTTGGTCTTGCATTTGAGTCCTCCAATAATTAGTCAAATGGATTACACAACTTTGGTTCTTAATGAGAAATTGGATACACAATTCCAAGGTTAAGATTGCATGGAAACAATCCTATGCTCGTTTTCTCTGTCAATAGAGATGCTAAGGTAAACATGAGAATAATTTGTGACTTCATTGGAAAAATGATTGTTCAGAGCTGCCGCAAGTCTTCACTGATGACCACAGTGTGGTCTTGTGGTCTATCCCAGGTCCAAAAGCACCGTAGACTGGATTCATTTGAACATTGACTTACAACACAGACAATCGCGGACCACCGATACACGTGATCCGAAGCTTATTTGTGAAGGGCATTCCAACGTGACACTTCCTCAGACATTAAAGAGCCCCCTAGCAAGCCGAGCTGCGCCTCCTCCCCAGCACGCAGGTTAGGGGGTCCTATTTGCTTTGTCGCTTTTGTTTGGATTCGACAGTCCCTTTCCACGAATGCTGGCCCCTCAGTTTGTTGTTGTACTGTATGGATGGCCTTTTGAAGCCGCGGGAAAAAAAGCGTGTGCTCCATTTACAGCACAGCAGAGGCCGTAACTGCTGCATGCAAATAGGCATCTCGTGTGCTGAATACGAATGGTGTCCCAGACCCTAAGCATCTTCTAACTTGGCATTGGAAGCTGAGAATCCGTTTCCGAAAATAAACCTGACTGTCTTATGAGCCTTTAAATAAGCAAGCAATTAAGTCTATTCTATCCATTATTATGTAAAAGGTCAACAATCGACAAGTTCACTGATATTCCTTTTGGGTGTCGTTTTGGCTTTGCCCCAATAATTTCAGGAAAGCCTTATGTGCGAAAAACGAGTTATAACAATAGAGCTAAAGTGCAACTTTCTTCTTCTACATTCCTCATTCTAAATCTGTACTCCATGCATGCACGACACCACACTTCCCCTAAGAGGCCAACGTGTGCACAGAGGTAACAGAGTAACAAAAATAAATTAGACAATGAGATCAGGGAGATGCTTATTCAGCGTGTGAATGTGCACCAAGATGCAAAGCAGCGAAGGTGTTCATGTGGCAGATTGAAAATGCAAGAGGCTTGAATTTCACATGGCATTTTACAAGGTCATTTCAGAAAAAAAAAAGAGAAATTCAATAGGAAGAGAGCGCTCATGAATAAAGTGTTCAATGTGCATGGATGAATGGGCATGAGAGTGCTGCTAGTTTTGAGTAGTTGGATTTTAGTAGTTGAATAAAAGTTTTGAAATCATTGAAGGATCAAATATTCATCATGATTTCAAAATCAATCCAAATAACGCTTATTTTTTCCATAGAACCATACCATAGAAGCTGACAAATAAGTTTACAGAGAACACTGAAGGACTGCGCGTCTCTGTTTCAAGTGCTTCCACGCCAAAATCCCAAACCAAACCAAAGTCCCATTGCATACTCTCGCTAATTCAATGCAGAGAACTACCCTAGGTAGCACTTAAGTCATTTTAATTCATCAAATCAAGACCACTATTTCCTTTTCCTTATAGATGTGGTGTACAAGTGCAGCATCAGTGTTTGAGCAACAGCAACTGGAGCAGAAAATAGAAAACACACACAGAAACCAAAAAAAAAAAAAAAAAAAAAACGATTTTGTAGCCAGAATGCTTTCTCAGCCGCATAAAACACTTCCACATGGGAGTGAGATTCAATGGAACCAAAACAGGACAGTAAATAATACCATTTAGTGGCACATTGTCAAAATGGTGACATTATCATCCCAACCCCAGCTCATGTCCATGTGCTGCCTTGACCCATGGCGGCCACTCAATCTTGGTGCACCAATGGTGGTTTTGTCACACGGAGACACAGATTGCAAATGTTAACTGCATGGAAATTTGAAGCATGGTCTTTTTACTAAGTGGGATATCGAATGGAAAAAGCATCACGAGTATCGCATTTATCCTCGGATGTTCGTCCCCAGCAGTACATCGGTTAGTCTTGGACGTTTGAAATGAGATTTATTGCGACAGGGTTGACAGTGTCACAAAGAAGGCTACTAAGAAAGAACATACCTGCGGTGAAAGAAGGTTGCCCGCATGAAGATGTCATCATCATCACCGCCAGTAGGAATCCACGAAGAATGCAAGTGGAAGGAGGAAAAAAAATGAGATCAGTTCTGTGCAAATAATGAAAATAAATATTTTCATTGTTTGTGGATGCATGCATGAAATGTGGCAATGTATCCGACGGTTGATGAGATGCTAAGACATGAAGCAACATGGAGAAGCTGAAGCGGGTCACAACCTTTGTTAACCTGCTCAAATTACACATTTAATGTGGAAAATCAGCCATGACCACCAGCAAGTGCTTTCAAAGAAGGTGAAACCAGCACAAGATGCCAAATGCCAGGCTTAACTACATGCACCTGCAACATTTTTTTCTTTTATATGGATGAAATTCATGCCACATGAACATTTTGGTGAACCACTTACACCCCCCTCCCCACACCCCCCACTCCCTCAAAAAAAAAAAAAGCATGAGAAAGGAGTAGGGGACCAAATTAGAATACCACTGAAAATCTCTTCTGGTTTCATATCAAATTTGGGTGCCCATCTTCAAAATCTTGATACACAATCCATGGACGGCATGCATGTGCAGGTTCAAATGACTTCAAGTTAGTGTCTCGTGTGAATTAGAATTTATCATCATTTTTGGTAAGGTACCAAGACGTGAATGGTCCACATTCACTTGTCAACATTAATGGAGGTGGTTAAAATGGACATAGTATGGAATCTGACTTTTTAATTGTTTGGATACAAATAGTTGGGTGTGACGCACTCATCGATTGGGAAATTAAAGAACGAAGCAGACTTTTTGTCTTTCTGAAAATGCGTCCCGTGTGAGCCATTCTGAATTTCTGCCACAAGTGTCTGGAAAAACGCAGTATTTCAAAGCCAAGTAGGTAAGCAGAGCTGCATTGGATTTCGCTGGATGCACAAAATAGAGTAAAATCATGTTTCATCAGTGCCTCTGCCTCTTATTTTTCTCAAGCAATCTTTTTCTTGTGAGGTTTTACAGTATTACATGTGGGAAAGGAGAGCCAGCGTCACCGATGTAGTAAATGCCTGGCAAATGTCCTAAAGAGGTTTGGTTGTTTATTTTAAGATAGAGTAAATGTTTATTTAGAAACGCTTCTGGAAACATTTTGGCTGCAACACAGGTGAAACACTGATTTCTGAAGGAAATGCACACCATTAATGCAAGTGACGTGACACTGCAGGGTGGTAGCAAAGCGCTCTACTAGTTATTTTCAGAAAGTGGGAGGAGGAAGAAGTTTGTTCCACACTTAGGGATTCAGTTGAATTGACATTTCGGAACGAGGTAACTGAACCATGAGATCAGTACAGCCCCACGTCCTGCAAATACCAATGTGGCTGTAAACACCAGATTACATATCTACAAACTTGGGTAAAATTATTTCACACTCGCTATCCTCCTCTTCATCAGCTTTGCTTCCCTGCCGCACTTGCACGCGCTGCACGCTTTATTTCTCCTTGAGGGATCGCTCTCTCTTCACGAGGTGCATCTATTAATCTTACTCAAGGGGTCCTCTGACAGTCATCCCATTGCTCAAGTCGTGTGCAAAGCCAGACATTTTACAGATTTTTGAAGTGTCTTAATCAATGAGGAGAAGCTGAGAGCCACGCGTGTTTTCCCCTCATACGCTATACAAAGGCAAGAAACCGCGAGCCTTTAAGTCCACGACGAGTCGTGAGGACAATAGGGCCAGAGTTTCTTCAAAGAATGAAGTGATAAGCATAAATGAATGGCCAGGGGAACACTTGATGAAGCTGTGTTTCCTCACACATCCACTATAAACACATCCGTCCAGGGAATGAAATGTCATCTGATCGAATGGGAAACGCGTAGTCATGTTCCTGCGGACCTTGACGGATAACCGTTGACTTTCGCAGAAGACATACACGAGAAGTGAGCTGATGTACGGGAGTTCGACAAGACGCCTGAACGCAACGACGGCACTCCGAATCTCCCTCACGCGAGTCTAGCGCGACTGAGGATCATCCTCAGGCGTCTCGAGTGACTCAACAACAACAACAGCGACGGCACTCACTAATAATGGTTTCATAAAGTCAATGAAACCACTCCTCTGTCGTCTTTCATGAGACCCTTGAAAGGAAACGCATTTGCAACTGAAGCAGCTGTGGCTGTGCTGCACTGATTTTCCAAACAGATGTGAGGGCGACTCCCTTTTGAGAAAAAAAAAAAACTATCTGCAAATGTTAAAAATAAGTCAACATAAATCAAAGTTATGACCAACTGCCAAATCAGAAAAAACAAAATGACTACTTGGCCATAAGTTTGAAGATGATTGTTGAAATTGTGGTAAAAATGTTACTCCAACATTGCCTGGACAAAATGTTTCATACAGTGACTGTTTAGTTTCCCTTATTTCCTACAGAATGGGCTCCCCTCTAAACCCGAACAAGTCAGAGATTAACGAGCGCGTTTGACCATGAAGTTAATGTTGTAGTACAGTATTCGCACTCCTAAATGGTGCTGGCGATGAGCACGTGACAGTGTGAGCACGGTCGTTAGTTGAGAACCGCGTTATATAAAAGCACTCATTAACCTTCCGGCGAACAATGGGAATTGGCCAAAAGCCCAGTGAGATGCTTATCACCTCTCTTCCTTCTTCCCAGAGGGCTAAAACAACACGGCTCAACATACGGCCCGTTTTTATTCTGCACAACAGGGGGTCACACACTGAGCAGATCTCAGAGATAGTGAGCTGTTCGCTCACTGATGGCATCTTCGCAATCTGCTGATGGGGGGAGTAAAAAAAAAAAATCAAACGCCGTCAGCAAATGGGAGCAAACATCTGTCGGAAAGCGTCTGCAGTCGATTAGAATACAACCTTTGCCAATAGATGGCGATTGCCTTTCCTCCCTGCAGCAAGATTCACTGCATTTTTTCAGACTCGGACTCATTTTTGCCACGTTGATGTGTGAATGAAGAAAGAAAGATTGAAGTGTGTATCGCACGTCATGTTGATGGCGGATCCCTTCCACCCCAGCATAGTGCCCGTCTTCTTTCTCCCCCACCAGCCTACACTGGCTGCATGCGCCCACGTTTATTCCCACGAGCTTCAAGCTGAGAGTCAGCTGTCGCTCTTATCACCGGGAGAGGAGGCATGGGGGTCGCACATCTGGCAACCCCTGGCAGGGACGTCCCGCTGCCCAGCCTCCTCCATCATTCACCCCCTTTATGGCACTCACTCGTTGAGCTCTTTCGTTGCCGTTTACGCCTCCTGAAAAAACAGAGTTGAGCTAAAAACGCAGAGGGGAGGTCTGGGTTTCATCTTGGCGCACATGCTCTCGCTCGGGGGCTTTTCCAGATCTCAGAGTGCAACTTAATTAATTAATCACCACATTAAATCATCTTTAATCACTTGGTTGCTAGGCTGGTTGCATTTATTTTATTTTTTTTTTCCTTTTACAAGACTAATCAGGGAGGTGATGTCGTTCCTCTAACTTTCCCACATGCCTGTTTCCTCCCGTCCCTCCAAAGCCGATGTGGGTCACCCAGTTAGTGAATGTAAAAGCTGTTTGGGAAAGCGGTGCTAAGTCCTTAGACTAACAGGGCCTACCGGGCAAGCGGAAAGCCGCTAATCTCCCCATAGATACACCCTGCGGACTCGGTAAGCGCCAAAAACCCACAGTGTTACAAACTGCTTGACACAAAGAAGCAGATTAGTGCTTTGAAAAAGGGAGCGCTGGAGCGCAACATACGTTGCTGAAATTCCCAAAGACAAATGTAAGAGATTTATTGATCGTTCATCACTGGCTGAGACAAGGCAGCTGTTTGACAGGCGTTTACTGTACATCTCGATTGAGACATTGCAAAATCCCATGTCGCGCTGTATTCTCATTACAATAACTCGCACGTTTACAAAAGTAAACATGCTCCCTAAGTGGTGTGTTGAGCTACTCCAAATCTGGCGGTTCGCATGGCATTTAATTAGTGCAAATGTCTCTGGGGACATTTTTGCAAGTGCAAAACCAACCAATGTGGTTTTGATTACGGTGCTCCAAAATCTGTGTGCGAGTGTGTGCGCGTGCATCTTTAGATGCGTGGTGCCGGGACGACATGCCAACAGCATTCCTGCATCCAACAGCATGATGATTGGCACTCGCAAGAAGCGTCTGGATTTCGAAGCTCAGACTAAATTGACTCGACACAATCAAGGTAATATCAAAGACGAGAGAGCCAATTTTCCAAAGAAGCAGACCTTGAAGCGGAGCGGTAGCGCAGCGTAACGTCAGCGCGAGTGAGACGCACACCCTTTATTCATTTGGACAGTTCATTTGGGAACAAGGAAGTCTGCATGTGAACTTTTATGGAAAGACTACCACAAACCACTCAACTGGAAAAAAAAGCAGCACACAAAGGCTTTGCAATATGGAGACATCCAAATGAATAATAATGAATAATTTACTCACTAAACCATGGCACCAGTAAAAAATGACCATTTTACAACATCAATTTGTCTCCAGTCACTTTTCTTTAAATTCCGCAAACGACTGTTGCTCCAAAACATCAAAATCAATAAAATACTTGGTGATTGCACTTAAGTACAACGTAGAATTTTGACAGAATTGTACTGCCCTACAGCCATCTCTCCATCCATTTTCTGAACTGATTATCGTCACGAGGGTCACGGGAGTGCTGGAGCTTATCCCGGCTGTCTCCGGGTAGTAGACAGGGGACACCCTGAACCGGTTGCCAGCCAATTGCAGGGCACACAGAGATGAACAACTATCCACGCCCACACTCACACCTAGGGACAATTTAGAGTGTTCAATCAGGACCCAATGCACGTTTTTGGAATGTGGGAGGAAACCGGAGTACCCGCAGAAAACCCTTAATTTACATTGATTAGCCAACACACTTTTTTAAATTCTTTGAGTCCTAAAACTTTAGAATATTTAAAATTACTTAAGTACAGCGAAAGTCAGGTACTTTAACATTTTCCTTCAGTAATTTTCTACAAGGTGACTAACTAGTCCCAAAGTTATTTTCTGTCCGGATATTTTCAGGTACTTTGAACAAGACTATAAGATTATATTGTAAAATTTGGATGCCAAGTACAAAAAAGGAAACAGGAATTCAGAACAAGAGATTCCACAAGCTTCCACCCGAGCCAGTGAAGTTAGCATATCAGCATCTGTGCAATACTCTGTTTACATTGGCTAGCCTATTCATGTTGACATGCTCATACATTACTTCTCAACAAGAACCAGTGGGCTCAAGGTCAGTCATCTTGATTTATGTGGCGTGTAATGTGTAACGTGAAGAGAGTTTGCTTCATGCTCCCCTGTTTTTCTTTCTCCTCCTCCAATCGCCTTTTGTAATAAAGCATGTCATGCCCAAGTGAAATACTGTACTGCATACGGGTATCGATGTGTATCTAAGAAATGGAGACGTATATCTTCAATATCAAAACAACATCCATCCAATTAAAAACAAGCACGTATTTATGGCAGACTAATCCAATGTATCTAATGGCTTTATCCGCAAAACGGCAGCTATACCTCATTAAAGAGTGTCTCATATTGATTATCAGTCGAATTTAAAACACAAGTGTTGATACAACAGCAGCAATGCAGTGTTTTCAATGTTTAGCTGAGGACTGTTTTAGTTTATAACCGACAAGAATGAGAGCAAACACCTTATCAATGTGTAAAAAATGAATCCTTAATTGTAATTTTCAGTGTCGGAACAAAACAGACGACATGTGAGGTGCTCCAACAAGTCGTCTGTCGGTCCAAACATCAAATATGACTGGAGGTAGTTGCTCTAAATGTAGACATGGATTCTGACCACACGTCGCTGAATTTGAAAAGAGCTGATTGATTGGCTTTAACGGCAGCTGTGTCTTCCGTGAAAAAGTCAGAAGGGGGAAAGCCAGGAAATCCAAAGTGACCATTAGTTCGCCTTTAACATGCTCGTATTCCTTGTGCCAGTTAAATGGAAGAGAGTTTTAAGAGCTGAGGCGAAAGGAAATGTTGAACCGCAAGTCTAAAGAATGAGTCTCAAAGGGATTCTCTTTGGTTATTTAACCTGAGGAACCATTACGTTTTATTTGGTTTCATATTAATATATTTCCCGTTATTCCCCATAGTGTAAAAGATGATTGCTCTTAAAGCAGAGAATGCTGTCATGACTCGAATAGCACACATGCGGGACATGTGTGTTTTTAATATTGCAATATTTTCTCATCAACGTCGCTAATGTGCACCGTCAGTAGTTTTTGAGGTGCTGGTGGCATGCTGCCAACATTTCCTACCCGATTCATGCAGCACACACACACACACACACACACACACACACACACACACACACACACACACACACACACACACACACACGCGCACAAAAGTGTAATCTTTCCTTCTCAGAACACAATGGCCAGGGCTGCAGTCACAAATTCTTCTCAGTGGCCCGCAGGGTGAAGTTTTTGCACTTTTCAACACCGAGGCACGCAAAATGTATGCCAACTGGAAAGCTGTGATCCTAATTCCACCACAGCAGTTTCTGATTTATTTAAAAGATAACACTGATTAAGTATCTTTATTTTAAACTTTCAGTTCTGTTAGATTTTTTCCTCTGACATTTTTATGCTAATTACAATTCCTCAAGGAGAAATTCAACTCTTCTGTATATGCACATGCAGCCGTGGAAGGAGAGATGTAAAAGCAGTTCTGCACATCATGAGTTGAGGGGTAGGGAGGGGGTTGGCGTTGGCATGGGGCCGAGGCGTGAAATGTGCCTTGATCAAGAGCACCTCACCCCGGCGGGGGGGTATAGCTTACCAGTGAGGGGACATTGTGATTTCCCAGAAATGTTGAATTGATCATTTGAGAACGGAACCATTGGCATAAATGTAGAAATAAAGTGTTTAAAACTGATATTGATGTTTACCAAGTATTGTGAGAAATCATTCACACAACGTCTTCACATAAAAGAGTATCATTCATTTGGAATAACAACCTGATAAAAACAACGGTAATTTGAGCACAGTTGTTATTGTAGAAGCGTGCATCAACTGTTAGGTTTTGGTGTTAATCAGGACCCAAGAAGTGGCTCTCAGATTTTAAAAAAACTTGCCCTCCTCGAGCGCCTCTCCAACCAAAATGTGAACTGTTTCAAAGCCCAAGTGCAGACAGATGAGATTCAGGTGTTGTGGCTTCCATGCGCTTTCAAAAATGAACTTGATCGGAGGAGAACAACTCAGCAGGGAGACTCCAGCTCTCGAGCACGATAGAAAATGGAGCGATGGATGATATACTGTGAATGGCTATAACACACAGATACTGTTCCATTTTCTGCATGCCCATATTATCTTGATGATACATGTGTGTATGTATTCTTCAATATTTATATATTTAAAAAATATTTTTATTTATTTTTATTTACCTATTTATTTATCTATTTATTCATAAAATAGTTACAGTAAGACATTGCTACTCTGATCATTTGTAGAGGCTTTCAAGGCACCAACTGGTATTTAACAAGAAATACCAAAAGTTGGCATACGATACAATTTGTATTCATCTTAAATGACCCCTCAGCCCATCTATTCCATCCATCCATTTTCCGAACCTCTTTGTGCTCACTAGGGCCGCGGGGGGTGCTGGAGCCCACCACTCAGCCCTTCCCTGTTAAATTGTGTTTGTTGGGTTTACAAAGGTTTTATTCAACACCGCAATCAGGGACATATGGATCGTTATTGTATTTTCTTCACTTCCCTTTTGAACAGTGTTAAGATGATAATAGACTCGACAAACTCACGACTTGACACTTTTACCAGAGAAGTCCAAGAAATAAAAACCAGCATCAACTTTACCCAAAACGAGGTAGACGACATTAAAAAAAACATTTTCTGTCAAACTGGCAGTTCCAAAGACATGCAAACAGAAATCTACAAAATATGTGACAGCATGCTAGTATTAACAGACAAGATGGACTACTTGGAAGGACAGTCAAGAAGAAACAACTTGGTAATTGATGGAATTGAGGAAACACCGGGAGAAACGTGGACTGAAACAGAGGAAAAAGTTCAAAAATCCTCAAGGAGAAGCTGCTGTTACAGGGGCAAATCGAGGTGGAGAGAGCTCACCGCACAGGTAGACATGAACCTGGAAGACCTCGACCGAGGCCAGTTGTGGTGAAATTTCAAAGATACAAGGACAGAACAAGGATCCTACAAAAGCAAAATACTTAAAAGGCTCCAACATCTACATCAACGAAGACTTTACAGATGCCGCACGACAAAAAGAAAAGAACTCCTCCCAAAATTAAAAGCTGCACGTGACAGAGGGAAACTGCCTACTTAAGACATGACAAACTTATCATCCACCCCGCACCAGTACTCCAACACAACAGGCTCGAGTTCAACACCATCATGCGGCATACTGAGAACTGTTCACCACTCGATGACAAAAACTCTGACCCGATTGAAGCAGGAAATTCACATACCAAAAACATGGACTTCAATCCTTTGACGACCCTTCCAACCCTTTGATGACTTCCAACCCTACTGACTACAAGACATTTGACCCTGAGAACAACTTGGACCCGGACAACAACTTTTTCAAGACCGACCGACCGCGAGGAAGCCAGCGACGACCGATCATGAGGGAACCAGTGACGACCGCGAAGAAGCCTGAAACGACCGCGGGGAGCCAGCGACCGCGAGGAAGCCGGAGACAACCAGCCAGCGGCGACAGCAAGGAGCCAGAGATGACCGAGAACAAGCCAGCGACGACTGCAAGGGAGCCAGCGACCGCTAGGAGCTGGGAGACAACAGCGAGGAGCCAACGATGACAGCCAGAGAGCCAGCGAAGACAGCGAGGAACCATCGACGACCGCGAGGAGCCAGCGATGACCGCGTGGGAGCCAGCGACGACGCGAGGGAGCCAACGACGACCGCGAGGGAGCCGACGACGACAGCGAGGGAGCCGACGACGACCGCGAGGAGCCGACGACGACCGCGAGGGGCCAGCGAGGATCGCGAGGAGCCGACGACGACCGCGAGGGAGCCGACGACGACCGCGAGGGGCCAGCGAGGACCGCGAGGAGCAAGCGACGACCGCGAGGCAGCCAGTGACGACCGCGAGGCAGCCAGCGACGACCGCGAGGGAGCCAGCGACGACAGCGTGGGAGCAGGAAATTCACATCCCCAAAACATGGACTTCAACCCTTTGAAGATACTGACTATAAGCCATTCGACCCCGAGAACAATTTGGACCCGGACAATAACTTCTTCAAGAACAAACAAAGGGTAACAAACTCCGATTATTACCTGGATGAACAATTCAATACTAATATTAAATTGGAAAATGCACTTTCAGTAATACACTTAAACAGTAGAAGTCTCTATAAAAACTTCACAAAAATCAAAGAATACCTGGCTAAATTCAATAAATTTAAAATAATTGCCATATCAGAAACTTGGCTTGATGATGATAAAATAAGTGAAATGGAAATAGAAGGTTATGAAATGTTTGCAATTAATAGGAAAACAAAAAGGAGGGGGTTGCAATATATGTAGACAAAGCACTTAAATGCAGTAAAATCGAGAGATTGACAAAGACAATAGAAAACCTAATGGAATGTCTAACTATTGAAATAGATAATAAAAGGCATCAAATATCATCATAAGCTGCATCTATAGGACACCAGGATCATGTATTGATACATTCAATAAAATACTAACAGATATGCTCAGCTACAACAACGATAAGAAAACACGAATAATGTGTGGTGACTTTAACATTGACTTATTAAACCCAAATGGACATAAAAACATCTGACTTTATAAATACTATGTACAGCAACAGCCTTTTCCCAGTAATCCTGAAACCTAGCAGAATAACAGTCGAAACGGCCACATTAATAGATAACATTTTTATAAATAAGATTGATCAAAAAATGGAAAGTGGACTACTCATTAATGATATAAGTGACCATCTACCTGTCTTTGCAGTTTTACATAACTATTTTGATAGAAAAACAAAGTCAACAACTCACATATCAGAAATAAGACTAAGAACCCAACGCTCCATCGATGCTTTTAAACAAGACCTAGAAAAACAAAACTGGACCGAGGTCTACTCAAACGAAGACCCAAATACAGCGTTTGAAGTATTTCAGTCGACCATAATCTCCTTAAATGATAAACATTTTCCATTAACTAAAGTCTCCAAAAAGTATAAAGACCCAAGCAAGCCGTGGATAACGAAAGGCATAGAAAACGATGTAAAAAGAAAAACAATTTATATAAACTGTTTTTAAAATTGAGAACTGAAGAAGCAGAAAAGAAATATAAGACCTATAAAAATAAACTAGTAAATATAATAAGAACCAGTAAAAGAGATCATTATCATGCACTATTAGAGCAGAATAAAAGTAATACACAAGAAATATGGAAAATACTTAATCAAGTAATCAGAAATAGTCCTAAAAGTGGATTATCCAGAGTATTTTATCAAAGGCAAAAACACAATTCTGGAAAAAACTGCAGAAATAGCAACTGAATTTAATGAGTACTTTGTCAACATCGGCAGTAACCTAGCAAAACAAATTCCTGACCCAACAAACTTGTTTGAAATAGATAGATACGTAGAAAAGAACTCCTCCACGATGTTCCTTACTGCTGTAAAACAAGAAGAAGTATTAAATATTGTAAAAACCTTTAAAAATAAAAGTCAACTGATTGCTTTAATATTGATATGACAATAATAAAACAGATTATAGAATATGTAGTGCGACCTTTCACGCACATATGCAACCTGTCATTCAAAGCTGGTATCTTTCCATCAAAAATGAAGATTGCTAAAGTTATTCCAATTTATAAAAGTGGAGAAAGACATCTGTTTACAAACTATAGACCAATATCACTACTACCACAATTTTCAAAAATATTAGAAAAACTATTTTCTCGCAGACTTGATAGCTTTATACAAAAACATGCGCTGTTAAGTGAGAATCAATATGGCTTCAGGAAAACCGTACCACCTCAATGGCAGTTATGGAGTTGGTGGAAGCAATAGCCACTAATATAGACAACAAAGAATTTACTGTTGGGGTTTTCCTAGACCTAAAAAGCTTTCACACAATAGATCACAGTATATTATTGAAAAACTAGAACGATATGGCATTAGAGGTATAGCGTATAAATGGATAAAAGTTATTTAGAAAACAGAAATCAGTATGTGCAGCTCAATAATAAAAACGAATCAACTGAAAATCACTCATGGAGTTCCTCAAGGGTCAGTGCTTGGTCCAAAACTATTCATCCTATATATAAATGATATCTGCAAGGTCACAAAACAATTTAAATGTGTCCTATTTGCTGATGATACAACTTTCTACTGCTCTGGAATAAATCTGAAACAGCTCCTGACAACCGTAGAAAACGAATTAAACAAATTAAAAAACTGGTTCGACAGAAATAAATTGTCACTTAACCTGAAAAATCGAAGCTAATTGTTTTTGGCACAAGACCAATCAAACACCAAGCTAAAATTATGGTAAACTCAATTGAGATAGAAATAGCGAATGAAACCAAGTTTCTCGGATTAATAATAGACTCAAAACTATGTTGGAAGCCGATATCGATAACGTAAAAGAAAAATAGCCAAAACTATAGGATCCTCTACAAAACCAAGGAAGTGCTAAATAAGAGATCCTTGTACACATTATACTCTTCATTATTATTACCATATATGAACTACTGTGTGGAAATATGGGGAAATGCTTGCAAAACAAACACACTCCGATTCTAAAACTACAAAAAAGCAATTCGAATTATTAATAGATCAAAATATACGGAACCCACAAATCCATTATTTATCAAATTAAATACGATGAAATTTTATGACCTGGTTGACTACAAAATTGCACAATTAATGTACAAAGCACACAATAACCTGCTCTGCCAAAACATTCTAAAGTTCTTTGAAATTCGAGAAAGCAGCTATGATTTAAGAGGTACCAACTTATTCAAAAACTAAAAACAAGAACAAACATCAAGCAAAGAAGTGTATCTATCAAAGGTGTTAATCTGTGGAATAATCTCAAACGGACCTGAAAATGAGTAAATCGCTTGCTGAGTTCAAAAACAAATTCAAAAAAATAGTACAAACAACCTACATCAATCAGAGTTAAAATGATAAGTTCTAAACGTTAAATATAATGATAAATTAGAACTAAGTTGATAAATAGGGAAAGGTATGGAAATATCCATTATGAATACAAGAAAAAATTGACACAAGAGTGCCAGGGTGTGTATATATAAATCCGATACACACCAAAAGTAGTAAAAATATCATGGCTAAGGGTAAAGCATGAGCCTTAATAGAGACTTCTATCTTCTTATTCACTTTCTCTTCTGATTGATATAAAAACTATTTATTAGATATAAACACATAACACGGGGTAGGACTAGATAAGTTCTTTACTTCTTCCTATTCCCTTGAACATAACTGTTTTAATGATGACTGTGCTGAATGATGACTGATTTCTCTTACCTTATTATTACTGTATATGTTTTATGTTATGTTCAAATAAAACCAAACCAAACCAAACCAAACCAAAGAGGACGATTTGGTTTAACAAGCTGTCTTCTTGTGATAACTATGCGAGTCTTGGCCTCCAGTCACTTGGCCTGACATCAAGTAGAACACAGTCAGCAGAGGAACTCCCACATGAAACTCCACAAGTATATCCCTCTCTTTGTTTTATTCCCCATTTGCACAGACGCATCCATCTGATTGACAGCTTTTATACGGTTTTATTATGTTCAAATGAATTTTTTCCGACGCAGACTGAGATAGGAGAAGGCGGACGGTGCTTAAAGCTTCTTTAGCCACACAGTAGGCTCTTCCTGTCTTGTCATAACAAACCTCTGGCTATTGTCTGTGTGTGGTGGCCCTTCAAATGCGTGCGATTGTATTCCCGCTCATGCGCAGAAAAAAAGAATAAATAAAGCAAAAAAAGCGTGCCGGGTGTGCTGACCGTAACGAATGAGCCGTGTCACAGCAGCGCGGCCCTCTGCCGCCACCCGGCCTGCATGCCTTGCGGCTCCCTCAGCTTCCCAGAGGCCCAATCCAAACCTCGCGTCAACCTGCCCACCTTTTGACCCTGCTAGTAAGCGCGCTGATTAAGACTTCATCAACGCGCCGCAGCCTTCGCAGCTGCACGCTGGTACACACAAGCTTGGCTTTGTCCGTGCATATACGCGACGCTACACACACCATGCTGACCCACAATCATTGGGAACCAGGAACTTTGTAACCTTTCAACCTTGATGACTATAGCTCCTTAATCTCCCTTCCTCTGACCCCTGGGCCTACTCTATGTGTGTGTGTGTGTGTGTGTGTGTGTGTGTGTGTGTGTGTGTGGGTGGGTGGTAGGAAATAAACATACAGACACCACTAAGCCAAGGTTGCTCCAACCATTTTGACTGGAAACAAGATGGCAGGAGGGAAGGGGGGATTGACTGCCATGGCCTGGATTTGGGATATGTGGAAGCTCAATGAAAGTGCAGCTTCACCCCCAGTGAGTCTTTTCACATGTCAGACGCTCAAGCTCAACCTGCCTTTGTCCTCTACTAATCAAGTCACACTGTGAAGCTCCAGGCTGAGTTGCGACATTCAAAGAACTTTTCAGTATAAACGGCAGAAAGTGGCAAACAACTCATGCCTGGCCACGTTTTCAATGCAGCGCAATGTATCTCATGCGTTCACACAAGTCATCAGTCATTCAACTTAATGTTGGTCAGCAAACGCTTTAATGACAGCATCAAGAACATCTGAAACAGAGCAACATTTGGAATATATCCTCGTCCGTTACTTCCTTGTGAAAGCTAGCGCTTTATTTACAAGCATCCTGATTGAGGATAAGCACTGCGAGGATGTGAGCACTGCAACGCCGCCGTTTCGTGAGCATGTGCTCGAAGGCTGCAAGGAATTATCACGCATGGAGGCAGGGCCGATTTGAAGCTATGCTGCATCTTTATGTTTTGATCATGATGCATTGGCCGCGCGGTATTGAATCTGCTCATTTCACAATGGAAGGTGGAGAGGAATACAAGGGATGGAAATACATGCGAACAATCAAGAAAATGATCACAGGTTTCACTCAAGATCAACATCAAGAGAAAAACCCCTAAAAGACAAAACAAACATTAGCAGTTCAATTTCCCCCTCCCCGGTGAGGCAATCCTGACATTAGCAAAGCCCTGAGCCCTCCACCTGACTTTTTCAAACAGCAGGACATGACATTATCCAACAAGTTTATCTCATGTAACCTGAAGACAAATGTGCTCTCACACAGATATACAGGGACGACACACCCACGATTCACACATGTGAGGTCGGATAAACGGCAGTGCAGGGGCTCCTCCAGCTGAAGAAAGCACGTGTCAGTCCAATATCAGTCGTGCTCATATGGTGGGAGAGGGTCTGAGGTTTCCCCATGTTTTGTTACTCATTGTCAACGAAAGCCATCCGCAAGCAGCAGGCACCTCCTTGACCATGTTGACATCATGTTCCAAGGGCACAAACGCAAAGAAGGATCTGGGACAGCAGTGAGTGAAGAGGCACAATTAAGGATTCCTTAAATTCAGACTACCGGTATAACAAGATCCAATGTCAACAACAAATGACCACCGGGCATGATGAGATATGACAGCGATTAAAAAAAAAAAAAAAGGCATCAGATGTTGCAAAATGGCAAATGCAAAACTTTGATCAGAATGCAAAACTTTGATCTGCAATCCAATTTAAATCTGTCTGGATTTCATCCCCTTTTTTTTCATTTCCATCAAATGAATGCAAATCCAGATTAGCCATTCGAGGTCACGTTTGCTGAATTGAGAATTTGAGGCCTCTTCTGTGAATGGCATTAGTGATGGAGGCTGAATCAAAGTTTTGAACTACAAATTGTACAACCTCTGAGCCGACTTTGATGATCAGATACTGAATGCATATATTGTATACATGTATGAAGAACTACACCGTACATCCCAACAGCATTTTACAGAGCACTTCAAAGACAACCACCGTTGAAAAAAAGTGCCGTGTACTGTATAATACACATTTAACATACAACAAGACAATTGAAATACCAATGGTAAGAAAAACATAAAGCAGACACTAAAACAAGGGCAATCTCATGCTATGTTGAATCAATTGGAGGTGTGCGACGGAGGACCGGCTGACTCCAAAGTAAAGTGCATTACAGTCATCAAACTGAGTTGTGATGAAAGCATTGATTACCGTTTCAAAGTGATGTGTGTGAGGAAAACGCCCACAGCACATCAAGAAGGAGTTGCGCCCAAACAATCCCATGTCAATGAAGACATCGGCTCTTATTAACAGTTTGATGTCACGGTCAAAGCATTTTTCATTTCTCAAACGCGTGCTCAATGCTTTTCAGATTGACTGGTGACCAGTCCTCAGGGTATCCAGCCTCTCACTCAAAGTTAACGCGGATAAGCTGCAGTTCAAGCACAAGACTGAAAGAAAATGGATGAGCTGGCAATTGCTTTCAAATGGTTGCAATTATCCTTGCTTATCAGATTGTAACAACAAATTCCTACTGGATTGTGATGAAAATCCATTCCAGGTATCTCCTCTCCCAAGGATACAAATAAGATCTGACTCACTGAGCGGACGCACACCGAGTGTTTATGCACTGTGCGCGCGCGCGTGTGCAAGCCTGAAGAAAATCAAATGTGCGTGCGCGCTCGGTCAACAGCCACTAAAAGCAGGGCAGACACAAACATTTTTAATAACAGATGTGTTTGACTTCGGATGAACAAGGTCAGCAAGCAAAGACCAATTCACATCCCGCCATCATTGCCATGAAAACAGAGGATGTTCGTGACCCTCTCGTCCGCTTTCGGCTCCGAATTGTGTTGGGATCGTGAAAGCGGAAGGTCAGGCTGATGATTGTGCGATCCATCGAGCAGCAGGGCGATATCCACTTGGAATTGATCATATGGGTATGACAAATTCCCACTGAAGGCATTCATCTCCGAGAATACAGTTCAGTATAGTACGCAAATTCTCCTCAAGAACATGCACTTATGTAGTTTGAGGTCTTCAAGAAGCTTTCCCTGTCAAAGACATCAAAACACACAAAATCCGCTATGTACTTTGACCATCACCACTTCAAACATGCGAGTAACAGGGCTCTTGCTTTCCGCACAACAGTGGCTTCGACACACTTCTGTGCTCCCAACACTGATTGAAGAAAGCCAGTGCGCATTTGACCTCAACACGAACATCACGCTAAATATGTTTCCACTGAAGGAGATGGCCGCCCACATAAATTGGGCATTGATATACAGAGCACATACTCGGAGTGCATGCGGCGTGGAACAAGCGATGAAAATATAAAACATAAGATGAAAGAACGCTGAAAATGTTGCCGGTGAAACAAACGCGAGGGTCCAATAAAATTCTGACCAGCAGCATCCACTATAAGATGGAAGTGAAATGAGCAACCCAACACACCTTTACATGTAGCACACAAAATTCATAAAGGCTCTCACGTGAAAGTTTAATTTGAACCTAAATGCACTCTTGATGTTGAAGTGGGCTTCATTTGACCTTCTCTTAACTTCTGACTACCCATGTCCAGCTGTTCATCGTTTCTGTACTCTTTTCAGAACTTTCTGTTCTCTAACATGGAGCTCAACAGCCAAATTCACAACAGGTGGTTGACCCATGAATCGACCAACAAATTTCCCGCTTTGATTAGAATGGCTATTTCAAATAGTTTTCTTCTTCTTGCTGTTCACATTTTGAAATTGTGAGATCAAAATGACACCTAACAGTACCTCGCCAGTGCGAGGCTGCCAACAGGATGTTCTCAGAGTGACATGGCCACTGAGCTTAGAGTGTCATTTAATGAAGTGGTGCAACACCTCACAATGCCCCCCCCCCCCACCCCCCAAAAAAGATTTAAGAAACAAGAGTAGTTTGTGTGATTACATACTTTATTTGTGTACTCTTATGCTTGAGACATTTTCTCATGTCCCGAGACTGTTGCGTGTGATCGGAGAACTTCAAATGGAAGAAAGTAAAAAAAAAAGATAACTAGGGCACGTTGAGGACAAGAACCTTCTCCTTGGAAGCAAACTGTGACCTCAGCGAGTTTCGTCTGCTGCAAACCATTACAAGCTGCTTTGATTTTGCCATCTTTATGCAAATAGATCTTATCATGTACAAGCATTTCCCGACAAACAGGAAGTGTTGAATTGGATTTTTATTGTTCAGCAAAGGCAGACAGGGGAATTGCTAATTAGCTTAAATGTACAAAAAGACATTTAATAACGTCAAGACTCAAATTCCATCCTACTTAGCTCTTTGGACAGAACATTCTTTTCATGCTCTATGGAAGCTGCGCTTCTCCGGGTAAGTTTTTATCCGTGCGTGTGCATATTCTCCACAAATAGGCATTCAGTCTCATCATCATTTGTCTGAGACACACTTAATTAGCCAAATCGTTGAACCTTTGACTACAACCAGTAAAGGAAAGTTCCCAGCTAAATATAAAAGCAGCAATGGCACAGCTTAATATGAGCTAACGACCCTGGTGGCTTGAGTTTCATGGTCAATAAACATCCTCTCAAAGAGTGTTCACCGATCAGCATGTTAATGGGAATTTTTCACCTTTCGCACCACAAAAGATTAATGAGCAACGTGTCAGCCCCTTCAGGCAGATGTTCAGAAAACAAACTTCTTAATTGCCTCGGTCAGACCACTCTCCTCCTTGATTATTATGATTTAAGTGAGCGAGCAGAGGGCTTCATTAGCGTGAGATGCGAAGAGACCGCAACATCGGCTCTGCCTCCAGTTCCCGCTTTGCTCCATCTGGGCTGCTGAACCTCATCGTGTCTCGCTTCATGACCTTTGACACCTCCGTGGTCTCCCTGGGCTTGGTTGTTCCCTGTGGACTCTGCCCACTCTGTCCCTGTCCGGTCACTTATCACCCACCAGGAAGCACAGCTTGTCCCGCAGTGAGCAGATTGGACCGACCTGTTGGGGCTAGCCTCTGGGGAGGATAAAGATGGAGAGAAGACTTGGAAAAGCAGAAAAAGATATCAGAAGTTCCACTCAGTGTGAGACTCCCGTACTGGATAGGCGGGGGATGGCAACAGTGTTGCATCAAGACAGCGCTGAAGTTGAAATGCGATGAATGTATTTTACACACGGATGTGACGGTTTCTAGTGCTCCAACAGTCGGAATACGGTGATGTATGCGGAGGTGCCACATAAATTCATGTCTCAACAATGTATGAAAAAGATAAGAGCTAGGGAGAAGAAGGACAGAGAGGGTTGGCAGGAACAGTCAGCTAAACATGAAGGACATTACTCCAAAGAGGAGTACTGTATAAAAACTCTCAATTGAAACTAAATCATTACTCTCAGAAAAAGTGACACGTCAGCACAAATGTAAGATTTAAAACATTTTTTAATTAAGATTGCCCGTTGGTATCCATATACAGTACTTTGTGTGATGTAGAAACGTGTGCCATCAAATGCAGATAATTTCAATGATTAAGGAAAATGAGAAAGTGTATGTCATAGACATATAGTTACTGGAAAGAACATACACCTGTAAGTATTGCTATATTGTCTGTCTACATGTGTTGCCCCATTTGTGTTCAACTATCCAATGCTTAAAGGGTCAAAGGGCTACTGCGACATTAATGATAGTCGTTAGCCGGTCTATGCCGTTTCCCATCATGTGTGAGAATTAAGTTATTAGCTTTCATCCATCCATTTTCCGACCCGCTTTATTCTCACAAGGGTCGCGGGGGGTGCTCAAGACTATCCCAGCCGTCTTTGGGCAGTAGGCGGTGGACACCCTGAACCAGTTGCCAGCCAATCGTAGGGCACATAGAGACAAACAACCATCCGCGCTAACACTCACACCTCCGGGCAATTTAGAGTGTTCAATCAGCCTGCCATGCATGTTTTTGGAATGTGGGAGGAAACCGGAGTACCCGGAGAAAACCCACGAAGACCCAGGGAGAACATGCAAACTCTACACAGGAAGGCCGGATCGAACCCACGACCTCTGCACTGTGAGGTTGACGCTCTAACCACTGGACCACTGATAGCCCTGCTATCAGAGTGAAGAGTCAAATTTATGTTTTTTTACTGTACTGTATACTAATTCTTGTTTTCTATTTAATTTAACAGTAAACTTGAACAGTGTTTTAAGAGTGCCTACTCAAATAAAGGCTTACAAAAAAAAAAAAAATACCCTGCTGCGATTGACTGGTGGTAACCAAATATGGATGCAGCCCGCCCCCTCAGCCAAAGGCAGCTAAGATAGCTCCAGGTCACCCGCGACCCTTATGAAGACAAGCGGTACAGAAAATGGATGGATGAAGGGTAGTAGTAAGTTGCTTGCTATGTGAAGACGAGTCAGTTTTAAATGGAGGGTTAGGAGAGACGTGACTTGGCGTCGTCGCCTCCTTTATCGGATCTCCGCATTCTGTTATTTGGTTACCTTTGTTGTGGTCAAATCTAATCATGATCTTTGACTCTCTAGCTTGTGCAGGTGTACCTATTCACGTGTCCCCGAGCAGAGAAGCAACAAAGGACAATACAGCTGGGAACACCAATAGTAAACATGGAAAGATTTGAGGAATTGACCAAAAATGCTATCGTCTAGTGTGTATAACTCACTTCAGTGTAAACTACACACACACACAGGTCTCTCTTGGCTAATGTGTTTATGTCAGACACATTAAAAGAATTTCCCTCTGTTGAGAGTGGAGCAATTTGGGTGTTGCCCATCACCACTCTCACGGTCTATTAACATGTTTTTTTTCCCCTCACAAGAGGACCAATGTAGAGAGAGACATTTGTGTGCATGCTTTGGAAGGGTACGTATCATCCTGTCAAACAAGGTTGAATGATATCAATGAATTGCTTCAACATCGTTTGTATAGACAAGGGTCCCGTTCTTTCCATTTCTTCACTGAATGGTTAAGAAGCACCTTGTCTCACTGACAGTACTTGCGTGTGGGCCCTTGCACACAGTTAACGTTTCCATTTCTGGTAATGAACTTTCCTTCAGCGACCGGGCCCGAAAGGTCACCAGACTTCGACCAGTTTAACATCGGCCAGCAATTATAGCTCAACAAGAATGTGGATGCATACTTCCAATCAGGAGTTTTCAGTGGATCAAACGGGAATATAATCCTGAATAATAGGGATTACGCATCAGAATGCGCAATGTCAGCTATGTGTTTATGTTGCGCTAATCTAATAAGTGAAGTCTTCTAAACCGCACCGCAAGGATTCAACCTCTACCCCTATGTTCATGCATGCACGCACGCACGCACGCACTTCACCCCATGCCGCTTCCCTTCAAGCCAGATGTGAGGTCATGTTACGGAGATGATGATGAGAAGTGGCACGCATCTGTCTTCACAGCACCATAAGCTTTTGCACGTTTGACTGTTTGAGTTGAGGCCACGACGACGAAAGACGGCCTTGACGATCGGTCGATCACACACACGCTGGGGGTTGATCGTCTCCAAGGAACTGTAATTACGAGCCTTCCCTTTTATTGACATTGATTTATTGACATTGATGGAAACAGACGGGGTAGTGTGGTAAAGATGGAGGCCGGGCTGAGAGTGTCTCGGACAACGGTTGAAGGAACGAGTTTGCAATTTAAAAAAAAATGTTGATCTAACTTTTTTTTCCATTTTTGGGGGCCCAAATTCTCAGTATGACCTGACAGTATTATCTATGACAAAATAATTATACACAAATATGGAGACAAATTATTTTATTATCAGTCGGGGTTTGGCTTTGGACTTGTTGGACAATTCTGTGCTGAATGAAGGCCCTTTTCGGTTGCAGTAAAGCAAGGTCGGTCGGTCTGTGGTGGGAAAAAAGGTTGGGGACCACTGAACTGGAAGACGCATTGTGAGGCAGAAGGCTGTCGCTCAGGTTCTCCTCCGACTTCACAAATGTTTTTACTGCATGACTGGACAAATATTCCCACAGAGACACTCCAAAATCCTTCACAAAGTGTTTCCAGAAGTGTGGAAGCTCTTATGGCTAGAGGGAGGCGCCAACTCCATAATTTCAGACGCTACTGTCAGTCGATCACATGAGGCACAGACTACTAATTTTTATTGAAGTTACTCGTCATTTAATTTAGATTTTACACCAGTTAACATCTTTGTCATTCAGTTAAGAGTGCTCCAAGTTGTTAACATGAAAGTTGTTGGCTTTTTTTTTTTTATATTAAATGTTACTGAACATGTTGCCCGTTGAAGAAATAAAGGTTTTACAATCGTGACAGTTTTTTGTTTTTCCGTTATTCCCTCTGGGAAAGTTATTTGAGCCCCAACAAAACGTAGGTCAACCAGAATCCTTGAAAGAGCTGCGTTCAACTTTGAAGCCTCCGCTGTGTAAAAGCTAGAAGAGAGATGAAGCATAGTACGGCATATTAGGGCCTGATGCAAGGGTAGATCGTGGGAAGATACTCGAATGTCATACACACTCTGCGCCGATGAATCATTTGTTAAAAGCACCCAAGAAGAGGTTTCATTTGATGTCCCACTTGAGGAGAACCACTGTTTACCCTGCAAACATCTGCAAAGAAGTATACAAACCTAACCTGGCAACTGCCCTACACACATTACACGGCACTTATGCTAAAAAAATACCTGAGAAACTTCTTCTCGGGGCGGTGACACAGGAAGTGATGTGTCCTTTTTAAAATGAGTGTATCATAAATCTGGCGTGCTGCTAAAAAGAGACGGGACTGCGTGGCAAAGTATAGACATGCAGACACTCCAAAACTCCGAGCAACATGGCTCAAAGCCTAAATTGTTTGCGTGCTGCATTTTCACACTCACTTCTTTGTGTTTATTTGTGTACATGTGCGTTGCCATCGTGAGTCCAAACATGTTTTGCTCCAGGACTTTTCGGGCGCTGCTGGAACTAATGGCACTTCCAATCACAGCGATAGTCATCAGAGAGTGACAACACGCCAAGCCACCGTCGGCACACACGCCAAGCCACACATGGGTCGTAATTTGTGATTTCCTTCAGAAAACACATGTCCTGTTGGATTGCAATCTTTGAAATCAGTCCCCTGCAAAATCACTGCAGAAAAAAAAAAATCAACTGAAAACAACGGCATGGTCTTGTATGCTGTTGAAGCAGTCTGGGCACCTCTTGCAGCAACATTTGCGAAGAGAGAAGTTTATTTCAAAACATATCCAGACGCCATCAAGTTCACCTGTCTTGCTCACTGTGTTCAGACCTGGCTACATGTTGAATGACAAGAAATCATGTCATAACATGACACTTCTACATCCGTTTTGGCTGGTTCTCCTTAACGACACAGCAATTTGAACTAATCAGGAGGATGAAATTGCCAATGTCTTCATCAAGCCCTATCGTTGTTGATTCTTTTTATCCGATGTATCACAAAGCTCACAAAATGAAGTTCAACTAGAGCAGCCTCCATCGGCCTGATGTTGTCGATGAGATAATAGCCATGACAGTGGTGAAGCTACCGAGGCTTTTCTTCGGAATTCGGAAAAAGAAAGACATTTTGACACAGCGGGGGTGGCTCGATGCTCGAGTGGTTAGTGCGTCGACCTCACAGTGAAGAGGTCATGGGTTTGATCTGGCCTTCCTGTGTGGAGTTTGCATGTTCTCTCTGTGCCTTGTGGTTTTCTCCGTGTCCTCCGGTTTCCTCCCACATTCCAAAAACATGCATGGCAGGCTGATTGAACACTCTAAATTGTCCCTATACGTGAGTGTGAACGCGGATGGTTCTCTGTGTGCCCTGTGATTGGCTGGCAACCGATTCAGGGTGTCCCCCGCCTACTGCCCGAAGCCAGCTGGGATAGGCTCCAGCACACCCCCCCCCCGCGACCTTTCTGAGGATAAAGCGGATCAGAAAATGGATGGATGGATGCTGACACAGGTTTTATTGCGATTTTTTTGTTTTTAAATGCTAAAAGTTTGAGGGTGCAGACCACAAACAAACTCTAAAGAGATGTCCCGTCAATGCGGATTTTACAAACTTACATTGACAAGGACAATAAGATCGCGACTGTTCCTTTGTGACCACAACCGAAACCCAATCCCATTACTGCAGTGCACACAACCTCACAGAATGACATCCGACTTGTGTTCACTTATATCTGTCGACGTTACTTTTCAGCACTCTATCAGTCATTATAATTCCAAATGGTATTTGATCCGAGTTGGTCACAGAAGATGAGGTCAAGAGTTCCAATCCATATTTCAGTGTTCATCATGGTTTTTGTTTTTTGGGATTTTTAATTAATTTTTTTGGGGGGCTCGAAACTTTTAAGGATGATTGCCCATGTCAAATCCACTGCCAGGAGAAATGTCTCGAAAAAGTACAATTAAGTACCTTATTATTATTATTTATTTTACTTTTGGGCTTTAACACCGTAATGGAAGGCATTACTATCCATCCATTTTCTTTCCCATTTATCCCGATCAGGGTCACAGGTGAGTCGCAACTCAATCACAGGGAACAGATAGACAAAAGCAACCACACAAATTCATTCTCATCCTGGACGGATTTTGTTAGGACTCTTCCATTGAAATTTTGACCCACTTGGCACCACGACTTGAAAAAAAAGACAATGTATCACAGTACGAAGTAACATTTTCAGTTTCTAATGAGCACACGCTTGTGTGTGGAGGTGAGATCAAGTGCAGCACAGTGACACAAACCTCCCAAAGGGAACCCGAGTAATTTTAGTCAGTCAAGCGACAGCTGACCACACACAGAGTGCGCTTAGCCCCCAAAATTACCCCTATCTTGGGGAACATTTAAGTCGATTAGGGATCGTGCATTCTGCAGCACAGCAGATGTAATAACAATGACAGTCAAGTGCACGCAAGGTGATCCAGCTTCCAAATTCTGCCTTTCAGACCTTCCAAAGTGGCAACGTTTCACTTGAACATTCTTATCAGAATAGCTTCACATGCAGGCCTGCTTGTATGGCTCAAGCTATGCGCATGATCAAATAAACGGTGGGTACTTTGACTGAGGAGTTTAATTCATTGTGTGATCATGCTCGGAAATCAAAGCAGAGCGACAAAGTGTATTTTGAAAGTCTTTTTTTCGAGTCACCCGCAAGTACCAGCAGAGTTGTATGCAAGACAACTGTAGTCTTGAGACGAAGACAGGCTTAGTTTACTCCGGTTGATTTTATTTTAAGGCTATTGGCTGAGCAGCCCGGTCGCTTGTTTATTTAAAACGGCAGGTCCTGTTGGTTCAAGGTCGCCGTGTCCTTCTCATCTGATGTATGTTTATGGGCGCAGAAGCCAGGAAGCGGATGGCACAGTCACGGCGGGCGTGATGCAGCGATCCGATTCCAGTCGTGGGCTTGTTGGTATGCTTTTGACCCCGCAGGATTGGGAGGGGATGAAAGGAATGCAAGTAACTCAGGATCCACTTTAACCTGACACCGCCATCACCGTACCGGCGGGACAACAACGTGCCAAAGCATTCCAACGCTTCTCGAAACAGGGCCTTCACTCCTCCGGAGCAAGACACGCCTCGGCTTTAGTGTTCCTAAAAGTGACCGATGTGTCACATCAAACTAACTCTGCACAGCGGTCATCTCTTCGCCACTTCTGCATCCAGTTCGATTATGCTTGCTTGTCCCTTGAATAAATTAGGGATATCCAATTTGAAAGCTCAAACAATCGATCAGGCAGCCTGTGATGAAAGCATGACAAATGCTAACCACAAGGGCTGCGTTTCTTCATGCCAAGGGGATCCCTGTCTGCTCGACTCATCATGGAGACAAATGGCTCCCCAAATCCACACCCATAATTATTAATGTCTCTTAAATCTTATTGATCGACTTTTACTCACACTCATTGATATTTCCGAAAAGGGTTTATGCTCTTCATGTTAGCGAAACACAACCAAACCAATAAAGATTTATAATACGATGGGACGATTTAAGTCTTGGATCCTGCTTGTAATACAATTATTGCTTCTGCTTCAAGTTGCAGGATAGATAAATCTCTAAGGTGGAGTAAATAGCCACCGTCTCCGCCTGCCCTCATGCATGATATGTTGCAAGATATCAGTTCAGAGAGCTCAAAAAATCAGTTTTACTGCACTATTGGTGATCCGTATTGCAAAAGCCATCATCAAAGGCTACCGGTATTGGCAGGCCCAAGAAGTAAACGGGAAGACTTTAATCGAGTCTTCAAGGTCGCTAGCATACTCCCTTACGTTTCTCAATTATCTTTCACGCACACACTCCAAACACACAGCAAATACAGGTCAGTGTGAAAGGACACTCCGCATTCCCTGCATTCCCAATGGAGCCTGGCATCCTGGCCTCCATCACTGAAGATCTGCCAGAACCTTCTGCGCCACACACAAACACGGGCAGTCTTCAAACCGCAAGATCTGGCGTCACTCGGAACGCCCTTCGAACCTCGATCCTCCCTTTCCTCACTCGCTCTTATTGAGGGGGATTATCTGGGAGCCACATGGGATTCTCATTTGGCCTTTGAGATGTCATATTTAAAGTAGGACTGCACATTGCTCTCCGAAGATGCTGATTGATTGGGGAGTTTGTCACCGAGGTGTCGCTCGCTCATTTGAAGATCAGGTGGTATAAAAGCTCCAGGCGGGGAGTAAATGAGGGTTCCCGAACGGATCCTCCAGCAGGAGCTAAATTATTGGCGTGAGGTGTCAAGGGGTCATTGGTGTGCAATGAGACCTTCGCTATTTGAAGTCAAATCAGGCTTTGCAACTTCTTTGTTTTCTCAAATATGTTCCCCACTCCATCTCAAACATACCCTTGAGGCTTGATTTTTACTGCTTTGGAAAATACCTTTCTGTTGCCTGAGTCGAATAATTACCTTTATGTGGTACAGTCAGCCATGTGTGTTGTTCAGTTAACTTCGTCACGGCATTTTGGCATGCTATGCAGGCGCAGTTGTGATCGCCACATTGGCTTTGCACAATAAGTGGTGTGGAATCATCTCAATGAGAGACCATATAAAAGGCTTATTAATTCATATAAGTGGATGCATGGCACAGGGGTGTGTGCTTCCCTTAGCCCTGAACAAATGTCACTCACTAAATTCCTTTCCGCGTCACAATAAACGGATATTTAAAAAAAAAACAATCCATCCCATGTTAAAAAATTGGACATTGTTTCAAATTGACAGTGCAGAAAACAACAACAATAGTTATGGTAATTTTGATTCAGTTAGTGGTTTGGTTCATAATTGTTTTCCATAGTAAAAGCATAGGTTTTATTTTGATTTAAAGATCATCGGTCTGCTTTCATGGAGAATTACAGAAAATTTACTGATGAGAAGGTAAAATTCCAAGCATTTGGACAATTTTAAATAAAAAAGGATCCAAACAATTAATTATCAAAAATGATTATTGATTCAGTTTATAATTGATTGGTCGGTTATTTGTTTCATCATTGCAACCCTAGTGTATATTTCAACAACAAAATATGAACAAAAGTCCTCTAGCTTAATGCTGACATATAACATTTCATTTGAAACACCATAGTGAGGCAAACAGAAATCAGCGCACGATCTTTATGAGGACATGTGTAGTAGAAAATGAATGAACGTACGGATTTGTTACATTGTAAGAATGACATAAAGATTGCTTGGCCTTACACGCACACACACGCATGCACGCATTCACACAGGTTGATATGCAATCCATTGTCTTCACTTGTACCCCATGCCATGACATCCATTCACCACACCTGTCAGGGGTCACAACTCCACTGATTGCTGTCAGGGCCCGCCTCCTCTCTGTTGCTTTCATTTCACACCTCCAGCTGTCCATCATTCTGGCTTTCTGCATATCCTCTTGCTTCACCCACCGTCGCATCTGTTCCCAGCTATCTGTCTCTCGGCCGAGGTGATGATCTTTCTCACCATCTCTGGTCTCTGGACTTGATCATTACAGTATTAAAATCCCCCTCACACACACACACACAGGCATGCACACGAAAGACCCCGCTGTCCACCACACTTTGTGTCTGCTGTCTGACAATAGAGGAGGCACTGAGACATGCAACAACTAATGAAAGCCTAACTTTAACTTTGCTGCACTCAACCCTCCAGTGAGATACAACAACAAACAATCTGAGGAATTTGGGGAGAAAGCTACTTGGCATGCTGTTTGGCTCGCATGCCTGTATGGAGTCCCACGAGGAAGAAGGAGAAACATTTTGGGGGATTTGTGGACTGCAACTACCCGATGGGAAGAGCAGAGGAAGTGAAGCAGAGGATAAAACATGATGATTCTTGGGTGTAAAATGTGGGCCTTGGTCAGTGAGGACTGAGGGTGGTTCAGTGAGGACCAGACCTGGTTAACTATAAATCTTGCGCATTTGATGTTGGCAAACGTGTTTCGTCTTAAAGCAAGGGTGCTTACCTCAATTTTCTTTACTTTCTTTACTTTTGGAAGCCTTTTCGCCATAGCTATACAGTAAAATATTCATTACTATTTATCAGGACTTATAATTCCAAATGTAAATTGTTGTTAAAAACATATTGTGTCAATCAAACCCAAGTGTAGTTGTGTACGTGTAGCAATATGATGACAATTCTACATTGATCCAGTTTTCACAAAAGCCTGTGAGGGAAACAGAGGCCAAAGTGTATTTTCACCACTAGATCAACCAGCAGAGGGCGTACCCAATTCAGCACGAGCTAGTTTGCCTTTGTAAAATATGAAATAACTACTGTATAACTAACAGATCTGGTTGTTGGTTAGATATGGCATTGGTGCTGGATAAGAAGTTAATGTGAATTTAACCAATTAATTTGGAGAAACAAAGCCAACAGAAAAAAAGCTAATTTAGCACTGCCACTGGAACATGAATGCCAACAGAGTGAATGTGTTTGGATTTGGATTGATTGGATAAACTTTATTGTCAAATGTACTGTATGTGTAACATACAGCACAGATGAAATTTCTTCCCTCTTAACATAAAACAAGTGGAGCCGCTGCGGGTGTCCGCGCCGCCATCAAAAAAAAAAGTTAACAGTGCACAACACATCATGGTGGAAAGCGAATGATGCGTGCAGCATAATTGCCACTTCAGTGCAGTGAGACTATTTTTCATCTTAGGTTTACTTTAGGGTATCACAGATGGTTCTGCCATTTGAATGTGGAGACGGTTAGTGCTAAGGCCTTGCAGCCTTTCGATCCTTGCTTGTTTATTTTACAACATGCTATTTAAATCTTGACTAGCCGGAATATTCATTCAACTTTGAAAAAGGCTTAGTCTAAGAGTGATCTAACAAACTACAGGGATTGCGCTACACTGGGGCCTGTCAGAAATCTGGGTAGTGCCAGTTAAACCCCAACCACCCCATGGATGGGCAACTTAAATGCCGCAGGGGGCCACAATTTTCCATCAGGACCAAATGTAAGACCACATGCTCCCTACCCAGATGTATGACAAAAATGCCATTTTAAATATGAACAAAATACGTGGACACATGCAAAATGACATCTCATTTTTCATGACGCATTTCTTAATGCATGTACAAAGAACATACGATTCACGATTGAACAAAAAAGGGTTTGAACTACAAGAACTAATTTTGTGCATTTTGCAGATAAATAAACTCACTCAAAATTGTTTTATTCTTGACGTACAATGTTTGTCCTGCATGTCATTCCAAAGCCACAAAAACACCATTCGGCCTACTCACATTATAGTACAGAGCAGTATAATCCCATAAAAACTAGCTGGAACAAAGATGCCTGCCATCTAGTGGCGAATGGTAAGATTACAACTTTAAACTAGACAGTTCAACTATTTGCGAGGGATAGAGAGCAAGCCGGTGTGTGACAATCAAAAATCTGTGCATAATTGACGACCACTGAAATGCATTGGAGAGGGAAGAAGAAAAAATGGGTAAACCGGCCAAAATTCTACAAAAAACACTGATACACCTACAATATATATGTTCCATGAAAACGGGGGTTTCGATCCAAAAACAAAAGACAAAAAAATCAAAAAGGAAAACAAAATACAATATTTGAAAAAAAAATGCATTCCAAAAAAATCTGCAAATAGTACCAAGCTGTGAATGTTCGGGGGTCCACTGTTGTAGAGGAATTTTGTTTCCCCTGCCCCCCCAAAAAACTGCAAAATCTCCATTTTGGGGAAAGGGTGCAATCAAAGGGCCACTGGTTTACCATCCCTGACAAAATAGTTTAGAAGAAGACAGTGTGCAATAGAGTCTGGGGAAGGAAAGACTAGTTTGGGTCAGCTGATGGTTAACAGTGCGTTAAAACTTTTACTGCCGCACCCCCTCTCCTCCCTTTAATTTTTTTTTTTTTTTTTTTAACGTCATCTCCCTGACAGAGGGAGGAGTAGATCGTTGACACATCTGTTGCTGAGGACAGCAACATAAAGCCCTGAGGATGAAACAAGGCATGAGCTTGCAGAGTGGACCGCAACTTAAGAGTGGCACTCGAAAAGTGGCAGGCAGGTCTGTCAAATAATGTGCTGCCAAGCTAATTAGGCTATTATGTCCAAGTCTTTTGCAACTGCAAACATCTTGACTGAATCACCGAGAGAACAACATGTGAGATCCGCTAAATTGAAGTGACTCTGAGGTTTTGGCTGAGCCTTGCTCAAGTTTGCTCAGTTAAACTGAGGATTTACATCTGAGGTTTAAGAGGAAGACCAAAAAAACGAACCATGATTGGGATTTTAGCAATCAATATAAAGCCAAAAAAATGCCAGAGACTACATTTTTCATAGACCGCAGGAGAGAAATACGATGAAAATGTATTGTTTTCAGACACTGTCTCCAATTATGTTTATTAAATTTAATACAAAAATGACAAATGAAGGGCTGTATCGCATTAACCCTGCTCCATCCATTAAGCTTGATAAAGATGGATGAAAAACGGGAAAGGGAGTGCTGTAGGTCCATCAACTTCGCAAGGGCTTTGTACCCCCCATCCCCACACACACACACACACACACACACACACACACACACACACACACACACACGCTCTTCAATTTTAGGTTTGCTCAACAAAAATGAATCCTCATGTAGACAAGCATAAGGAGTTGCGCCATGTTTAATATGCTCAAAAACCATAGCATTTGCTGAAGTGAAGGGGGAAGTCCCATTTGAACTGCTGTTAACAAAAAATGAGCAGAGAACTTTGAAGGAATGAAGATGGGATGAGCAAAATATGAGAACATGACAATAATGTGAGCTTGATCAACAGAAGCTACGATGAGCGCTCGCAAACATCTTTAGCCAGCTTTCTGTCAAAAACAAGCTTACAAAAAACCAAAAACTTAAGAGAAACATATTTCATGTGGTAGGTTAAGACGTTTTTTTTTCCCCTCAAAACTTTTTAAATTCATGGAGGAGAACCATTTATAGCATGACTACACAACGATGTCCAAAAACTATTGATGATGATTGGATCTTCCCTGTCCAAAGAACAGCTGGAGTCCAAATTGGAATCATAAAGAAGGTGCTTAAAACCCCTGACAAGGAGTGTATTACCCGTGAAAATGTGGATTCCAAAAGGCACACACAAATTAGACGGGAGCAGAGATATGAACGCCAAGATTCCAACCCTGAACCTCGGAATTATGAGGCAATCGTGCGAGCAAGCCATGCTTGTCCCAAGGCACTGCGGCTGCAACCAGCAGAGGTTCTGTTTACTGATTCAATAGTTGGGACTCTAAAGAAAACTCCACTATATGGCACACCTCCATAGGGTTTGCAATTATTGTGCTGAATGCAACATTGGTATCAATGCAAAAGTTAAGAACATTGATGGACATAAAAATAAAAGGAAATAAAAAACCTACTTCAATTTTCCTAAGCCAATCACTGACATGAAGTAAACGTCCACCATGACTATGACCCAAATAGAATGCTATTAACGCATATGCATAGCTGACGAAATGCTCCAGGCACGTTCTTTTGATCCAAACACATATTTCTGCTGCGTCTCTGAAGCAGACTGCTGGGAGACGACACTTCCATATGCAAAGTTAGCGTCATAACAGCCTGCACATATGGGCTGCACTTGCAGGAAAACAAGACTACACAGTGTGTACACATGCAGTGTGTACACATGCCTATTTGGACCGGGGTGTGTGAAAGGATTTCCCCCTGAAGATTTAATCACCAAAAAGAGGAGCGTCGTTGCCCCCCAGCCCCCGGTGTTTTACCACAAAGCTGTATCAAATTGCACAACTATGACACTGAAGAAGCCAAGACCACATGCACAATTATAAGCAGCAAGAGAAAGTTGGCGGCGTGGGTGTTAAAAAAATTTCCACACGTTTTAATGTTTTGCCATTCCTCGGTTCCTACCCGAGACGTTTTACTCGTGGAGGCTTGAAGTGCAGACAGTTCGCTGGGTTCTCTGGGCCCAAGCCAGAATTTGTGTTTTGCCACCATGCGCACATCTTGTTTCATGTATACTCTGTATTGCATGAATTGCAATTCATATATACACATACACGCACACACGTATACACGCACGGTATACTGTAGATATTAGTTACAAGTTACCGGCATCACTGTTATTGCCATGTACAGGGATATGTTTGCGAGTTAGATAATCCTCCTCGGGCGGCCCGGTAGTCCAGTGGTTAGCACGTCGACTTCACAGTGCGGAGGTACCGGGTTCAATTCCAGCTCCAGCCTCCTTGTGTGGAGTTTGCATGTTCTCCCCGGGCCTGCGTGGGTTTTCTCCGGGCACTCCGGTTTCCTCCCACATTCCAAAAACATGCATGGCAGGCTGATTGAACACTCTGAATTGTCCCTAGGTGTGAGTGTGAGCGTGGATGGTTGTTCGTTTCTGTGTGCCCTGTGATTGGCTGGCAACCGATTCAGGTGTCCCCGCCTACTGCCCGAAGACGGCTGGGATAGGCTCCAGAACCCCCCGCGACCCTAGTGAGGATCAAGCGGTTCGGAAAATGGATGGATGGATGGATAATCCTCCTCAGGTTGTGTTGTATGGCTAACAAGCAGAGGGCAGCTGACCGAATTCAGCTCCAACTTGAAGGAAATGAATGGCCGCTAAGTCCGGTATCAGCGCCCCCGGGGTCAGGTACTGGTCTTAGCGGATGGGGCTTGGGCCATGCGTGTGCGTTTGCACGCAACAGACTAAGTGAGTGATGATTGACAGAGAGCAGGCTTGTAAACAGAAGAGCAGACTGACAGGTAGAGAGACAGACACTTCAAGACCATTAAAGCAAGGTCATCTGATCTGTTTTTTGTGGAGGGCCATTTGACCTCATCGGCCTGTCCAGCTTGGAGGCTCCCACCACCATCGGCACCCCCACCACCACCAAACCCTACATCTCCTGCTGGCATCCCTGCGACCCCATCAAAAGATGCTTTATTCCTCGGGTCATTCTTTCCGCAAGAATATTAAGGCTTCAGATTCCTTTGTATGCGACAGATTCTCCAAAAACATGGATGAGTGCATTTTCCCAAAAGTTGTTTCAGGTAGTGACATCATAAAATCCGATCTTTGGAGTCAAGACCGGGGAAAAAAAAGAACGGTTAGTCTGGCGGGCTTATCAGATGCCAAAACACTGCCAGTCGCTCCACAGATTGAATCCAACAGCGCGAAGATGCTATCGCAGAAGCAATCAATTTATCCTTAATGCTAGCCAGATAAAGTGAAGAAAGAGAGAGTTGAAATGGTAAGTGTGCTCTTGAGTTATTGCGGCGGGTTACATGACGCTTTGCCACATGACATACTCCCACAGCTCGCAAGTCATTCGGCAATAAAAAGTGAAAAAAGAAGTGAGCTTTTGGTTGTCAACCACAATTCATTCATGTTGTAGCTCAATTAGTGGCCCTCGTGACCCCTTTTGGTAAATGGCACTGTGCAGTTTTTGTCGCTGATGCTTCCTTGAATGCACCAAACTTTGACACTTGCATGGTTATTCTGCTGTGTGACCGGTCCAAATTGAAGGCCGCCTCTCACCCAAAGTTAAGTGGAATAAGAAGTACAGAAAACAGATCGAGGCGATGGATGAACACTGCGCTGTGTCTTACAAAACTGAATGAATGTTTTGGGAACTGTCTTACCCTGAAACTGATTTCCCATCAGAAAATTCTTAAGCAGGTCAGAGAGTGTCCTGAAACGGGTATTGTTATTGTCTTGAAGGTTTCATTTGACAAATGTACAGTGTACTGCACAACCCTGTCTCGCATGACAGCAAAAGACAAATCGGGCAAAGTGTGATTGAGCGGCAGAGGCCTAAATGCTGACTGACTGCTGATTTGAAGCTCCTGTGCACCCAGGTGAGGAGAGTGGCTAATGAGGTGGGGGTGATCGACTGGTAGAGTGAAGCAACGGAGAGATGAATGGAAAAACAGAGAACACCAGCAAAACGCTGACGCCGAATTGCATGTGTGACTTTGGCGAGTCTGTGAGTGTCTGAGCCTGAGCTGTGGCCGCGTGTGCTCATTGTTTTGCATTGCAAGTTTTCCCAGATTCAAAAAATGAAAACGTCACCAGTGACCGTGGCTCTCCTTTCCCATATGTGAGGGCATTATAGTAAATGGAGGGGCGGGGGGGCTTTTTTTTCCCTCGACACCTCATTCTTCACCGTCACTCGTCCAGCTCTTTGTCCTCCACATATGACTGGAGAACAGCGCGAGGGCGTCGATGGAGGTTTAGACCCCAGTGGAAAGAGGAGACGGTGTGAGGTTTTAATACAGCTGGTGTGGGTGTGTGCTGTTGGAGCGGGCGGAATCGAAAAGGGGGGCGGCGGTCTTGCATTTCTGGCATCCTGTTTTGGACATACTAAATTGGACTTGTTTAGGTTTTAAATCTTCACTCTGGGGAGATTATGAGCCTCCCCTTTTGCAAAAAGGTGAACAGGGGTTGCATCGTGACAGGAGGCAGGGAGCAGGATCAACAAGACTAACGACGCTCGAGGGACGCCAGCAAGCCCACTAGTCATTAAAAGTGAACCCAGACTGGCCTTAAGTTTAATACAAGTTATCAGATGATGAAATTCAGCCTTGTGATAATATTTCAAATAATTTTGCCATGTGTGAGCTGCCTCACACAGCAGACTATTTGCAGAGAGAGCTCTGGTTCAAGGAGCCAAAATAGAAGTGAGATTGCAACAGCAGCTGTCTTTGTGATGCCATCTGAACAAAGCTAAATATACATGACAATCATTCCAAGACATCCCAGGGATCATGTTCCCTCAAAGTCTTTACTTACACTTCCTTGTTTAGGTTATGAATTTTCACTTTCAAGGAGCGTGCGAAGAGAAATCGACATTCCCTCTCAATGAATGGCACCACGATGGCTTCACTGGATGATATTAAAGCAAGTCACGAAAGATAACAAGCACAGCTGCTTTGCACTGTTTTTGCTTTGTCTTGACCCACACGGACCTGCGAATGTAAATGCGCACACAAAAAAATAATAAAACACGTCCCCGCAGAGGGGCCCGACTTTGAAACGTTAGGCCTACTGTCATGTCTAGGACACAACCCAGGGGGCAACATGAAAGGCAATCAGTCACTTTGGAGTTGCTTGTCTTAATGAACGCGGTCAAAGAGCAGGGGCGAAACAGAGGAAAGACATAGCATTAAATATGAAAGGTTGACCCCACTTTACCGAAGTCCTGCTGAGGAGGAGGAGGAAGACTGATAGGGAGCAGTAAAACACCGAAGTGAAGGAAAAACGAGGAAGTGGCAAACATGAGGATATTACTTGGAAAATAAAGAATAATGGACTGGGCCGGGAGAGAAAAATGGCTCAACTCAGGAAGCCTTCCAGCTGTGCCCCTCCATTCTGATTTTATCTGCTGGATTGGGGAGTGCAAAAAGCGCTCTCACCTGCACCTTACTTCCCACCTTCACCTGGCAATACACACGCACAAACCCTCAGAGAAGGGGATGAAAGAGCAAAACATAAGCCACATGCACAGGTGAACAAAGTTTAAAGGTTCCAATGCCAATGAGGGAGAAATCAAATGAGCTGATCTCGTCCGGGAATGAACCGGAGTCCCAGTCAGATACATTATCACGTCTGCCTGACTGGATCAACACAGATCTCCCACAGATATAGCAGCCGGGCATTTAGTGCCAATAAAGTCATCCCCTATGACATGTGCTTATTCAAAAGGATCAGGAGGATTCACGTTGGCCAAAATGTGCTTGGTACGAGTTCAAGTGTAGCAGACTGTAAAAAAGGGGAAGTGATGAGAAAATGTTTGGCTGGGAGCTGAGATTAGACAACTCTGAGGAAAGGAGACCATTGCAGTTGTTGTTCTTCCAATACGATAAAGAACAAACACAAACTGGTCAACATTCTTTGTTGGTCTGTTTGATGTTACTGTAGTTAGCTACTTTATGATTCGTAGTGACAGTTGAACGGAAGGGGGAAAAGAATATACTGGATCACACATGCACCCAAATTCTCACCAAACGAATCGATCATTGTTCCATGTCTCGACAAAGTTCAGCCAGAATTGTTTGTGTAGTTTTTGCATAGTCCCGCTTGACTTTTTTCCTGTTCCTCAAAATGACTGCTTGTTAGCAAAATATAACCAAACCCTTTTGCACATTATTGCATGTGCTCAACGCGAGCGGAACGGCAAGACATTGTGCCACTTTGCATGATGCTCGTCACCCAGCTGCGTTTGATCAATATTGTTCTTCAACGGCTGCACATAGTGTCAATTGGATCACTTCAGAACCGTTGAAGTGTTTGCATCCCAAAATAATTAGCAGTCGTGGTCCTAATAAAGCACCGGTTCAGCATGTGAGTGATGCCTGATGTCTCTCATTCATCCACGTCACCGTATCGCCGCTCAGCGGGAATGGGGCACCTCCGTTTATCGTCAAGATTAACTCAGGGAATGTACACTCCCAGCCACTTACACTGCATGACAAACAAATCAAATATTTTGCCTTTACAAAGATATATCATTTATCATCAACATTGCGCAACAAAAGAATCGGGTTCCAATAGGAAACCTTTTGAAAGACATGGAATCTGCGAAGGAAAACATGTCCTGACAACAGGCGCAGACGCACCAAAAAAGTCTGCGGCGACACGGCAGACGGATGACGATGCAGCCAACGTCTGGGATACAATGACGCAATTGACACTGTCAAATAGGTATTAGCTTAACAATATGCTCATTCTGGTGGTTGTTTGCAGGGGTGTAGAACGGCCACTCAATCATACTGGGATCGGATGATTCACTGCAAAATACAACCACAATAATAGAGCCTAAAATATGAGATTCATTAGTTCTGTAAGGACAACACCCAGATGGATTTTAAGAGCGTGCTCGAAACGGAGCCCAATACGAGTCCGAAAATAGCACAAGTCTGAGAGCAAACAATGGACAATTTGGGAACGTCAGACCATCCATCAAATGACTTTAGCTCAAAAATTGACAAGGGACTGTAAAGGATGAAGGACGCTGCAATCCAGACGTTTCTCCCACCGAAGATATGAAGCACAAAGCGTTCTACGAATACCAAGCCTCGAACTTTTGACTTATCGCGCAAGAACGGTACGAACGGTCTTTCAGCTTAAACAGAAACATATTGCACACGTCGTACTGTGCATGCAACATATTGATACAAATGATAAGATGGAGCCATACTCAGGTCCAATACAAGCTCAAGTGCATCCATAAATTCTTCACATGTGTGATTTGTCTTGTGAATAGTAAAAGTTTGGGGCGGAATATGTCTTCCTCTTGGTCAGTTGCGTGTATTAAAAAGGAGTTCCTTCTTGAAACTATTATCCGGGTTCACCTATGTAGGTTACTTTGTAAATCCAAACGATGCTATCATCCGCGAGTTGCTGGGGGATTGGGGGTAAAGGAAGCAGAGCCAAAAGTGTGTCGCGGCCATCATACGCTTGCACCCCAGCGAGTACCGTCTCATACTGTCGTGACAAATTGCAATATCGTATTTCACCGCTAGGTTCTTCTATTTCGTATTATAAGAGCCACATTGTACACAATCTGTTTGCAGTACTCATCCCGTCCGTCTCTTTCTTCGCTCCAGGCGCAATCAGAACCACATGGCGGGGAGAAAAACCGAATACATAAACGCCCCTGTTCCGCAAGAGCATCACGAGTGTGGGGATTGAAAAGGTAGAAAAACAGCAGGTCGAACGTTGACATTTGCCACTAAAAACATCCACGGCGTCTTTGTGCGCATGCTCGTTTACGCTCCAACCATAGCAACCCTCGTGTTCATTTGCTGACATCAAGTGTGAACTCTCAATTCGCTCGCAGCTGAGACACAATTATAAACAAATGCTTAACTGGATGACCATTAGATCACTGCGGTGAAGGCTAAACGTCAAACATCAAAACCTCCAGATGCGCAAGGAAATATAAGGACAGATGGAGGCTGCGGGGACACATTTGAGGCCAGCCAAAAAAATGTCTGCCAAATTGACTGTCCACATGTTTATGATATTCCCTGGAAAGACTGAGCCAGATATATTCTAGTCTAGCGCATCCAAAAACACTCTCAGGTATCTTTTTTTTTATGGGATGACTGTTGAGGTGGGCTGTTCATTGAGAAATATATGAAAATGGACATGAATGAGGTAATTCAACACTCGGGCCCACATGCACAACCGAATGAGCTTAAATTGAAAAAAAAAAAAAAAAACAGATGGGACAACTTGTGCAATACGTTTCCGTCTTTTCCAGGCCTCCACTTCATGCCAGCGTTTTTCACTTGGAGTTCTACGATTACAAACAAATGAGTACGTCAAGACTTTTGAAAGTATTCTCTGTCAACCTTAGGGGAATTTTGCTTTTTTGTAGTTTTTTTTAGTGATGTCACCACAGAAAGGTATCGGTGATGGTAAATGAGGCAGAAAAAGGGGGTGGGATCTCGTTATGACATAGGGACACACCTGCGCATTGAGAATTTTACTAAAAAGATACGTTGAATTTTAAGATGAACAATCAAAGAAGAGCAAACAACGTGGCATGTGTTTAGTATCGTATTGTGTGTGTGTCTTTATGCAAACACGTTGGCCTCTCAAAAGTTTATGGAAAACCAGTCAGAGTTTTTGAAGTTTTCAACGCACAGCTTGCGTAAAATTGTGATACATAAAGTCAACTCGCCTTCAGCAAGTCTTTCTCCATTTGCGTGTGTACAGTGCATCATCTCTTATGGAACCAAATTGATCGACAGCATCAAATTTCAATTCGCTTTCCGGCCGACGAAAAGCGAGCATATGCACCGTACACCATTTGCGATGGGTTTTAAGGTTTAACATGCAAGCATATGATGTGAGCAAACAAGACGAGGTGGCTGCAAAATCAGCCAACTCTTTACCCTGTCAGTATCCCTCTGTGTCTGCTCACTTCTGTTTACAATATATGCCATCTTCTACCCCCCCTGAAACTCACTGCAAGCTCAATTTATAGAATGTTTACACAAGAGAAGAAGACTGGTCACAATGTGGAAGCATTCAGCAGCCTCGGGGCATCCAGATCCCATCTTGGCCAAAACAGACACTGCCCAGGCAAACCATGAGCCACACCTACACAATGACATCCAGTACGAGAGCTGTAGCAACCCAAATTTTCATGGCCAGTTGCACAAAGAGGTTTCCTGTCACCACACAATAATCTTCTTAATGGAACACACCGGTCAAAATTCATTTCCCAGCATTCGATTACTCAATGCGTATTTAAAAAAAGTGCAAATATCAAGGGGAACCTGCTACCGTGAAGAAAAGGTTGAATCCGATTACATTTCAAAATAATGACATCATTCTCCAAGAAAGAGTATGAAAGTGCTATCCAATTTATAGGAAATACTTTATGATGCCAAACAGCATTTCTATAGCACAATAAACCGGGAAACAAATCCAAGATGAACAGTGAAGCGTAAAGCACGTAGTACGTCACAATAAGAACGTAAAGTGGTCCAAAATATCCACTATGGCATCATACAGGGTATGTTATTATTTTGACCCTTAATCGGCTTAAACCTTTTTAATACCTTATGAATTTAGTTGGTGATCGTTTCAGGCCTCGACAGAGCTTGCTGATGAGCTGCCTCACTTGCCGCCCCTGACCACAGCTCCCAGCTCAATATAGTATTTTAGATATTGATGGCATTCACCAATGTTATTTCTTTGAGCCATAGTACCGAGTGTTGAGTTTCAATTTTGAGATGTGTACAACTTATTCTTCAATTCATGTAGTTTTGCTAAACGTTTATTTTACTCGTTTGGAAATACCTCCATGGTGATACCATAATATAGACCATTACCATGAAATGAGGATAGGAACTTTAGGCCACGTCGCCAAGCTAATGTACACTTCACGTGACAGAAGTGCCGGTGATAGAGACCAAATATATTGGGCACACTGTACTTCGAGAATTGGCTGCTTTGTTTGGCCTTTTTCTTTGTTTGAACAACGGAAGAATAAATCTGACCAAGTAAATCTCCTGCTTTTGTTTTACAGACGTAAAAAACAGCAACAGAAAACAAACAGCGCAGGTATTTTGATACAGCTTTTAAAGTGGATGGGGTGTCCAGTCTGCAAATAGACAAGAGAAAGTAAAAACGGTCACTGCAAGATTTGAGGCCCCTGTCACACCTTGACGATTTAGCCAGCTTATGCCGACGTAGGAAAAATTTGGCAAATACGCTGGCGTACGTCGAATAAGTTATGGGTAAGTTTGTATACGTAACAGCACGCTGAAGCACGTTGGTATACGTCGAAATCGTCGAGTCGTCGAGAAATTTTAAGCATGCTTAAAATTTCTCGTCGATATGTCAGCGTATGGCTATACGTCCCGTATCATGCAGGCCATAAGTAATAGGTAAGTTATGCGATCGTTGCACACGTTCAAACACGTTAAGTGTAGGTTACTCATAAGTCCATATCGTCGAGAATACCTACTAGCTGTTCTCCAACATCCGTGCCTTTCGAACTGCAATACGCTGCTGCATGGCGTGCAGCAGCGTATTGCCGACGATCACGTGACGTAGTCTATAAAAGGCTGGCGCTCGACGTTGCCGACGATCACGTGACGTAGTCTATAAAAGGCTGGCGCTCGACGTTTCAAATCATAACTGCACTAGACATTGCAGTACCAACATCTGTTTGGGGACTATCCCCGGTCTAGTTAAAATGGTATAACCCAAGAGGCAAGGTGCGGCTTGCCATCGTTACTGTGAGTTGCTATTCACGCTATTAAAGCAGCAATCAAACGCCATTATGACTTGTGTCATTAATAAACCAAACAACATCAGCGTCATGGCAAAGAAAAGTCTGGGGAGCTCATCAAGGTCTCGCAGAGGCTCATCCCATCACAGCCACTGCAGCCTTCGCCAACTACGTGCGTGACAGCCTGGTCAGCATGTCCAAGCGCAAGTTCGAAAGGCACGGATGTTGGAGAACAGCTAGTAGGTATTCTCGACGTATTTGGACTTATGAGTAACCTACACTTAACGTGTTTGAACGTGTGCAACGATCGCATAACTTACCTATTACTTATGGCCTGCGTATACGGGACGTATAGCCATACGCTGATATACTGACGAGAAATTTTAAGCATGCTTAAAATTTCTCGGCGACCTCGACGATGCCGGCGTATACCAACGTGCTTCAGCGTGCTGTTACGTATACAAAACTTACCCATAACTTAATTCGACGACGCCAGCGTATTTGCCAAATTTTTCCTACGTCGGCATACGCTGGCTAAATCGTCAAGGTGTGACAGGGGCTTGAAACGTCGGCGCCAGCCTTTTTATAGACTACGCCACGTGATCGCCGGCAATACGCTGCTGCACGCTATGCATAAATTAGACTATCGTTGGGCATAAGTTGTGTACGCCGGCAACACGCTAGGCATTCGTTGGAATAAGTTATCTATAAGTTATCGAAACGTTCTATATAATTTACTGATACGTTATGTATACGTCCAGCCCGTTATGAATGCGCTATGTATACGCCCAAAATTGAAAAAAAAAATCGATAATTCAGCGTATGCCAGCGTTTTAGGGAAAATCTGAACGTCGGCATACGCTGGCTGAATCGTCAAGGTGTGACAGGGCCTTAAGGTATCGGAAGAAAAAAAATGCAGTAAAAAGAGGTGAGATGTGTAGAGGTCAAAGTCAGAGAGAAAGCAGACGCACAACACAAACATGACCCCCCCGCACCCCCATTCCCCTTCCCATGCAGTGGTGTTAACTTGTTGAGAGCCATCCTGCCCATCCAGAGCCATCCAGCAAAACAACATAGAACAGTGATGCTGAGGGCTCGTTCAAAGGTCTCCGCATCAGTTTTATGAGAGCTACTTTCATGAAAGAGGTGCCGGCAGAGTGACAAACCTGTTGGGCTGAGGGAGGGGTGGCAAGTTGGGAGGCTCCCACATTGCGCAGAAGCACCGACTTTAGTCGCGACGGGAACATCTGGATCGCCACCCTGGTGGCTCCCAAAGACGAATATCCGCAAAAGTCGCAACTCCAGGAGGGAGGGAGGAATGAATGACGACCTGTGCTCCAACTCGGCCTCCCTGCTTCTTATCTGTCTGCTAAATCCATCTGAAGTCAATAGTTCAGCTGGACCCAGACACACTACATTCCTAATGCACTAAATGCATTGTAAATAATGCCCAAAAGACTGATATGAAATGCATTCCCAGAGGTATGATCCACGTTTGACATTTTAACAGATGACGGAATTTACATCAAAGACCGTGTTGGTGCACTTTGCAGGTAGTTTGGAGGATTGCCTGCATGACACAAGAGAGCACAAACGTGATTTTTACAGCTCAGATTGGCTGCAAATTTAAAGTTCTGAGCAGTCGAGATGAGGATCGCGTGACGTTACGATGGCGTCAAGCGGCGAGTTGGGCTTATTTTGCTTCTCCATAAAAGTCTGTTCAACCTGTCACCTGCCACTTGTGATAATTAAGGACAACTTCCTAATGGTTTCCACATTTGCAAAGTGTCTGCTCAGGAGCAACATTTGTCGGCACACGGGGTATTTTCTTTTTTTAAGGAAATGTATTGTGATAGACATAGGCGTGTTTTTTTCTGTGTTACAAAAGGCTTCTTGACAGCATCAGCTCCCCCCGCCCCACAACCATTTAAGAGTCCCCGTCCAACGGCATCCATCACCGATGAGTTTCAGAGCGTAGACTGATGTTTGCATTATGCGTAAGTGGATTAAATACAGCAACTGAAGCAAAACGGAGTGGACTACTCGGGGCCGCAGCTCAGGTTCTGATAAGAACATTTTACTCCATTCGAAAGGCTTTACATTGGCTCCCAATTAGCGGTAGAATAGTTTTAGAATTCTGTTACCGGTGGATACATGACTGAATGTTTGGGTCCCGAGTACATTACAAAGACGCTGATTGAACATAAGCTAAATAAGGCTCAGAGGTTAACCGACTTGGGTCAATTAAGCGTCTATCCCAATGAGCGGCAAACACTTTGCTTTCGAAGCCAGTGAATGTAGCGTTCATGTCAGAGTTCATCAGGGTTCATTCAAGGTCATACATTTTCACTTAACTGTTCATGTTCAAAATTTCCTTGTGACAAGAAAAAAAACAACAAAAAATACTACAACTGCTGGCCAAAAGCGACCTCACCTTGCCTCTCCGAAAATGTACTTTTTTTGGAGAAGACTAAACTCATGACATTTACCGTCTGTCCTAATAATAAACGACCTAAAAGAGAAACAAATATCTGTCATGTTTAAAGGTGCTTCTCAATATGGCCCCAGGAGAAATAAAGTGGGACTATTGGACTAGATGGAGCGCCAAAAATTTATTCAGCTCGCAAGACAAGCAGTATAGAAATGTGATGGATGCATGATCACATGGAAGCAAACATGTCCTGCTCATCTTGATGCATCCACCAGATGATGTGAAAGTGTTGTAACCATACTATAACAACACTTGGAGTGTGTATGTGTGTGTGTGTGCGTGTCTGTATGCGTGTCTGTGCTCACTGCTGGGTGCTCGGTCGACCCTTTGCTCCTTTGTGCGTTCCTTGCGGGCCACCGAGGCCCTGCGCAGGCTGCTGAGCGGCCGGTTTGGGTCCAAGTGTTTATTTTTCAAAACGAAAGAATGTCGGCCAGACTATTAAATGCACAAAGCGAACTTTAATAAGATGGCTGATGAGAGGCCGGGGGCTTTGGGTGCTGGATACGGTTTGTGTGCATGGGCATCCATATGAAAACTGTTATTCCTGAAACATATACATTTTGTAATTTAGGAAACAGATTAGGTCGTACCTGCAACCGCAACTTCATGTTCACAATTACGGTTACGTGCTGCAGATGTTTCCTGGCGACAGCGTGGGTTTTGAGTATGTAACCCTATTATTCACTTGCCGTTAGCAGGTTCGTTAGAATTTGATCAACCCTTGAAAAAACGCACCCCTTGTGTCCAGGCCAACTTTTAAGACACAGACACCACCAGAAACATCTCCAAGCTAAATATCCTCAACTGTTCAAACAGTCCCTTTGTCTTCTGCAAATAAACTGCATGCTTGCTTTGGCAAGTGTTCCAGCATCATCTTCTAAATGGAGCAAAAAAAAAAAAACCCCGTCAAGATAAGAAGATGACTCTCATGGCCCCGAGCGTAGCCGACGCAGCAGCTGAAGCAGTACCATGACCTTATGGGAACCACTTTCACGCTGGATTGATGCAGTTCAGTATCACAGCAAACTACCGCCACAGTAATAAAAAAAAAATTGCCGAATCGGCGCCTTGCTGATCATGACCGTGACAATCAAAATTGTTGAGACTCGCTCTTGGCTTTGAATAAATCTTTAAACTGATCTGATCTATTGGATCAAAAGCGGTCGATAATCAGCATTTTATTCAGAAATCGCTGATCAACTGTGTCGTCATAATTTGCACAATCTCGCAATATGTCATTGATCGGATCCGCAAAATAAGACATTACAGAAAAAAACTAACTCGGTCCCTCCGGGGTCGTTCTCAAAAGCGAATCAATTTTCAGCCTTTTCTCGTGTCTTGTGAGCGGAGAGCCTTTGCACTTGGGAGGCGGTAGTTCCACTCCCGCACCATCAACCATCCAATCACAAAATAATAGCAGTCGTGTTGTATTTTTCTGAGTGGCAAAAAGTCCGAAAACCATTTTATTTACGTCATAAAATATATACATACAGAATGAGTGTGTGTGTGTGTTTTTAAACATCTCTAATTCAAAATAGCGGTCATGACTCAGCAAAAGATACGTGAAATTCTGGGCACACACATTCAGCCAATCACGGATGCTACCAGCAGGCAGTCGTGTTAACAGCACAGAAATAACTTCGTTGTAGACAAGAGTAAGACGCACTAAACTTTTGCTTAACGAGGATATGAGATATACTGCAGTAGTACCCAACATGAGTCGAGTTCTTCTCGAGACGCGATTACAGACAAATTCAATTCAGTTTTGCGCAGACAGGGCCAAAGCGTACAGCCACACCGGAGCCAATCGGCACATGCATGCCAGGTAAAAAGTGGGCAATCAATGTAGAACAAAATAATCATTGTGACACAGACAACTTCCAAAACCTGATGAAAAGGAGCAGGCTACTTGGCATAGCTGCTAAGTAAGTGTATGGATTTGTTTGCAGCTGTTGAACCAGGATAGCAATGATTTTAGCAAAAGCCACCTGAATGACTGGCAAATGCGTTTTGGTTCCATTAATGTCAGAGAAGGAGAAGATGTTGTAAACATGCAAACATTATGTGTTAGATTTAATGTTTATCAGTGTTTTTTTGTTTGTTGTTGTTTGTTGTTGTCTTAATGGTGTCAGATCTGTGATTTTCACACCTAAACTCCACTTCATTTCTAATTAATTTTCTCTTATCCTCACGGCGGTAAAGAGAAACTTCTCTACCAATTTGTAATCAAAGCAGATTATTTTTGGTCCAGCCCTTGGTCTAGATTGCATAAAACTATACCGCGGTGCTTAATGTTGTGGCCAGTGAGTATGAATAAAAAATATATGCAAATTGTTTCAGGTAGAAGAATCATAGAAAAATGCTAATATTTTCTTTAAACAGTCAAAGTAGAACAAATGTTAAGTGTGAATGCCTGATAAAAACTAATTTCCGGCATTTTCACTTTTCAAATGGCCATTAATGACCCTTATTATGGCCAGCGTATGCTTCCTGTGGTGTAACGTTGGCTGGCTTGAGGCGAGTTTCCTGCCTGATTTATTATGGCTTTAAAAACAAATGCAGCTCAGGGGGGTTGTCGACCCCATCCTGGGTCTCAATCTCCCGCGAAAGCCAGCTTTGCCTCAGTCTCCAACTCCACGCAGGGGAGCAGGAAGAGCGCTATGCTCCCCTCTGCCTCCGAGGTGAGCTGCTAGACCAGAGTGATGGTGGACTGCACAGTCACCGTATCAGTGTGTGCGGCCAAGTCAGCGTCGCACAATGAGAGTGGGGAGGCCAAGCTTGCAGAAACCAGGACAAGAAACGTTATCTTATTTTCTTATGTCGAGTGTCAAGGAACCCTGCCAAGAACATGCCCTCTCCATTATCCAAATACACACAAACACTCTTATCTGGAGGTCTGTGTTGCCATTCGGTGTGTTAATGAGCTCTTATCTGATGGAAATAGATCTGACCACACAGTCAGGGGTCTGACCTCATGCCCCCTTGCACACTAACACCAAACACTTGCATGCCCGCCCCTCACTATATGAGGAGTGAGAACTGTACACGCAGCCATGAGCATTTGACTATTTGACTGTCCTCCATCGAGTCTGATGAAAACTCCCTCGGTTGGTTTGTTGTGGTTTTTGAATGCAGGTGGAGTATCTGTCTCTTAATGTACAGAACTGCTCCCTTGATGCGAGCATTTTATTGATCAGAATAATGCGGAATGCGTGGAAGTAGGTCAACTTTCCATAGTTGATGTCATGATGGACCACAAGCTGAGACTTAATCAAAAGAGCCTGTGATGCTTGTAGACAAGCAGCACAGTCCGTTTTGGATGAATCGGTTGCGTCAAGAAAATTCAACGACTAAATCCGATTGACTCTCACCCAAAGTCAGATTTACCTGCGAGCCGGATGAGGATAAGCGATGCAGAAAAAAAAGAAGGCTTAAAAAAGGAATGTGCTGCGATGCATGATGTCCGACAGGGCCTCGGTCCAGTCAGCAACAGAGCAATCATTTTCATCTGCATTTTGCTTTTCATGGCTTTTTAGCAACCCTTACTCCAACAAATACACCACAAAAGACAAATCCGAGGTTGACTTAAGGTAGCTCGGGACTGTGGTTGACATTGGGCGCCGCACTGGAATGACTGCGGGACATTTGGAAGTCAACAGAGTGTCATGCACATTTTTTGAGAAGATTTTGAACTGAATTACACCGACAGCTACCAGTCACAGCCCTCCCCCAAAAGAATTCATCGGTCCCTCTGTCTGGCATTTAAAGTTTGGATGGCTGCCCAAGAGTGCTTGGCAGTCCCTCCCTAACGCCAGCCCCAGCTGAATCAGACCTGTTAAAGAGCTTTTAAAAGCAAATGGCAGCGATGACAATACACTCTGCGTGTCCGGGACAAATACAACGCTCACATGGTTCTAATTAACCCAGACTGGCGCACTGTTAGGGTCCATGTGCAGGCAATGAAAGTGTGTGTGTGTGTGTGTGTGTGTGTGTGTGTGCGTGCGAAGCGGGTGTTAATGGCAAACACCTGAAGCTTGTAAGAAGTACTGCACCGAGTTTGCCTTGGCGGCTGCTGGCTGGTGGAGTGTAAAAGTGTCACAATAGCCAGAGAGGACATAAGATTAATGTCCCACCCCTCTTCCTGAGCAAACCAGTGTGCTCCAATCTTTTGGGAGAGAGTGGCCCGTCACTAAAGTCTTGTGCCGATGACATAACCAGCACCAGAGAAAGGAGGGCGATGTGGTTGAAATGCCGCCCCCTGTTGGCCACATGTCGACGCATGCTGAAAGCTGACGTTGGAGGCCAAAGCCGGCATGGCAGAAGTGAAATGCCACTCGTGCTGCATGTGGTGTTGTATCTCTCACACACATGCAAGCGCGGATGCCTTGGAGATGATCTCCAGGTTTCAAGTGGTATGATCTGGTGCTAAAGGGAGAGGAGGGTCTCCTCTTACATTGTCATGTTGAGAGAGGAGCCCAGGTCGGCCTCTCAAAGACTTTGCCTCAATTTACGGGACGCGCGCATGTTAAGTCCAGCAACTGCCCCTTCAAACATTTTCCACTGGCGTGCCTCACAAATAAAAACAATGGTACCCACGCACATAGTTCCTGCCCTGAGCAAACAAACAAGCCAGCACCATTTTGAGAGAAACGCCCGCAACGCTTTATTGAGCAATCTAATTGTTGAAAACATATCAGGTCCACAGGCCCTCTGGCGCACAGCGCAGCAGCAGTTTGAACCAAACAAAATACCACTGCTAACAACCAGAAAATACCCAAAGAAAATTACGATCAAAATGCCGGATTCTTGCATGTAAGCAACGCCATCTGAGTAGAAACAAACATTTCATTGTTTGAATTCCGCCTATGGCAGCTCTGTTCAACTCAAGGCCCACAGCGATGGCTGCCAATGGAACTGGCTCTCTTGTATTTATTGATGAGGTGACTGCAGACAAAAGCAGCAGCATGAAATCTCAAGTGTTTCGGGCAAAATTAACTGCTCATATTCAGGCATCATGCTTCAGAACTCGATGGACAGCGCAGATAGACAATGACCTGAAAAATACTGCAAAAGGTGGAAAGTGGAAAAAGTGGCATATCATGCACTGGCCAAGTCTTTCACCTGACATGAATCCGTTTGAGTACCGAATGCATGTCACTTGAGCTGCATTCAGACTGTAGGCATATACAGTCAGATTCCTCCTCAAATGTGATTTTTAGGGCTGACTGTCCACACGGTTTTTCAAAAGTGTCCGAGTGGGATCTGGCCATGCTCAGACTGGGCCACTTTATTGACCCATCCGACAGGTTGCGATCAAATTTTTGCACAGTTTCAAAATCCGGCCAGGCATTCACGTTTGAGCATCACGTCCGACCACATTGTCTCACATCCATCCCATTTTGTGCACGGTGGCCTGACACGTGATTGCCATGGTCGTTGAAAGCATACTGCGTGTAACTGTAGCATAAGGGACAAGAAGTGGAACTAGCTCACACAGTAGCCAGTAAACCAAAGGTGTCACTCAGACACCATGGCAAGCGACATATGTTTGCCAGAACTAATTTGACATAAGCATTTGCAGCATAAAAAAAAAAATCTATGCAGCTTTGCAGCCACCATTTCTTAAAAAAGCAAATAAAAACGAATTGCAGGTGTTGATGTTTGTCTTCCCCAAAAAGAACGGAATCAACCTGTTAAAATTGCATTCATGAAAGTCATCAATTGTGCTCCTGTTTGCACAAATGTTTCGGTGCTGAAGATGAACCCAAACAACAAAAATCCCAAAGGGAAACACTAAACCGCTATTTCTGTCAGCTGGCGATGGTACGTTATAACCTGTCCACTACGGGAAACCGTAACGTCAACGTGGCCCGTGATGAAAACAAGTTTGGCGCCCCTGCACTAAGAGATCGACAAAACGCAATTCAACACAAAGATGTCGGAATATTTGAACAAAAGCCTTGCAAATGGAAGAACAGGTTGGTCCCAATCACCTTTTTATGAGGCGTATAGAGTTGTGTTAATGTTCAAAGCATCAGTAGCTTTGGCTGCGGCTGGTCCAGCCAGTCAGAGGCAGAGCTCCATTTTGGCAACCTCTCCACCTCACACTTACAAACAGAATGTGTTGACATCAGGCCAGAAATTCCACTTGTGAACACTTTCACCTGTTCGCGGTGTTGCAGAACAGGAGAAAATGGGAAACCGGTAGAGAATATTACCCACATCTACAGATAAGCATCTTAAAAAATAAATACATCTGCACTATTTTGATATGCGCAGTTGAGGTGCTTATTTTTGCAGCAATGAAGAAATATGACAACAAACTTGAAACCTGCCTCTTCAGGTTAAACAAACCCTCATTAACAGCCGTGTCAGCATTTCCTAAATCTTTTCAGTTCAAGGCACAAAAGCGGAAAGGTGGGTCCTCGTCACGACTCGAGCTGACAAAAATACTTTGGTTGTACAATTTGGAAGTATTCAACTGACATTTTTCGAATACAATGCCTAAAACAAACTACCACGTATTACATCATCGACCCTACATGATTCACATTTTGGGATTTTTATTTGGCGTTTTGCAGCAACGCAAAAAAAAAAACAAAGAAACCAAAAACCTTCCTAAAATGGTTCTCATTTTACCACCACTTGTTCTCAAAGTTTAGAGCATCGCGCACGTGAACAAAAATTATTGATATCCTTCTCTTCACGAAATGTTCATTTCTTTGGAGGTTGTTCTGGGCTCTTTTGTTACCATTCGTATTAGATTGTACGTCTCTTTCAAATTGCCATCAAGTTTCCTCCAGCAGCCACATCCAGGTAGTTTGGCTACGGTCCCGTGGATCTTACATTTCCGAACAATATGTGCAACTGTGGTTACAGGAACATGCTTGGAGATGGTTTGATGGCCTTTACCTTTAACGTGCTTGTCTCAATTTTTCTTTCCAAACTCCTGAGACAACTCTTTTTCGCTTCCTCTGGTCCATGTTCAGTGTGGTACGCACAATGTCACCAAACCGCACAGTGACTGTCAACCAATTTACATTGGTGAATTTTCATTAATTATTACTTTTGTCCAATTCAAGTTATTTCTGTGAGTGTGATAGGTTTTTCTTTCCTTAATTGAGGGATACCAACAATTTTGTCCACGTGTGTGTGCGCGTGTCGACTTCAAGTCAGTAGCTGTACTCGACATGCAACACCGGCAAAATTGAGTGAAACACTTTACATTCATTTCAGAGGAAAATAAGAAGGTGTCACACGGTGAGGATCACACACTCTGTTCTTTGCACAAGGAGGAAAGCAAATGGATCAAAGTGAGCATCTCCCACTGGCAGGAGTGCGAGTGTTCGATTACGGCTGTCACAATAAAAGCTTACGGAACATACTTGAAGGCTCCAACACAGAAAAAGAAACACAAGGATCAGTGCCAAAAGCGTTACTGGCAAACACGCAATTGGCTTTGGCACAGTCACTGATACAAAAACCATCCAAGTGTCCAGTTACTTTCGTGACGACAGTGAGGCACATACCTGGAGGACAGGCGCATTCTTGCCCAACATCTCGAGTTGTTCGGATCTTTGGCATCAGCACCATGACTTTCTGCAATATACACAAAGATGAAGTTATTGAAAGTGGATATTTACACACCAAGTGGATACACACACACACACACACACATCACTGACCACTTCATAAAGTACAGCAGCAAATTATAACAACATTATTCTGGTTAAGGCATTTAAGTAAAGCTCCTCTATTGGATTTCATGTGTTACTGTACTGCTTGATTACAAGACATGACCTATAAATGTCATCATGAGTAGCAGGCCCTAAGCGAAGTAAGCACCTGCTTGGGACCCTGCAAACTGGTTGCAATTCAGGCAACAGCCTTAACCGTTGAAGAGCAGAGTCACTTAAAAAAAAAAGTATGTTGCTTTCATTGAGGTGATTTATTTCAATTTTTCTTGACTAAAACTTTCACACATTTGTACAGTTAAGACTTCAGTACTCGATTTTATATTTGTGGGGGGGTTTCACATTTTTTGTGGTTTCGCATATCTCTGTTAAGTGACATCATTTACTATTTGCTCGAGATTTTACGTTTTAATTTGATACTCATCTGTTCATTGAATTATTTTTATACATAGAAAAGTGGCAGCACAGTGGGTCTACTGGTTAGCACGTCTGCCTCACAGTGCACAGGTACAGGGTTTGATTCTGGCTTCGGCCTTCCTGTGGAGAGTTTGCATGCTCTCACCGTGCCTGCCTGGGTTATCTTCGGGTACTCCGATTTCCTCTCACGTTCCAAAAACAGGCATGGCAGGTCAATGGAAGACTCTAATTGCGAGCGTGAGCGGAAATGGTTGTTTGTCTCCGTGCCCTGCAATTGGCTGGCAACCAGTCCAGGGTGTACCCCGCCTACTGCTCGGAGATAGCGGGGATCGGCTCCAGCACGCCCGCGACCCTCGGGAGGATAAGCGGATTCGAAAATGGTTGGATCGATGGGTGGAGAAAAGTGATGTGATTTCTTGTTGCACTTTGCACTACAGATTAGTTTTGCACATTGCTGTTACTTATTTTAAACCACAATTGGCACTATTACAGCAAATGCATAGTGGACTGGTATATTCTTGTTACTTTTAGCAGGCCTCGATGATTGTCCGTAAAGTGCCAAATCACTTCAAATGTGTAAATCAACCCCACCCCACTCACGCAGAACGTGTTACCTTTTCACGCTAAAGAAATCATACTAAATCAGCTGTGTAACTGCTGATATGATCGAGTGGCAGACATTGGGGAGGTAGGCTGCTCAAAAACAAATTTTTGCTAACGGCCAATTCTGATCAGACTATGCCAAGTTAATACAGACACTCCCCGAGTTACGAACATCCGAGTTACAAACAAACGGTACATACGAACATTTTCACGGGTCTGTCAAAAAAAAAAAAGAGTTAGATTTTGTATTGCGCGCCTTTTTCCGAGTGCCGAACGGGGCGGAGGAGGACGGCGGAGGCGACGTTCGAAGGCGGACGCGGGGAGAGGCGTGGGGGGCGGGCGTGTGACGGTGGAACGGGCGGGGAGGCGTCCGGCGCGCCGGTCGATGACCGGTCGTCTACTCTCCCCCGCTGAAGCTGCTGCTACTTTAGCGGGCAGCTAACCCTCGAGCCCTGAAGAACGTGGCGAAAAGCTCTCTCCCCGTTATATGGATGTCAATATAAGCCTTAAACATACATTCCAGACAAAATATAGCACTGAAGCAACTTACGAACGAATTCACCTTATGAACAATCGTCCGGAACGTAACTCGTTCGTAACCTGGGGAGCGTCTGTAATTCAAACTTAAAAAAACAGACTTCTTTGCCAGGTGCAATCATGGAAGCCAAAGGGGATATGCGGGAAAATGCGTTCATAACGTTTGTGATCAATGTCTGAGTGCGTCTATCAACGTTTTACAGACAAGTACCTCTTCCACGAGCTTCCCCACGGAGGCGCTCAGTTCCGGAACCAGGTCCCCATCCTTGTTGAGGAAACTCCCGTGCCCCGCATGGAAGGTGGGCACTCGGTCCAGTTCCATCTTCAGTCTCTGCTCCAACTGGAGGGTCTTGAAGCTCATCATCAGACACACAGTGATGGAGCTCAATGACATGAGCATGCACATGGCCACGGGGATCCCGGGAGACCACCGGTGGACGGCGGATTTCGGTGCGCACTGGCACGCAGGCGACTTGCTGTCGTCGGCAGAGGTGCGCAAAGAATCCATACTGAAATCCTAATTAGAACTTGGAAAAGTTTGTGGGAGTGACGCGTGAGAAGTGATACTCCTTAAAAAGCCGACGAGGACTATAATCGACACGTGACACATTCACATCATCCGGCCACGGGCTTTTCGAGCTCCGGTAGTGGAACCGGAGGTGCACAAGGTTGTCACGTCGTCAACAGATGCCTGCTTGCGGATTCCAAAAGTGTAAAGAGGTGCCTCTTAGTGTGGAGCTTGCTTCGTTGCAGGCGTGTCTATGTCCTGCGAAGGCGTAGGTGCGACTCGCACTGAAGCACATGGAATTGTTTGCCTCATTAAAAGTTGAACGTCCAACTCAAGATAAGACCGCCCCTCACCACGTGGGACACCAGAGATTGACAGCTGATAGGTAGACTGCGGATTGGCCAGAACCACGCCTGAGGGGCGCAACTACGGTCCTCGAGACTGCTGTCCAGCACGTTTGAGATGTTTCCCTCCTCCAACACACCTGATTCAAATGCGCAGGCTTGTTATGAGGCTTCTGCAGAGCTTGCGGATGATGAGCTCATCGTTTGAATCAGGTGAGTTGGAGGAGGGACACATCGAAGTCGTGTAGGAGAGCAGCCATCGAGGACAGAAGTTGCCCACCCACCCGGGCTAATTAAATTACATCACTTCAAGCATTCAGTGACCGAGGTATTCGGTCGAACATAAACGTTGAGGTGATAATCAACATGCATAAATGCCTGGCATACAACCGTGATCGGTCTTCACAGTTCCGTTTAACCGGCCGGTGCATTGTTGGCCAATTTAAAGGTCTGGACTCTTTTAGTCTTAAACGTGGTTTTCAAGATACGGTTGTGTCAGCCATAAGGGATCCGTGGCGTTTTGCTGCCACCTTATGTCTCAGAGGGGAAGCTGCGTTGTTTAAAACCAAACAAACACAAAAAAACAGTAACCAATCCAGCAGTGTTTGACATTCATATTTATTGATAAAACATGATACTGCAAGAGACCAAAATACCAGAATCAATTCTATGTTGAGTACAAAGATCTTCTGCCTCATAACGTTTTTTTATTTTATTTTATTGACAATCAATGATACTACCCACTAGGATCTGTACAATGCAAAAAAGAACTTGGACCAATGATGAACAAAAACAATCCATACAGCTTTGTCAAACCATGTACAGTACTTTATGAATGGCAAATAAACATTAGTTGGGGATTCATTATAGACAAATAGCAAAAAATGAATTTGAGTCTTGGGCAGGGACGGCATAGAGAAGAAAGGCAGAGGACTGATACAGTCATGTGCGTTCACCTCTCCTGGAGAGTGATGACGTAGGGGCCGGAACCGAGCGCCATGTTGAAGATGTCACATGATGACACACTTGGGATGCTCAGTGCTTTTTGCTGGAGCTAGTGCTTGCATTGCTAGTCTCGTGGAAGCAGGAGAAGAAGGGGTGTTGGAGCGCCTTATCCAACGTGATGCGCTTAGCTGGGTCGTATGCCATTAATTTCTCCAGGAGGTTGAATAGCTGCTGGTGGTCCTCGCTTTGGCACACCATGTAACGCTACAGGAGGGGTAAGGGCAACAATTTCAAAATAAACATATGCATATATTGTGTGCATAATGTCAAGTACAGTCAAACCTCGGTTCTCGACCAAATCGGTTTTCGACCAAAAATTTCAATTTTTTAGGCCTCAGATTACGACCGAAAATCGGTTCTCGACCAAACGGAGCGCACTTGAATGCGCCACTTGACTCCTCCAGCGTTCCATTGTAAGCAGACGTGTTCAATAAATAAGTGCCTGCTTATGGCGGCATACATGGACTTCTCATTCTCACCCTGAGTGGTTTGCAGTGTTTCCTGACATATCGGCCACCGGAGCTGTCAACATCCCAGTCCAGCTTGTTGTGGTGGAGATACCTCTGTTTCCTGTACAACAACGAAAGTTTGGGAAACATTCACCATGGTTACCCATGGCAACAGATTCACAAGTGTGTTGAATGGCTTTCCTCCAAAAACTCTCCCTGACCTGGTTTTCTGAAGGAGATTTGAAGGGATCGGACCCAGGACCCTCTCCATCATAGCAAGGTGTTCCTTGCTGTCATGTGTCTGGCGGTAAAAAAAAAAATGTGATGAATGTTTTGAAGGACAGCGACACTTCCTTTTTACAGCCTTCAGGACAGGCGCACACCTGGAAAAGGGTTGAACCGAGGTAGTATTCGATGAGGATGCAGCCCACGCTCCAGACGTCACAGGAATGATCCCAGCCAAGGTCTGAAAGACCACACATACACTCAACAAGCAGCTATGAAATGACATGTTTTTAGCCGTTTCAAACTGACCACCTACCCAAAATGACCTCAGGGGCGCGGTAATGGCGCGTGGACACCACTGACGTGTGGTGCTCGTGTTCATATGTCGCGTTTCCAAAGTCCACTAATTTTATATCAGGTCGTTTCAGTGTCCGTTCATCTCGTTTCTAGGAATTAAATAAACAAGTATTGCGCTGAACAAACTGAGGCGTCAAGAAAGCATTCAGTGGCAATTCCAATAAACTGTGAAATTTAGATACATGTCAAAGTGTACGCACGTTTACCTTTGTTGGATTGTAATCCAGATCATATTCTGAATCGATAAAGAGAATGTTCTCAGGTTTCAGATCTGTGTGAGTCAACTTATTTTTATGCAGAACTGGAAAAAAGGCATAAGACATTGTTCAAACATATAAAGACCCAAAATGTATCGTTTCAAATCAGAAGGCGCCACCGTGGACTCACATCTAACAGCGTGAATGATCTGATAGGCCATTTTCCGGATGTGCTCAATGGGGAAAGGAATGAAGTTGTTCTCCTTGAGGAAATCATAGGTACTGAGGCCGAGCAGCTCAAAGGCGATGCAGATGTGGCCGTGGTAGTCGAACCAGTCCAGCATGTGAACACAAGCGCTATTGACAAAGAAAGCAATGTCAAGCATCCCGCATGTTGGCAACATTTAGCGTGGGGTGTAGCTGCTTACTATTTGCTCTGAGAGTCGAGGGACTTGAGATGTTCGAGCACAGCGACCTCAGATTTTGCTGCGTCACGGTAGCGATCAATGTTTTTTATGATCTTCAGAGCAATTCGAGCTCCATTGCTGGAAAGCAGAAGCAAAGCAATCAAATCTCTGGGGAAACTAAAGTAACTAATGAGCCAGTCATACTCATTCTTACTTTAGGTGATCAAGGCATTCGACAACCTTCCCAAAGGCACCCTCTCCAAGAGTACACACAATCTCATCTACATAAAATAGAGAGGGAATGTTAGAAAGAAAGCATTGGTAAGGCAAATGCTGCCCTTCGGCTGCTTCACTGCACTAAGTATCTACACTAGTGTAAGAGGCTTGACAATAAGTGTCATAAAATTCTAGGTTTAATGTTACACGAGAGGTAGCAGACCTAAAAATTACATCTAACGCAATCATGTATTATCTAGTTCATACTTAGAGATAAAGTCCAGACAAGAGTGTGAAAGAAAAAATGAACAGTAGGGAAAAAAAGGTGGATATTCTATACATCTCGCTTTCAGCATGTCTCCATTGTGATAGATGAGGTGACCCTCGTCATCATCCTCAACACTCCGGGATCTTTTCCTGCGGCGATGGCTCCTCCTCTGCATCGGAACCGCCGCAATCCGCCACCACATCAATAACCCATCAGTCAGCCAGCCGGCACCAGGCCATCACAACGCGACATCGTCATTCATTCAAGCAGGCCGAGGGGGGAGGTGTAGGGGTGGATAGTTTCGGCCCGTTCAGTAACACCGCCAGGCGATTGGACGGAGCAGCAAATTCAAATTCAGCCCCATCGAGAAATTGGGCGGCAGCCACCACATAGTGTGCGTTACAGAAGAAAAACATGGCAACAAGATTTTCAGATGAGACGTTCTCAGAGTAGTGCAGAAAAAAACTCAACTTTCTTGTACATGTATGTCTTTGCAACTCTTGCAATAAAGTGTCATTCATTAGATATCATAGCAGCACTAAATTGTTAGAACCTCTTCCACAACAATAACCTTTCTAAGCCGTATTGTTCCTAATTTGTATTATAATCAAAAAATTGCAGCTTGGCTAAGCACATGTGATAATGACCCTCTTTTGATGGTTTGTGGTACACACTGAAGTGAAAAGGAAAAGAGGTTACTCATACCGAGGAGGACCTGTGACGAGAGTGGCTTCGCCTGTGCCTCCTGTCTCTGTGTCTGCTTCGTCTGCTTCTTCTGCTGTGGCCGCTCCGCCCGGATGATTTGCTATAATGATGCCAGTCGCGATCTCTGTCCTTGAGGGTATAGTCACGGCTGTCCTCTGCACAGGCCATATCCAAACTGCCTTCCCAGGTCTGCCTGTGCCGGGAATCCATACTGTAGTTCAAACTTCGGTTCTCTAGGTAGAACCTGAAAAACATCAAATAAGAACACAAACCAGTTAGTAGAGTGGACAGAGAGCGGAGTCATAGTTATGGGGGGGAGGGGTGCTGTCCAGAGTCCAGCACCAGATTTCTTTAAAAAAACACGACCATAAAGAGTGGTGTGCATCATTTTCGTCTGGTGCTGCTCCTTTGGTGCTTTCATTAAAATCCTAACAAAAAATTAAAAATGTAAAAGGCTGGCATGCAAATGCGCAGTGTCACGCTAAAATCTGGTTCACTTGTAATATTTTCGCGGCCTACCTTGCACGTCAGAAAATAATACGGTTGTATTAAAAAAACAAAACATACTTATACTTGAACGTTGTGATTGGGAGCAGCAGCTACATTTCCTCGGTCATTAACGAAACAATTTTGCTCAAAATAAGTGAATAACATCTCGTTTTTTGTACCCGTCGTTAGTCTTGTGGAGTCGATGAGTTCTTCTGTATTTGTTTTCTCGTTCGCTGCTGTGCGAATCCCGGGCCTTGCGTTTGCGATACTCCATTCTTTCTTCCCAAATGTACTCGTCAAGCCAGACACCCGGAGAGTACACTCGCGTGCAATGGCGCATCTAAAAAAACATGACACACACACGCACATACTTCAAAAGAAATGAAAGCATATGATATACCAAAAGTACATTTTCAACAATAGCCAAGATTCAGTGCGTTGTAAGTCCGTCACGACGTTTTTACTAGGCCCAAACGGCGTACAAACAGCACTTTACGGATACGTTTACCAGTTTGCAATTACATTTTCACTGAAAATTTCATTTAACCCACAGTGTAAAAATGTCCATGCAAATATCGATTCTATAAAGGCATTACGTATTTATCAACGTTCGTATATTAGCTTGGCTGAAGTACCCAGCAGCCATATTGTCAAGTCGAGGCGTCGACGTTCGGAGCTAACTGGCTACATTTAGCCGCGACACATCGAATACACCCCTAATCCTTCCAAAGAGACATTTTCAACCATTTAACAATTTCATTCTTACCTCACTTGAATTACAAGTGTTTCACAGCGGTTTGATTTAAGGTTGGCAAGGAGAAATATCAATATAAATTGGAAAATAGATTCGACGAATCTCTCACAAAGATGGCGAATGCCGTGAATGCTTGCCGAGGTACCGAAGGTTTTTTTTCCCCCCTGTCACGTGGTGCGCAACGACTACGACATCCCAACGCGCAGTAAACGAGTTTAACTTTCACGTATCTCACATTCCACAGCGCCCCTACAAAAATGCAAATACAGTATAATTATATAATTATTATAATTTTGATGAATATCTGTGAACACTTTGCTTATTTTTATTCACCAACACACATTAGGGTAACCAGGTTTTAAAAGCTCAACGAAATACAGCCTTAGGAGACAAAGTTTAGGGGAAACAACTATAACAGCGCACTGCCTTGTGGGTAAGATATGTCAGCGCCCTGTTCAAGGAAACGCACTGCCCATCAGCAATTGTCAGGTTGAGATGCCCATATCGTACCCTTCAGGGCACCGGTCATCGTTGAATGTGCTCAAATAACCCGGACCATGTCGGAATACGTAGAAAAAGACAGCGGTGCTCGTAAGACGCTTTCACGAGTCGTGATCGCCGACTTGCTGCAAAAAAACTTCGACAAATTGCCCGACATTGACCGCAAACTCTTCTTGTACGGGCCCATGTATCTGGGAGGAAACGGGGGGCTTGTCGGGCTGATCGCAAACAGCTTGTACCGCCGAGCCCTGAACGTCACTCAGGCGCCCATCACCTCCAGCCTTCCGATGGCCGTACTTCCCTTTATGACGACGTATTTCCTTTACAACGCCACGGTGTCAAGCCCTCTCCTGTTTGGTGACCTCAATTGTCCCACCTGCGTGCTCATGAGAGGCGCACTGGTAGGTGTGATCGGCGGCGCAGCGTACCCCATCGTCCTGGCCCTACCTGTCAACATGGGCCTTGCGTCCAGATACAACACGGCGCCGATGCCGGAGAAGGGAAACATCCTGCGGCACTGGATGGACCTCTCCAGGCCGATTCTGAGGAAGATGAGGGCAGTGGTTGTCCTCCAGGCCTTTTTCGGCACCTTCCTCAGCTCCAGGAACTTTGAAAGCTACACCACGCTCGCCAAGATCACTTTTGGCCCGCACGCAGAGGAACTGAAAGACTGAAATGTGCTCAAGGAAATAAACTGCCGATTGCCCTTCAATTATCGTGTTCATGTGATTAATTTACATCAAGTATGATTCATAGTTTCATGAAGTCATAGCTTTATTTAATCATCAGTTGCGGTTTCCTACTTAACGGATGTTCGTAGGAAGGTGTCCTTGATTGTTTTGAAAGGTGCTTGTAAATAAAATGTATTATTATTAGTAGTGGACTTAAATACGCCTTGATAATATAACGATGATCGACACATCCAGAGTGCAATCCAAAAGTAATTCATTTATGTTGTCTGCATGAGGCGTGTTTTAACATTAATTTTACGTCTGCTCAGCATAATTTTGTTTCATGAAATCACTTCAGAGATGTTAGTGGACTAAAATAATGTTTATTTCATGTAGTAATGACGGACCCACAGTCAGTCATATCATTACAGTACTGTACTTAATGTGTTTTATTTTCTTGACCTTTTACTTTTTGTCCCTACAACTGAAAGCCTGTGTATGTTGTACTCCTTGCTGTGTCAGTATAGGCGTGTTACTTTTTTATAAAAAGAGGTAAATCAACTGTGGTTAATATTTTGATTGTTTATATCTTCAGGAATTATCAAACGTAAAAAGCAGTGACACGGAGGAATGTGTCCCATGGAGTATTTCTGATGATGGTGCAACAGACTCGAAGCAATATATTTAGCAATAAGAATGATATGTGGTGAATATGAATACATTTCAGAGTCTGTGCTGCTTTTTTTTCCATTTTACTTGGTCTGGAATAAAAACAGTCCATATACTGACAAGTGATGACATACCCACAGTAAAATAGGCTACGCTACAGTTAAGTTAAAAAGTGATTCGGTTATATTGAAACTTCAACAAAAGACACATGAATGATAATAGGAAAAGAGTAGTTGGGCCCATATTCAAAAGCACGGGATCAGCGAAACCTACAAACCAGTTGCTGTATGTCCCAGTATGTTGTACAGTTTAAAAGTGGTGTTATTCAAGAGCAGAAAAAAAACAAATGAGCATGGCTTACTTTATTAAAGGTTTTAAGGAACACACATTTTGCAGTGATGCTGGAATCATAACAGTTTCAGTTTGACCTAAATAAAGGAAAACACTGGTGCATCCCACCCTTAAAACACACACTTGTTGTAAAGATGAATGCAATAGATGTGTAGGTGATTGTCATCAAAATCACAGGATAAATGTAATCAAAACCGATCTTAGGTTGGACGCACAACTGCGGTTATCATAAATGATCTATAGGTGACAGGGAAAGTTTATGGACGAGTCTTACGGAGAGGAAACGGTGCGTCTTAGGAGAAAGTATTGACATCAAGCTATAACAAAGAAGCGGGTGGTTTTGAAATGCTTCTAATTACACTGGTTCCGCTCACTCCCCAATTAGGACATCCTCACAGAGAGCTCCAAAAAGCATGAGAAAAAGGCCAAAAACAAACCCACCAAACAATCACACCTCACGCAAGATGAACCTGAACCATTAAATTCATATGGCACAATTTCCCTTCGTTACTTAACACTGTCTGTCCTTCTTTAGCATACAACAATGCATCATCACTGACAGCTTGCGCTAGTAGTCACGAGGTGAACTCGCCTAATGCCCCTTGAAGAAATAACCCACTGTATAACACACCGCATCACTTCATATTAAACAAAGTCAAAGTACATTAAAACAATACATCTGTCAGCACAGAAATCTCCATAAATACAATAAGACAACTGAACATCAGTCGAGAGAAAAGACTTCCTGAGGAGCAGAAAGATGGGCGGGGGTCAAATGTACACACATGGCTAAAGTAACTGTAGTTTTCCTGCACTCATGGCACAACACATCTGAAAGGAGTAAACACTTTTCCAGCAGCACATATTACCCCACCCAGCCACGTAAAAAACACAATAAATAATAATAAAAAAAACAATTAAATAAGAGTTTCCAGTCATTCTTATAATAGATAATCTCAGCTGACATGGATGCTTCATGTGGAGAACGTACACACACGCGCGCAGAGCTAAAATACTTTGAGATCCTCCCAGGCACACGCAGTAATTCCTTCACTACAGTAGACCAACAGTATAAAACTCAACGGCCGATATGGGCAAGCCAGCGCCCTTCACATCATGGTAAGTTTCATTACAGTACATGACAACGTAAGGAAAACGTCAAACAAAATAGCTATCGAGGCTCTGGACCTAAGATGGAGAGAAAAGAGAGAAGCAAATACCAAAATAACGACAGCATCAGTAGGAATTTAACGTTATAAAGTAGTTTTCCCTGTAACTGTACTCTCCGTGGTAGTAAACACGCCTTCACGGAGTAAATGGTAAATGAACATCCTCATCATGGAACTATGTCATCATATGTTCAGTAGCTTCATTATTTTCACATCATTTTTTTTTCTTCATCACACCCTAAACTTGATGAATCCTGTTCATCATCCTTTTTTTTTTTTTCTTAATTCATCTTGTCTTTATAGAAAACACCTAAGTACCAGCTTGGTTCCTTCACAGTTCATTATAGTGCAATGAGAACATGCGCTCCCTCGCTGGCGAGAGGACAAGCTGCCATCAGTGCCTCATGTCTTTCCCAGAACGTTTGACCTGGGAGGGAGATAAAAGATGTTGAATGAGAGATTGGCACAGAATTTCAGTCATGCACACATGGTAAATTACGAATATCCTCAAAAGAATTTCTTTTCAAAATGTATTCATAGCATGTCTGACATGAATAAATGGATGCTCAATGTTGTCACAGTTCATGGTGTCTGACAAATGTTACATTGGAGTGACAAGTACCTGAGCGCTTTCCACCTGTCCTTTTCGACCTGGTTCTCTGGACTCTCACTTTCATAGGATGCAAGATAGAGTCCTGCCGGTGAAGCATAACATTCAAAATTAGAGTGTTTGAAGTCGAATACCTCCATGAGGCACACCTGAACAATCTCGTGAGCTCAAATGGAAAAAAAATACATATACAGCTGATATTAACTTTAAATGCTCAGATTTAATTGACAGAAAAGTCATTTGGGAGACCCTGTTTAATGTGTTCATGATAGTGGTTGTAGTTTTCAGGAGGCGAGCACTGCACGCGTCAAACCAGAAACTTTTTCTAACATGGCGCTTTGTCCATGTAGTTATATCATGAAAATATTGGTAACAGCTTTTTAATTTGATGTGTTTTGCAAAGTGCCACTACAATCATGAACATACGATTATATTAATACCTCTTTATCATTGTTCATTAAAATTGACAATTATCTTTGTAAAGGTAGATTTTTATTTTATTTCTTTTTTGACACTGCACTCTCTCATCAAATTTTGGAGGTGTACCTAAATCGCGTGGAGAATGTGCACAAGACATGACATCTACTAACCATCCTCACTGAAGATGGGGGCAGTGTGGAGGTAATGGAGAATGGTCTGATCCTCCTCAAAGGGGCACTCCATCTGCTTCCAGATAATGAATTCGCCAACTTGTCTGCCCAGCTCCACAAATTTCTAAAATAAGTCCAAAGTATTTTCAGAAACAAAATGCAACCACAATGTCTTTTTTGTTTTTTGTTTAGTTTTTTTTTCTGGGATTGTCACAATAAACGAGAGTATCTAACCTCAAAGTTAACGTGGCCGTTGGGAAGTCGATTGGCACATCCTTCATTCAGAAAGTAAATATCTTTAATGAGAAGGCTGAAGAAAGGGATCACGATCTGAGGAGGGAATAGAAAGTGAGGACAAAGCAAATGGAAGAACAAAAGTCGCAGCGAGACAACATGGAGGCCGACCTTTTCTCTGTTGCTGTTGGCCGTCCGAGAGCGATGGGCGGCACCTCTCAGTGCGGTCCTGTAGTTGTAAAAGTTTCCTGTAGGATCCATCTGATGCTGTCAAGGAAATGCGCAATGCTGTTCAACTTCATATTTGGACCTGGTTTCGCAGCGGTAGCATCATATAAACTAAGACCCAGGTTGGTGAGCATCTTTCATGGCCATGGGTATACTTTACATAACCTCGATTTATCATCTGGCAAAGGACACGTTCTCGAATGTTCCAGATTACAATCTGATGTGTATTTTGTGCAATTTCACATCTTACTTTTTGGTGTATTAGGGTAGATTTTGGTCTGCCCAGTAGATGTTGAAAAAAAATATATCATATGCTTTCATTTCTTCTTCAGTTTCTTTTATTTTAAGTTGATGCCCACATGATGGTCATCGGGTCGATGTCACTGAATCGATGATGCCATCATTAGTTTTTCGGTTATCAACTCTCGTCACGCTGAACCGTTTGCCTTCAGCCTCCAAATCCAAGCTTGGTCTGCGCGTCATAGACGTGATCGTTCCCGAGGGATGTCGTCCCTCGCCCTGACTCGCTTATCCAATCACATTCCACCACCATCTCAGCCTTGCTAAACGTCCAGTTCATGTAACACAATTGCAGGGTCGCTACTTGCTACTCAAGTTCAAATGCCAGGATAAGAATATAAATCTGGGCAAATGCAATATATCCTACAAATATTATTACCCCGCTTCGGTAGGATATGATGGACTTCAATTTCAACATGGAGTATATTCTGAGCTAAATGCATGGTAATATTATATTCTGTTCTGATGCGGTTAATAATAATAGTTCCAAGTAACCAAATATTCTGGGCTAGTTCATTGAGGTTAAAATTTGGGTCAAGTGCTCCAAATTAGGAAATACATTTGGCTGCTATTTTACATCTCATTCGGTCTGTAACAGTCCAGGACACTTTAATCCATTGTGCAGTCTCCGAAAGGGCTGTTTATACATTTGGCTGTTACACTACCTGTATCTGTGGCCGAGGGAATGGGTCTACAGTATTTTCTTACCTCTAAAATGAAGAACTTAGCGGTCTTGACTTTGCTCCAGGTCTTCTTCAGTCTCGACACAGGACTCATATTCATACCAGCTGAGGGGAAGACATACTTTAATTATTTATGGAATGCGCTACCTTGACACATATTTTGAAATGTTTTCTTATTTATATGAACGTGTACTGTTTTCTGTAATTTCTAAAGGAATAATTTTAAATCTATATACTGTTGTTTTAAGAGAACCCCAGCCAGGCTAGCAGTGCTTCAGAGCACAGCTAATGGGGATCGTAACAAATAAACAAATAAACAAGCATACAATTAATGGACTCACAGATGATGGCCATAAGTGAGTTGAAGTTTCCGATGTTGAAACACTCTCTGGCCACATCGATAAAAAACTCTATCACCAGGGCCCTCTGCTTCTTTTTTGCAGGCTGAAACAGGAAATAAACAATCTTAATAAGTACAGAGCAACATCGATCAGTCTGTTCATTACTTTGCTGAACCTTGAACTAAGCGTTTCTTTCACTAAAGGTCAAACGACTTGCTTGTCCCTGGTTGCAAGTTTACTGCCACAGAAGATTCAAGGAACCAAACAGAAATTACATTTAACCCTATGTTGCATACGGGTTACTTACAGTAACCACAACTTTAACTCATATTGGTTATTCAAGTTACCAGTTTTAGTTTTTAAATCCACCGCGAGATGTCACTAGCGTGCGCAACAGCAGGAGGAAAAGGTGAAAGAGGGTCCACAAAATGTTGAATAATTTCTATCCGTGAGATGAAAAGGTCCAAATACCCTATTGTACTTGTGCAGAAGAGTATATAGAACATATAGAACACAATAAATAACAGTTTCTATGTGTTACCTATCAGTACTGCCATGCTTTTTGGCAAGGTAATTGTAGTGACCATTATGCACACAAGTACCCCCCTATTATGTATTTTTTTCCCAAAATTGTGAATTTATTATGATATTTGGCCATAATCTACTCTAAATTTAAAAACAAACCACAATTGAATAACTCCTGCAGAAGCCATGCAACATAGGGTTATACTGCTGAAGCTGAGCAAACTGATTTGGGTCTTAAAATAAATCAATAAATTAAAAAAACAACATTCAGATTCGTTCAGATAAAAACAAGTGACTGCAGAAATTCATGCATCAAGAAAACGTGTGTACAAAAGTAACCACTAGAGGGTACTCACGATTCGTAACAATTTTACTGCGAGTTCTGGCAACAAACCACTTTCAAGTTTAAACTCAAAATAAAGCAGTTGTATAACATATAAAATGTGCATTTTTTTCGAGAAAGAAGTTGGTGCCATAAAGTTGTTTTGAAATGAGTAATATCACACATTAAACATGAACAAATGCAGCACTTGTTTTTGTTCCTATTTTTAATGAGCGGAACTCAAAGATCGAAGACCTTTTCTCTGTTCACCAAGTCGATTTCTCTCAAATATTATTCACGAATCTGTCTAAATCTGTGTGAGTGCAGCTCACAGGTGTGGCATTGCAAAAATGCTGATTAGACAGCATGATAACCGCACGTGTGCCTTTGGCCACCAGCAAAAAAAGGCCACTCAAAAATGTATGGATGTTGATATTTTTGCTTCGTATAAGTACACCAAACTCCAGTTTCCTCCCACATACCAAACACATAAAAATGGATTGCAGGCTAATGGAACACTCAAAATTGTCCCTTGGCATGATTGTGAGTGTGAATGGTTGTTTGTCTCTGTGTGCCCTGCGATTGGCTGCCCAAACAGTTCAGGGTGTACCCCGCCTACTGCACGAAGGCAGCTAGGATAGGCTCCAGCACGCCCGCGACCCTCGTGAGGATAAGCGGATTAGAAAATGGATGGATAAGTACACCAATGTCCACTACTCACCATGCAGATCTCAGTCGCTACCAGATAACAGAGCCTGTTGAACCACCTGACATACGCTTCCAGGTTGGAGGTTTTCTTCTGGTCACCAAAGCACGGTTGTTGCTGATGCGCACACATTTCCCCGCACACACACACACACACACACACACACACACACACACACACACACACACACACACACACACACACACACACACACACACACACACACACACACACACACACACACACACACACAAACAAGCAAATAGAAGTGAGTAATGGAAATGCTTCCATAGGGAATTGCTCTAATGGAAATTAGCTTCCTGTCTGCAAGCATAAATGACAAAGACAGCGGTTGGCTGAGAGCAGTGGCAACACGATCGATAGCATGAGGAAGACCCGACGACACTTGAGAGACGGCAAGCAAATACAAAAGAAGACCCCAGCATTGTTCAACACGACACCAGAAATGACACTGTGCTTGTTGTTACCCTGAAATCATTTGTGAGTGAATCCAAATAGCCACACAGCACAAGATAAATAGATTAATAAAATATTTATATGGATGTAGTGTCTTCTAGCAAGTCAAACACACTTAAAAACGTGCAATCATAGGCTATAATTAAAACTTCACTGATGAAAACGTACCCGGGTTCCATCTAGGGGGTCTTTCTGAACGAATGCTTGAACAAACTCCTCCGGTCCAATATGAGCCAAATGTTCCTGGAAAACACACAAGGATGCACACGGATGCATTCGCAATTATTTCATTTCAGCAATAGAATTCAATTGACAGGAGGAAGTAATAATGCGTTCATGTGACTCATGGGAATTTTCTTAACGCGGTGCGATATTCTCGTTGATTATGATATTGTCAGTATCGAACATGCAGAAAGTGAAAAGACTCATTTAACCTTTTGTCAACTTGTGCTGCCATCAAAATGAAACCAGTCGCATACATCAAATTTGTTAGGCGTATAGTTGTTATGGCTCAAAGAAATAAATGCAAATCGTTGTCGTGTCAAGTGTGACTGTGTGCATCTTTGTTTGTGTGTGTGTGTGTGTGTGTGTGTGTGTGTGTTCTGTGTAGGAGTGGGCGAGTGTGAAGCTGTCAGATCAAATACACTCACTGCAGTTTATCCACGTAGTTTGCTGCAGCGCATGACTGACTTGTGGGGTGATGTCAGCACTCAGACACGGGACTACACGCTTACACAAACACCAGCACCCACACCACATACATGCGCCCACACAAGAACGCACGCACACGGACCGTAAGAGACTGCGCACGCAATCGCTGGTGTTCTTTTGCCATGTCGTTTGTCTCACTGCATTTGTCTGTTAAATCACTGCAAAATTGGAGTGCACCACTCAGCTGCGACCAGCAGAGGTGCTGTCGATTTCATCTCATCTAATTTGCGGCCTATAGAAGAACATGACGTCACACATAGGAGCTACATCCATGCAACGCTTCTGGGCAGCATTAGCAAACGCAAAACAACAGCGCAATGGAAACATTATCCCTTGCATCCGGTTATCCATTTTCCTTCCTGTTGTTATTCCTTATGTTGGGGTACCGTAAGTTGCAACCTATCCCCACTTTGGCTAAGAGGCAGAGTACACCCTGAAATGGTTGGAAGACAAACAACCATTCACACCATCATTCGAACCTATGGACAATTCATAGTCTCAACGAACCCAACATGCATGTTTTGGGAATGTGGAAGGAAGCTGGAGTATATGGAGAAAAGCCAATGCAAAAGAACATGCACATTGCGCACAGTAAGGCCGCAGCAGACACGAATTCACAATCTCGGAACTGTAAGATTGACGTGCCAACCAATAATGCACCCCCGCTAACAGAGGTCGCTTTTTGCAAAATAACAATTCGGCCGCTGTTCTTAATGACGTCTCAACATTGTGATATCCTTTTGAGTTAATAAATTGTGTGCAGTACAAAAGAACAAACAATGAGTCAATATTGGCCCATGATTCACTACTTGTGAATTCTCCTGAAGTTCCCCGGTGTGCCTCCTTTCATGATGAACCCCCAAAATTAAATGTCAACAATACTATTTTCACTTTGCGCATACCGATGTGATTTCAACGCTTGACCAACCTTGGGCTCCCTTCGCCAATCCTCCACCAACTGTTTCTCCTCATCCATCTTTGTTATCACCTCATTTCCTGATCTCTGGCTGACCCCCTCCCCTGCCCCCAACCTTCCTTCATCCTCCCCTTCCCTCCCTCACCAGTTCCACGTGGGTGAGCTGCTGAGCCAGTGTGTAAGGGTCATTGCAGATGGAGAGCATGTCCTTCTGGATGGGCGGGGGCTTGGTCTTGAAGGCCACGAGCTTGTCGGAGATGTAGGAGGCATTGAGGGAGACCTTGATGATGCTCTCCTCCCCCTGACTCATCAAGGCCAGCCTTTGGCTAAGCTTCTGTAGCACCTGGTTTAAAGTTTTCCAGTAGGCCTGAATAGGAGAAGAATCAGAGGAGAGCTCAGTCAGAAAGTCTTAGTTGAAAACAATAAATATTTTATCAGTAGGTTGTAGATCCACACCAATGAGTATTATGGCCACCCTGGAAATTAAAAAAATACTCAAATAAATAATATATAAATATCTAAAGTCAAATATATAAGGGTGTAAAGGCAAGCTTTTAGAAAAATGAAGTTGGACTTTCACAAGAAAGAAAGTTTACAAAACACAATGTAATGTCCTTCATTTCATATCATAAAGGGGAAAACGTCATCATTTTACAATAAATACAGTTCTAACAGTAAAAGCATACATTTCTGCATAAAGATGATGACTGTTGAGGATCTTAGCGCCAACGCCATCAGCCAACAGTATGACCTGTTGCAAATGATTGCACACACACACACACACACACACACACACACACACACACACACAGACACGTGCATTGAAATCTCCTTTCATTGGATTTCAATGTGCTGTACCTTAGACATTTGCGTGTGCATTTTGATCTTAACTGGTTGAAATTATGACTTTGTTCTTTCATATCTTCAATTTACACAAAAATATTTTCAATGATTTTACTCACAGATGTTATACATATTTTGTGAAAATGTGATACATTCGCTGTTTTTCCACACATGCGATTGCAGTGATGAGGTGAGTAAGTGCTTTGCTTCGCTCATCCCCTTCCAATTCTGGACACAGAGTGTGTGAGGTCAGTGCGCCTCACAAATGAATGAATCTCCCCCCTCCCCCCCTTTACACATACGGGCCGTAAATAGCAACACATTCATCACTGCCGGACCTTCCCTTCTTGCTCACCTCAAATCTACTTCCACCATCTTACCGTTTGCTAAGAATCCTCCTCCTCTTCTATTTTTCCCCTCTGTGGTCGGTAGCCCCCCACCCCCCACCCCCCAAATGTTCTCAGAGCAGCCGTCCACCCGTTCTCTCTTGAGGCGGCGCATCCAACCACTCCTCTTAATGTCCTTCTCTCCTCTCAGCCCTGCCATGCAAAGATTGCATAACACTGTGCTACGGCCACTAAACCTCACGCTGACACAGTGGCAGTGATTTTGCGGAATCCATTTGCACATCACTGCCTTCCTCACTTGAGCTATATTGCATATATTTGCATTATGTAATTACGGCCAGAGATACATCATAGATGTAACTTGCTTCGAGTGTAGCGTCCAAGAAACAAAGATGGAATAAATATTATGGAATGACCTCATCGCAGGGAGCTATCCTGTGGGTGATGTCTTTTAGGAGTCCAACCATCTTCTCCTCCTTAAAGTCAGAGGGGAATGTCTCCGTCCACTCTGTGAGCAGCTGCAGGATCTTAGGACCAAACTTGCGCACTTTTGCCTGTTGTTGGATGAGAACAATCATAAAGCTGGTCATCCAGTTGCACGCTCGCAGAAGAACGGGACTCGGCTGTGCTCTGAGGTCTGTGCGTTACGGAGTGCTGTGTGGTTTCAAGTGTGAGGAAGTGCCCACCGTATCAAGTGGGCTCTGGTCCAGCTGCTGCTGCTTGATGCACAGCTCACACACGCGGGCCAGCAGCTCCGTAGGAGGGATGAACAGACGGGCGCTCAGCAGGAACGTAAACACATAGGCTTTCTGTCATAGGACAGAAGGAGACATTATTTGCCATCGTGTCAACAAAGCATGTCATCTGTAAGGGAATGAATGAATGGTTTTAAAGGCCCTGTCACACCTTGACGATTCAGCCAGCGTATGCCGACGTTCAGATTTTCCCTAAAACGCTGGCATACGCTGAATTATCGATTTTTTTTTTCAATTTTGGGCGTATACATAGCGCATTCATAACGGGCTGGACGTATACATAACGTATCAGTAAATTATATAGAACGTTTCGATAACTTATAGATAACTTATTCCAACGAATGCCTAGCGTGTTGCCGGCGTACACAACTTATGCCCAACGATAGTCTAATTTATGCATAGCGTGCAGCAGCGTATTGCCGGCGATCACGTGACGTAGTCTATAAAAGGCTGGCGCTCGACGTTTCAAGCCCCTGTCACACCTTGACGATTTAGCCAGCGTATGCCGACGAGGAAAAATTTGGCAAATACGCTGGCGTCGTCGAATAAGTTATTGGTAAGTTTTGTATACGTAACAGCACGCTGAAGCACGTTGGTATACGTCGGAAATGCGTCGAGAATGTCGAGAAATTTTAAGCATGCTTAAAATTTCTCGACGTATGTCAGCGCATGGCTATACGTCCGTATCACGCAGGCCATAAGTAATAGGTAAGTTATGCGATCGTTGCACACGTTCAAACACGTTAAGTGTAGGTTACTCATAAGTCCAAATACGTCGAGAATACCTACTAGCTGTTCTCCAACATCCGTGCCTTCGAACTTGCGCTTGGACATGCTGACCAGGCTGTCACGCACGTAGTTGGCGAAGGCTGCAGTGGCTGTGATGGGATGAGCCTCTGCGAGACCTTTGATGAGCTCCCCAGACTTTTCTTTGCCATGACGCTGATGTTGTTTGGTTTATTAATGACACAAGTCATAATGGCGTTTGATTGCTGCTTTAATAGCGTGAATAGCAACTCACAGTAACGATGGCAAGCCGCACCTTGCCTCTTGGGTTATACCATTTTAACTAGACCGGGGCGGGGGGATAGTCCCCAAACAGATGTTGGTACTGCAATGTCTAGTGCAGTTATGATTTGAAACGTCGAGCGCCAGCCTTTTATAGACTACGTCACGTGATCGTCGGCAATACGCTGCTGCACGCTATGCAGCAGCGTATTGCAGTTCGGAAGGCACGGATGTTGAGAACAGCTAGTAGGTATTCTCGACGTATTTGGACTTATGAGTAACCTACACTTAACGTGTTTGAACGTGTGCAACGATCGCATAACTTACCTATTACTTATGGCTCATGATACGGGACGTATAGCCATACGCTGACATACGACGACCTCGACGCATTTCGACGATACCAACGTGCTTCAGCGTGCTGTTACGTATACAAAACTTACCCATAACTTATTCGACGTGACGCCAGCGTATTTGCCAAATTTTTCCTACGTCGGCATACGCTGGCTAAATCGTCAAGGTGTGACAGGGGCTTGAGTCTCTGGAGTGTTGTACAGTAAACCCCGCTACACCGCATTTCATCATATACACTCTGGGATATCTCAGCTACTCAAGCAATACATTTTTTTAATGGGATTTTACAGTACGCACATAAGTCCACATTCGGTGCACGCCTTCATTGTAGTAGAACATCATGCCACAACGTGCAAAGCAACACTGAGGTATACTGGAGGAGATGCAGCATAATTAACAGCAAGAAGAGGACGTCCCTTCAATGTAAAACACTATCTCATTTTGTGTTTTTTTTATATTTGCTGTACCCACAGAGTATATGTTTGGGAGTATTGTTTGGAGTCCTTTGAAGGTTTATAATCACTGCAGCCTGTCTGTTTTTTTTGTATGTTTTTTTTTCCCCCCTTTATTGTAGCTTTGGGTAGCACACTTGCATGAAGAGAAAATTACTTGACTTCGTTGAAGAGTCCGGCGTGTCTAAATATACAATGTTTAATTCTATTTTGTTTTGTGCGAAACTTTTGCAATAAACTCCATCTCGGAGTGACAAATAAACAGCTTGAATCAAACGCGTTTTGGCTTTTATTTGGAGAACTGTGTGATGAGTCTTCCTTCCGTTTCTCGTGTCTGATATTCACCCATTTCGTGACTGCGAGACTCAGAAAAAGTTTTGATAAGTTTAAGTATATTTTCACAGGATTCATCTTTTAACTTCAACATAAAAATAATGTTTCTTCTTTCAGCAGATGCACAGAGCAGAAAATCACAGATGCACTGGCAGCAAATCTGCTGTACAATAATCGATGCACTAATGGAAGGAGCAGCATCTCACAAAAAGAGATTTTTTGTTTTGTTCCAATAGTGAAATATGGCTTATTTTCATATTTCGCCCAGATTCATAGTAAGCGATGCATGAATCCCCAAAGCCTTATGAATGAAGGCAAAAGCAGGAGGTACAATATTTGGCGCTGAACCCAGTTACGATTATTCAGCCTTGTGTTGGAGGTCAGCGCTCCACCAAGTGTTATGCTCATGCCCTTTACCTCGGGGTAGTAGTCAGCAGTAGGCACAAGATTCTGGATGAGGGTTTCCAGTGAGGCAGAGCTGATGGGGGGCCCATCAGCCAGACAAGCCGCGGGCCCCTGGCCCTCCTGTGCAGCCTCTTCCTCCTCCTCAGGCTCAGCGCAGGCCAGATGGGGGCTGAAGCCACTAGGAGTGGTGAACATGGTGCCTGAGCACAAAGTCTGGGGCATTCCTAGCTGGAATAGAACAAAAGCGAAAATCAAAATAGATTGTGAGCAAATTAAAAAAAAAATGTGAATTTGTTTTCGCTAAGGAATAAAAAAACGACAAAAACAGTCAGGTGGTCGTGGTACTGTCTACTGTATGATGACATGTGCTAGGTCCTCTATTTATCCTCCAAGCGCATCGTTCACTTTACACTTTATTGTCAGTGAGGGTCCCCCCGCCCCAACAGCTGTGCCGTCTCCCACATGACAGAAGACCCAATGAAAATATGGGTCACTCAGTTGCCAAGGAAACCAGCTGTAAAATGAGTGTGTGGCCTCCATTTCTGCCCTGAACGTCTTTCGCTGGACGAAAGTACTGCGGTTACGCGCTTTAAAAATTCAACATGTTGCTTCCCTCACTGGGCTGACACTGCATCTGCGCACCGGTGAACTGTTGTGTAAGCTGAGAGATGTGCACAGATACGATATGAACAGATGGTCTCATGTTCCTCAAGGTACAATTGTTATCGGGGGGGGGAAAAAAACAAGCTGACAGAACTCTTGAGCAACATGTCATAAGTTATTAAGATGATGGCCATGCTGCCTTCCCGCTGTCTGTCAACCAGGGGTGTGGCACAAACACTGCACTGCATTTCAAATTGAGAACATTTTGTGTTTGTTCATTTTCTGAAGTAGAAAATGAAAATAACAGTGATTGATTTTCAAGATCTTTTTCCCCCCTTCAATACAAATACATTACAAATGCTATTTTGACCAAAATCATATTTACAGATCAATTTACACTAGTCTAGGAGCCTTATGTAACTGTGTCGAACTTTTAGGTGTATGGATAGTTTCTTCCTGGACCTCGTTAGATGTGAATAATTGCCTCCCAGAATATATAGGCTAAAGACGATTGTAAAGTACCGTAAATACAGAGAAACAGCAGGAACCAAGGCCAGCTGGACAGAGGAGACTAATAAAAGAAACGTAAAAATGGATGCACATCACCTAGTGGAGAGAGCACAGCGGCAACCACAACACGAGCAACGACATTGTAAAATAATGTCCGAATGCCAGCTGCCTCAATAGTGAAAATAATCTGACACGGTTTGTGATTTAGGGGGTCCTTCTGTGAAGGTTAGCAACAAGATTGGGCAGTTAACTGTTGAACGCTTGCATGAAGGGGCGAGTGAGGTTGTCTGTCAAGCTGAAGGCTGTCGCGACCATATCGATGTCTCCTCGAGCAAAATACTGAAGTGAGGCGATTGTGTAAAAGCACTTTGAGGACCTCGGTGGTAGAAAAGTGACATACATGTTAAGCGCATTGATCATTCTTGAAATCCAAGTTTGATATGGCAAACACTGTTGCACACAAATAAACTCAAACAAATGATACTGATCAATTCAGCGCATCCTTTGTTCCTGCAGGAAACTTGAGAATGGCCATTTTTTACCCATGGGTGACCTTCGACTCCCCGCCCCCCATCCAGTGCTGTTCAGCCACCTCAATTGAGCAGCATCCCCGGTGTCTGCATGGGTGAAAGGTCAACTACTCGCTGGCGCACAGGTCTCGAGTTTCCTCGGAGAATGTCTCCGTTTCTCTTTGTTCCGCACCCCCACCATCTCTTCTGAACACGAGAACTTCTTCATGCATGTGTAAACGCCTCGATCCAAACACACACAGACAGGCGAACAAAAGGCTAAAGACGGGTTGGGTGGTCTTACTGGCTTTCTGAAATCTGGATACCGCTGTATGCCCCGAGCCTCTTTTGCATGTTCTAGAATGATTCTAGAACATGCTAAAGTCTAATAAATAAATGAAAAAAGTTACGTTAGAAAACTGTCAGACATGTTGCCTTATTTTGTGGCATTTTACTTCAAAATAAATCAAAGTAGGTCAACATGTCATGTTTCCCTCTCAAAATGTGATGTGTCACAATCTAAATTAGTTGCAGGAGTTGGTAGTGTCCTTGCAGTAACCTCCAATGGATTGCATTACCATGGAGACATGGCCTGATAAATGAAGAGGAAAAAAAATTCAAGCTGGAAGAAACTTGTCCGTGTTATAGGCTTAACTGGAAAAGGAAGAAAAAGAATTTCCTTTACATATCCAACATCTATAAATCATTCCACACAGGCAAAACTTCACAAACAAAATTGATTTTGTTGAGAGAGATGTTTTTTCCTATATGCGCACACTGTCAAAGACGTCCTGTATCATGAGAGATAATTTTCTATGTACAACTTTACCAGCCTGACTCCTCAACAGCAGCTGCCTGCTTGTGATTCATCATTGCCTCACAGCCATCATGCAGCTACTATCGAAGGCTGTTTGGTCGGGCTGAGGGTAAATCAGTCAAGGTCTGTACGTGAATGACACACTGGGTCATTCTGTACGTTTACAAGCACTAAAAAAGACGAGTTGTTGAAATAAATTGTGTGAATTTAAACCTTTAAATAACAAAATAGCAAGTGCTGACCTGATTCAAACTTTCTGAAGCAACCTCTTCCAAGTTGAAGAAGCAAAACTTTCCCAATGAATTTGACCGTGAAACATAGTCACTGGAAATAAATGTAAATAAGTCGTCTGAGAGGTTGATGAAGCTTATTGGAATTTCCCTAAAGGCCGCCGCACACTGAGCGATATAGCGGAACTCCACCCAAAACTCATTCTGGCAAAAAAATACATTTCTGGGTTATAAGCGAGCGAGACACAGATGCCCACCACAAGCCCGCCAAGCAATAGAAATACAGCACATCGAGTATACATTTTGTCATTTACAAAAATACGTAAACCATATTTATCATTCCATACGTGCCTGTGTATGAAGCGGAGACGCTTGTGGGAAAAAATATACACGGGCAGCATAAGTACAACCACGCCTGCATTCAAATGAATGGGAGGAAACCCTCCTATTCAATAAATTCCAACATTTTTCATGTGTATTCTTGCCCCTGTCCTCTTTCAGTTGGAACTTGGGTCTTCCTTGACTGACATTCTCCCTTTGTATGGATTAAGAAAAGTGATACGGCACAACATATTGTATGAGGACCCTCAGAACGCAATACAAGCTCACACAGTTCCCATCGCTTATGCTAAATCGCCCAATGTGTGGGAGTGAAGGGCCAGCTGTCATTTTTTTTTGTTGCCATGATCGGGTTCTAGTCGGATTCTGAAGCATCTCGCAGTGTGCGGCGGCCGAAGAGCAAAGCTACCCTGAGGCATTTAGTCACATATACTTGTACATGGGTCACAACAAGCTACAATCATCAGTAAAATAGATGTTATGTTAAATAATCACACAAATTTTAGTCTTTCCTCATTGCGGTTCATCATTTATATGCCCCAAGATATCACAGCTTTTTATATGATTCTGGTTTTTTTGTTTGTTTTTTTACAGAAGAGCCAACTGCTAAAAACGAATTTTGAGTTGCCTGCCTTTGAAGTAGTACCACATTGTGCCGCAACATGCCAGTCAGCACTGGGGTGTTTTGGAAGAGATGCAGCATCGTTGCTGTAAGAGCATAAAGATGATGGTCCCAAACTTAACTCCAGTCAAAATCGTTGTTCAGACAGAACCGAAAGAATGCATGCTTGTCAGTTTTGTTGCTGCTCTTTATGAGTTAAAGTAGCATTTTGAAGATTTACAATTACCGGAACATTTGTGCCAATTTCCGTTGGCTCGTTTATAGTGTTTCACCTTATATGTTAGCATTAAGCGAGTGGACTGTGAATAGTCAGTTTTACATTACACGTTAACTGAGAGTGACAACTATTTCTTATTTGACGTAAAGGAATACAGTGGTACCTTCCACTTATGAAATTAATTGGTTCTGGAAGAAATTTCTTAACTAGAACATTTTTGAAGTTGAGACGCGTTTTCCATGTAAACGCCCTAATCCCCCTCAAAAGATATAAATGTTTTCTAAAGCATAAAAATCAATCAAAATATGTAACAAATACATGTTAAAATTAGATTATTGCACAATAAATGAGAGTTGTTTCATGTAAATAAAGAATAAAAATGATGGTCATTTAACTTTTAACTGCGTCCTCATCGTTTTTTGCCCTCTTGAGTTCATGTTTTCTCTCAGAAGTGGTTTTTGCCTGGCGTTTTGTCACAAACTGATCCAAGGACGTTTGCTTTTGTCGGCTTTTAACGATCCTTCAAAAATGTCCAAGGCAAACATCAGCATAGTGAGCGATCACCAGACTGGCGAACACTTTTTCTGGGTGATTCATACATTTACATAAAACTATCAGAACACCTCATGGCTTGAGGGGCGAATGACAAGGACGCTGCATAGAAACACATCTATCTATCCACGCGCATAGACATGTACGGTAGAAGTCCCTCTTAGCCAATGGGATGCCAGGTTGATGCTCGGTATTAGCCAATGGCACAGCAGCTATAAGTATGTTGCGTTCAGGAAACTCGAAGCTCATAATGTATTTTACGTATCTTAAAATTTATTTCGTAACAAGAGGCAATATTTTCCTGTTGAGGCGTTTCGTCACTTGAAAATTCCGCATGAAGAGATGTTCATAAGTAGAGGTGCCACTGTATATTAAACCGTGAGTTCAAATTATCTAAATGTCTCTAAAGATCCCATTTTTACCGACTGCAAAGTCTGGGAGGTATGCCTGCTCTAAAAAGAGTCGCACTCTTATTTCTACATTTTGACCTTTTAATGTTTACTTCCAAGAGGTCAACCACAGAGTCACAACTCTCACTCAGTGGCTTTGAATTAACACTGAATGAAAACCCACAACAAAATACACAGCTAAGAACAGGTGAGTGTTGTGGTGTGAGCTGTAACCCCCCCTGGAGAGCTCCATGGCCAACCACAGCAGCCCCGTTCTCTGTCTAGACTGAGTATGTCATTGTTCAAGCCCCTTTATGGCGTGCATGGGAGCGTGCATGTGTCGTCTGAGCTTCAGTCAGGCTGTCATTTTGGCCATCGGGGGGATCCACTTGCTTTGTTCGATTGTGATGAACACAATGGCTCAGTCTGGAGACAAGTCATCTTTTATCAGCACCCTTGACTGTCTCGTCGTGTGCTTGTGTGTCTAGTTGTGAGTGAGTAAAGCGGAGGTGTGTCATCGTAGTGTCAACGAAACAATGGCCTAAAACCTAAAGCTGTCAGACAGATTCACGACATAGCTTTTCTTCTTTGGTTTCGGAGTTATCTGTGAAACCTGTTTCACTGCATATAACTAGCACAACACACACATACCTGAGTGTGCGTGTGTGTGTGTGTGTGTGTGAGTGTGTGTGTGGTAACTAGGTTAAAAGTGCAGACAGAAGAGGCTTAGTCAGTCCAAATCGAATGGCAATCTGACCTTTGTCATTACAGAGTCGAAGGACAAAAGTGAAGCTTGAATGGGGGTATATGGAGTACAGTAGCAGCTTTGTTCCCATCCATTATCACTTTGGGGTCTTCTTTTAGTGAAAATATTGAAGGCTACATATCATCTTTATCTACAATTGGGAATTTTTGGAGTGTGTGAAAAAGAATTTTAAGGTCATCGCACTCATAATCACACCAGAAACTTGTCAAATCATTTTGCCCACAACAGCAATGACAGACTGTGTGTGTGTGTGTGTGTGTGTGTGTGTGTGTGTGTGTGTCTCTCTCTATCTGTCTATCCCAGCATTCTTCGGACAGTAGGTGGGGTACACCCAGAAATGGTTACCCGCCAATCGCAGGGCACACATAGACGAAGGACCATTCACACACACAGTCACACCAAGGGACAATTTAGACTACAGAGTTCATTTAACCTGCAATGCATGTTTTTGGAATGTGTGAGGAAACTGGAGTACTGTACCCGGAGAAAACCCACGCAGGCGAGAACATGCAAACTCCACCCAGGAAGAACTTACGACCTCAGCACTGTGAGGTGGAGGACGACAGACAAAGATAGATAGATCTGTATACGGATGGGTATAACAATGGATTGTTGATTGTGTCTGAAATCAGCCGAGGCAAAAATCAAGTGAGCTTTTCGACAAATTAATTAATGTGACATGACTAAATTCTCTTATGTGTCGCTGAGGAGTAAAAACAAGGAAGTAATGCTTGCTGACTGCAACGATGAGTCAGTTTCACAATACTTGACAACAAACAACAAATGCCACATACACCTTCCGCTTTCTTTTTATTTGCTGCGCAAAAGACTTCCTGCAAAGCTCCACTATGACATAAGTTCTCAATAATTGGATCCCACCTCATTAATGATCTTCAAAAATAAAAGGTCCTCACACACTTTATAGGATACCATAGCTGACTGTGCTTGTTTTCGTTCATACAAGACCTCGTATACACTGCATTAAAAAAAAGTCAGCCCCAAAAGAACACTTCAGAGTGGGGCACAACACCAGATTTAAAAAGGTCTGTTCCCATGTTTTTGTTTCGGCTGGTACTTCCCCGTTCCTGGATGGGATAAGTTTAGCCGTATAGGAAGGAGGGGAAAAGAGGAAAATGGTCTCTGTCTACCAACACGAATTTAGCATCCATGTGATCGCTTCTTTCAAACATGGCAATATCCTCTATTTTGGGAGTGTGCGCTTAAAACATGCTGCCTTGCGTAATTTTGGTCCTGACACTGTTTTAACCCTATGTTGCATGGCTTCTGCAGGAGTTATTCAATTGTGGTTTGTTTTTAAATTTAGGGTAGATTATGGCCAAATATCATAATAAATTCACAATTTTGGGAAAACCAAAGTGCAGGTACTTTGTGTGCATAATAACTTAATCACTACAATTACCTTGCCAAAAAGCATGGCAGTACTGATAGGTAACACATAGAAACTGTTATTTATTGTGTTCTATATGTTCTATATACTCTTCTGCACAAGTACAATAGGGTATTTGGACCTTTTCATCTCACGGATAGAAATGATTCAACATTTTGTGGACCCTCTTTCACACTCATCTTTTCCTCATGGAGGCTGCCATGTTGCTTTTGCTGTTGCGCACGCTAGAGACATCTCGCGGTGGATTTAAAAACTAAAACTGGTAACTTGAATGTGGTTACTGAAGTAACCCGTATGCAACATAGGGTTAAGAGTATTCTTTGAAAGATCAAATTGTGCTTCCAGACAGGTGCAAGTTTAGCCCCACTGTCCTTATTTGTAACTCAAGTCTTGCTCCACTTGCACGCCCACCTATTCATTTCCCGGGCAACATTCTGCTTCTCCACTGGGAGGCTTTTGTACCCCAATGTTTATCGACTGAATGGCGATGTATACATGCAAAGCTAAACAACATACTGTCTAGTGCTCCCATATGTTCACCCAGCTGACCATTGTGGTCTGTGGTGTGTCTTCCTGAGGAGGAGCGAAAGCCGCAAACAAATGAGTTCATTGTGCCTTGAAGAAAAAAATAAACTTGCGTGCACACCATCACCCACACTGCAGCCCAACATAGGATTGCGTTTCGGCAGAGGCATTTCAGCCCCACCCCCTCCCATTCTCCTCCCAGGCTATGCTGCGACACATGTTGGGCAATCAAACTTACCAGGGACACCCTCCCCGAGTCCCTTTATTGTCATGAATGTGACACGGAGCAGGTTAACACGTGGCACCTGTTCCACGGCCACAGAGTCTACCCATCCAACTGCAAAGACCATTGGGAATTCTCCTCCACACCCCACCAAGCCATCCTCATTCTTGAGCGAGTTTGGACACACTTGTGTGCATACATATGGGTGGGTCATGTGTATGGGCTTGTATAAAGGGACTGGAAGGGCTGGGAGTGTAACTTAGTCCCACCTTCACTGTAAGTGCTACCATCTGCACTACTATTCAGCCGGAGAGGAGGAGGGTGATACAGTATATCTTTTTGACACTGCAAAGGCAAGCTGCATGCTTTGAAGGGTACCAGACAATCACCTAGTCAAAACTTTTGTTCGTTTCTCTCACAGAGGACAATGTTGTCAAAATGATCCCCATTCATTAAAAATGAATGAAAACACTGTAATACATACTACAGCCGGGCCAGTAGTTGCCGATGTTCCTTTGTGAAGAATGACTGAATGAAAACAAAAAGCATCCTTCATCATGTGTCACGACGTGATGGAGGCAAAGTTATGGCAGCCGCATTATTTATCCAGTCCAATCCAAATGTATTTCCAGTTCTAGAGTACATTTCAAAACATTCGGGTTTGAGGAAAGTGCTGTGCCAATCAACAAGGACATGGGGTGCACAATGGATGAAAAAAAGGGGATTACGATTCGATTCAATATGGTACGGCTCAGTTTGAGAGCGATTGTTGCGACGTGTTTCTTGAAACTTCGTACGACAGAATAAGTCATGGCGCCCTGAAAATATATAATCTTTGTGTTCATCTATGCAAGACCAGATTTCACACCTAGTACAAAAAGCGGTGTGCCAAAGGACGGAATGGAAAGATTTGGACAGTTTTGGAAAACTGTTCATATGCATATCCATCTTTAAACAAGACTGTGTTCAGTTGACCTCATTTTCTTTGAACCAGTCCCACAACCCCCCATTTTTTAACATCGATAAAATGTCACTTCAACTGGTCTGAAGTGGAAAAAGTCAAACGATCACCCGAACAGAAAATTGAACAGTATCTGACGTGATGACACCACTCGTTTCATGTAAAAAAAATTACACTTTCTTTTCTAACATTAATGATGGGCTGTACACTCGTAAATAAATTGAGACTGTCTGACATTTGATGTGCAGCTTTATTCATACATAATTGGAGCCGAGATGAGGTATACACTCGCCGACAAGGAGGCTTATCTGTGAGTGTCCCTGCCGTTCACAACGGACGTAAATCTTTGAAAAAGATTCACGTGTTCTTCCAGATATTACAATCTACAACCATCTCTGAGAAGGTGGTGGGGGGCGGGGTTCTTTCTAAATATGAATATTTATCCCCACTTAAGGGCTAGTGAACGGAAGAATGAGGGAATGAAAACAAGAGTGGAGCAAACGCTGAAACAAATGCATGCATAATACCTCAAAGTCTTGAGAGGGCTTGTCTAAATGAGCCGACTCATGTGCACACAGATAAACACGTCAAAGCTGCGATATATGCTGCCACCACGCTTACAGAGGCAAATCTGATCAGCCATCCACTGGAGTCATCGCGGCTGTCTCCTTTCGTGCAGATGTGTTATCTATCTGCTCATTATGACTAACATGGACAGATGCCGTGCGCCGTATCACGACCGATGTATGATGTCAACGCGGTGTAATTAGTGCCGGGGGAATACACAATCTTCCATGATCGTAATTATTGCCTCGTATACGCTAATATGATTAGAGAAAGCACCATCATTCGTTGGCTCAACCCAAGAAACCATTCTTTACGTTCTGGTTCAACATAGCTAGAGCAACATCTACCACTCTATTAATAGACTTACGCTCCCCTCAAATGTCATTGTTGACAGGGAAGGTATAACTATATGTAACGTGCTGATCATATGCGAGGTGGCGTAAGATGCTTGGATAAGGGAGATAACAGAAGAGTGCAGTCGGATGCAATGATACTCCGTTGCTCTTTCGACCAAGTCAATCCATGTGTGTCAAGAGCCATGTGGCGGCAGCGATGCTCCTAATGTGTGCCTGTGTGCGTGCGTGAAGCGTTTCCATGGAGTCAAAGCTCCTGTTGGGAGGTAATTAGATGCCAGTTGAATTCCCCACTGTGGCTCCCTCACTTCTCTCCTTGCCCGTCCATCAAAATTCAGTTCTGTTCCTGCTTTTTCACCCGACATTGAGGCGCATCCATTTTTTTTTCACAGTGACTCTCCTGATCAAGTTCAGCAGTCTGAAGGAATCATGTGAGGCTCTGTCAGGTGCGCCATGAAAATGTTTTGTCCTCCTAATCATCAATCCATCTTCTACGGCACTTTATCCTGCTCAGGGCCGCAGTGGACCACTGGAGACTTCCGAGCTGACTTAGAGGCAGCAATCAATCAAATGTAGAATTGAGTGAGAACTGACGCAATAGGTTTGACATAATTGGTGAAAATGACAATTTTTCATCCGGGCTACTTATATAGGACCGCTCACTTCCTAACTAGATGTAGGGCAAAAATGCTATTTTGAACATGGACAGAATACATGCATATTTGTAAAATATGAGCTCTTAAGTTCCTTTTTGTATTGCACAACTTCCCCACGGGAGACCTCCTTAAAACATTTGAGCTCTTGTCAGAGAAACACTATTTGGATGAGACGTATTGACTTTGAAATTTACATCAAGTGAAAACGACGGACGTTGTTTAAATGAACAGTTGCCTCTCGAGCACATCCTCATTGTGACCCACTCTCCAGGCATGACGAATATCCTCACGCCTAATCCAGCTGTTACATTCATGTACTGTAATAGTTTGATTGAGGGAGGGGGCGGATTAGTCACGACTGGGCCGTGAGGACCAAGAATGACATAATAGAAAGAAGACTGTTGCTGTGTTACCGTCTCAGACACTTCATTAGTGTGGCAACGGAGGTAGCCCCCATCAAAATAACAATACAAACGAAAGACCATTATTGTATAGTTGACATTTTTACTGTATATAGCACTACGATAAAAACATTTTATATTAAACAGCGCTAATTGGAAACATGGAATTGTATCAATTCACCCGATTTCCATTGTTCTTGCCCTGAATAGGGATCAAATGGGCCAATCCCAGCTGTCTTTGGAACACCCTGGGCTACTCTTCAGCCAATCACATCATGACAGATTAATTAATTGATTAATTAAGAGGACTCCTACAACCTTTTGGGATTGTATCAATCCTCCGCATAGGCTGTTTCCTCTATTTCTGTTTTGATTGCCCTGACTCAAAACCATGATGGAATTATCTCATGGCTGTGGAATAGACAATTGGAATTCCTGCACAGACACTCACACGCACGCGCACGCCTCGGCCCTCGTAAGCTACGCACCACCATAAACCTTGTGGCGGCGATAAAGCTGTCATTGCAAGCGGACAACTGTGTCTCCCGGACCGTCGTCCTGCCCCAGACAGAAAAACAGCTCCTGCCCTCTTCCTACGCAAACACTGAGCGGCCTCACACTTTGCAGACCTGTCTCATACTCTCATTAAGAGGAACACACCTGTTCTTCTCGACGCACCAAAGTCAAATTGCAGGGTACAACGTATTGTGTTCTCTGTCTATACCTGCACACTTGTGGTGACTCATGCACGAGTGAGCGCTTTGGGAGGAAGTTGTTCACTCAATCGACTGAAATGACTAAAATGGAGTAAAAAAAAAAAAAGTATCCTTACTCAGCCCATATACAGCATATGAATATCTTTTTTTTTTTTAAACAAAAGGTAATTTTCACACAAATCTTTCTAAATTTGTGTTGCACTGCTTTTGCCAACATAATACATCCACCTCTCAGGTGCAACATGTCAAGATGGTGACTCGTCAGCAGGATTATTGCACAGATGTACCTCAGGCTGCCCACAATAAAAGGCCCCTCTAAAACATGCACTTTTACTGGACTGGAAGACTGAAATACTTTTATTCGGCGTCTCTCCTGCGGCCCTGTACAAAATATCCAACATGGCCGCAACCAGGTGGTTGCAGACCACTGACCACTGGGGAAATAATCCATTAATGATACATTTGTGGGCATTTTTTAAGGCTATGTGAGAATCTCTCTAAACAAACTACTGTTTCAATGCCAGTGTCAAATTGAGCAGACTAGTGGTGTCAGAATGGAGGTCTGTGTGCATGTAAGCCTTTGCTGACAAATTCTTCTTTTGATTGAATTCTTATCAACAATGAATCAACAGTGTCCGTGTTGCTTGCAGACATGCAGTGCCCTCCATTGCATTTTGTGTCAACACTTCAATATTCGATCAATAAACAAACAATTGGAAAACTGAAAACACTGGCAAGAAGTGAGATGTAAATTATTGACGCATTCCTAAGTGTTGAGGGTCCTCTAATTCAGGGGTCACCGCCCTTTTTGAAACTTCTTGGGTACTAATTAAGGCAAAGGGCTAACACATCAATAAACACTTCTGAAACAAGTTTGCACAAATGACCTGGAGAGATCTTGGCATCACTCATTAATGGTATGCATCGACGTGAGGACATTTGGCAGGTAAATGCTTCCTCGCAATAATTGCCAACAGTGTTTCAACAAGGTATGAAACAGTTACATATTAATATGCAACACTTAATTCCTAAATATCTCATTTACATTTTCATTTGATCGCATCCACAATATTTCGAGGGAATCACAATGTCCCATCAATGGTGAGCTACTTTTAAAACAGGCCCGCAGGCAACTCGTGTGCTCCTTGGGGGAGACCGACTGTCCCTGCTCTAGTCTACCACTAACCTACGCTCAGCAGTGAAGTCATAATTACTGGCAATATTTCTTCGAAAAACACTTCCAGGACATAAATAGAAGACAAATGCATTCTTGTGCCAACTAGTTCATTGTGTGCCGTTTGCACCCTTAAACCCATGTATGTTGTGAATAATCACTTATGATTACTGTATGTCGAAGCCTTGATTTGCATTTAAATCACAAAAATCTTACACTTGCATAGCGTGCAATGAAGTGCACCAGCCACTCCGAAGAGCGCTTGACAACTACTCTGTTACTCTCAACAAATTGCACAACAATGCCAAGTTGCAGGAAGCTGTCGCTCGAAAACTGAAATGGAACGGAACCATAATTACTGTATCATTCCTACCATCGACTGTTTTACCATGTCATCATGATAGCCGTGAAAAAGGGCCGTTACAGCAGGAAAGCTCGTGGTGCCGCCGCAGTTAATCAACGGTGGCTAAAACCAATTCAGAAGACAGGCAGTGCCGACAAGAACACATTGCCAATATAGCTGAGAGCAAAGAGACATTTCTCAGGGTGGCTTCCTAAGCTGGAGGAAGCTTTTAAGGTCCACAACTGTGATGAGAAGCACTGAGAGGCTGCGAGGAGCTGAGGGCGTGTGAACGACGCACGCAAGTGGCCTGACTGGTAATTTCAGCAAATCCTGAGTAGACTTCCTCCCCACCTAACTGGTTTGTGACAGAGCTCGCCTCGCACTTGTGCACCTTAAAGTAAGCTGCCGAAGACAGATAACAGATCCTTTTCAGCTTCCTTTGCCAAGCTTCGACATCCGTCAGCCTGAGGCAAAAAAGAACTGCTATAATGCATCATTCTGATTTTTTCCCTCCATTTTCTACATTTTGGGTATGGATCCTATGCACCTGTTAAACATCACACACTTCCTGCCGATTCATTAGGTTCACCTTCACAATCTAATAAAATCCAATGCAGAATGCAAACATGCCGATGCTCTTGCTCATTCATTTTGTGATTATTGTGTTTGTATTGCCACAGTATTATCCTCAGGGGTGCTATTTTAATTTCGTCCGTACACACAACTATACCTGTATATAAAAACATTATACACACACACATTTCATATCAATCTATATATAGATCTATATCTATATATAGATATATAGATATAGATAGATATTTATAGAATTGTTTTTATATATAGCTGTTTCATTGGCTCTCATGAGTGTGCAGGTGTACCTTCTGTTGTGGCCAGTGAGTGCATGAGTTGGCATCGAGTGTCTCTTCACCAGTTTTAGAAAAAAAAACTGCTTCCACACTCACTCAGCAGTGTAATAGTTGCACGAACGATGAATGCCAACATCTGCATCGTAACACAGTCAAGTACCTTTCCCGTCACATGGTCACCTGGTCACCAAAGGCGGGTGCAGGGTCCCCTCTTACGCCCCGAAGACGTGCACACACACGCACACACAATTAAATGCAATTATTGAAATTTGTCATCGTCAAGTTTCCAGTGGATGGCACGGTCATCTATTTCTTTTACAGAGGAAATGCACTGGCCAAGGGCGTGAACTAATACAATTAGGTTTGTAAGGATAATGTAAGAGTGCCCTTACCACCACTACGCTGCAAGCCCCATTCTTGAGCCGACGTGTAGCTATCCGATATAAACACGAGTGCACCTCCAGATATCCTCCCCAAATGATTTTACGTCCACGCAGCAGCACGATCACACTCCAAACAAGCAGCGCGGCGTGCGTGATTGATGTGCAAGGAGAAAATGTTCCTCTTGTGTGGAGTAGGGTGAAAAATCCCGAGAGGAGAGAGAACGGACACTGGAGGTGAGCTGACGCCGTGTCAAAGTGACTCCCCAAAGGCGTGGCGATCGTCTTGCTCCGCGCTGAGACGAGACACGATGGAGGTTATCAACACGTCCACAGCGCAGGAGATCGAACAGGAGAGGAGAGACAAGTACTCACAGGCGTCAAGTGAAAAAAAACACGCGCAATATCCGGTCCAGACTTTCACAACAAAACATTGCTGGTTGGTTGGACTGTTCAATCAACAGTCTTCTGTCAGGGCCTTTAACCTGACCACATTGTGAATCCTTGATTTAAGACGATAATAAATCAATAGACGCCGAAAGATTTGATCAATAGATCATTATTTCCTAACCTTTATTATAAAGGCAAGGTCATCGGGGGTTCCGGTGGATGATCCAGATCAATTTTATTTGTCTGATAATTACACCAATGACCAGGACTGGTCATCAACAAGTTTTAATCAGAAATGGCTCTATGTGTCCATAATGCCTTTGAACGTATCTTGACGCTGATTTAAAACGTCTTTACTTTTTTGAAGCACATCGGGTTTTTGAGCGACTGTATTTTCATCTTTTGCTGAGTTTGTCAGATAAAAGCTTGCGCAATATGGATTTTAGCCATGCTTTATTTAATCTAATTTACAGCTATGACGTTTCATGAAAACCCCCCGCATCTGTTTACTTGCAAAATAAATTACCATAACATTGTTCACTGGTGTTATTAATTAAATGCAAATCTGTATCTGTATGAACAATGTATAGGGAGAGGCAGAAAACCATTCTCCTTTTCTTTCTATGGCAGAAGGTACAATTAACATGTTGCAATTCATACAACAGAATAAGGCATGTCTTCACTGCGATTATATCGGTTTTAGGTTTAATGAAACAGGTCCAAATTGCACACTGAAGAAATACGTTTCTGAGTAAATTGAGATGAAGTCATTATTATTCCAGTGTATGTGTGTGTGTGTGTGTGTGTGTATAAAACATAATATTAAATAAATGGTTTTGTCATGTTATTGGATAAATATCGATTCTGAACTTTTCCAGATGCTCTAGGTGTGACAGTTGCGTGCTGTTATGTTGCATTTTTGTGTTGATGTTTTAGTATTGATAACTCATTTAACAAATGCATGGCCCATGACTGATAGATAAGTATACTAACAAATCTTATTTTACTATAATTTCATAATTTTTACTTGCCCTATAATGACTGAAAATGTAATTTGTAGAAATTTGAAGTGGATGTTAAATCAGCACTGCCACCTCATACAATCCATGTATGAGCCTCGCTGCCACACACACATACACCCACATAATGGCATGTCATGACATTGACATAAAACCTGATTTACTGACAAACCAATTTCATCATCAAATCAGCAAAAATGGCACGTAAAAATGGTTGCAAGATTAAGAAACAGAGATGGCCAGTTTTGTTTGTAATCTCCAGGCAGAAGCTTCTATGAGCACGGTTTGAGTGACACTCTGAGGGTCATTTCTCAAATGAGACCGAGACATTTATAGCCCGACTGCATTTTCACTGATACTACAGTTAATGAATATCATTAACCCCATTCAAACACAACAATGGGGGGAAAGCGTCCCTGCTGAGAAGAGCGTAGAAGCTGGGGTGACGAATTAAGGGAGTCGAGCCATGAACTGTTTCAAGCTGGTGATTCTTATGAGGACAGTATAGAAATGTCAAAGGGGTGTCATTAATTTACAAAAAGTGTTGTGCAGTAATAGATTGAGAGGGAAAGAATGAAGCACATGAGACGCAATGTGGCAAAGGTCCCTTGTTTGCACACAAAGTATTGTGTGCGTAAAATACTTGGAGCCTTGTGCACTAATACTTAAGATCATGCATGGAGATTTACATGAGGCGTAGAAAAAAAAGTAGTGTGTTTCCGGTAACCCGACCGACCAAGAATTTCTACCTCGAACAAAAACGTTCCGGTCGGCATTTTTTCCAAACCTTCTACATTTTTGTGTAATAATAATAATAATAGTACATTTCATTTATACGCGCCTTTCAAAACACTCAAGGACGCTTTACAATCAAAACAAGAACAATAAAACCACAGACAAAATTATAAATAATAAAAGGAAAGATGTTTACATCGGTGCAAACTCTCGCGATATTCACGTTGAGCATGCGCGTCATTTGCCGTCGTGTGTCAACAACATTGAATCATGGCGGCGGCCGCGATCTCGAAAATAGTTTAGACCGCGTTTTGTGTGTTGCAGTCTAGCATTACTACACCTTGTGACGAATATTTTATTCATAAAGTTACCATGCTACAACCAGTAAATTATAGAATAACCAATACTTTTTCATAATATTTTTCACAGCGATTAGCCTACAAATCTAATGACCAATTTGCCATGTAATCGTGCCTCGCGTCGTCCGTCTGTCGCTCTCGTGTTTTGTGCATACGTCACAGGTGAGTTTAGTGATACGCCCTTCGGACGATTCATACGAAAAATCAGACTGGCATTGCCATTTCTTAAATGACGTAATTAGTAGACCTTTGTGAGTTTTTCGCCGCCATCTCAAACTTTCATCCGCGATTCCTCAATTTGCGGACTAAAATAGCAACCCGCATACGCACCTATCTGTTGCGTCCCCCAACACTCAAAACGAAAGTAAATTCGAAGAAACACACTCACACACCACAAACACACAGAGGCACAGTGAAATCGCGTTGATCACACAGTCAAGTCGTGTGCGGTGACTTTAATGGTTAAACTATGTTTCGGTACCGTAAAATGACGCCACGGAAACGACACGCTACGGTAACTATTGTTACGTGAAATCCTCAGGCTTGCCGTAGTTTTTGTTTGTTTGTTTATTTGTTTTCCTTCGCGCGGCGGGGTTTCAATGTCTCCTTGTTTTATGTTTTATGGTTATTTTGTTTACATTTATGATGGGGCGTGGCAAAATATTTAAAAAATAAAAACATTTGTCCGACCTACCGACCCTATGCCGAAATTTCATGTTACCGGAAACACACTACTATTTTTTCTACGCCTGACCACAACCCAATAAAACATTTTTTTTTTGTTATCCAGTAAGTAAGTTAGACCAGTAAGTGGCTATGTCACACATTTCAATGTCGTTGTGTGTTCAGAATTTTTACACAGTGAACACATAAAACCTCTTTGGTGAATGCAGTAGTCATATGGTGATAAAATTTAGACCCCCTTGCTCAGAAAGTACAAACACAACAGCCACTTGTTCCTCCATTATTGAGTTGTTGCATTTTGAAATGAAAATGGACAAAAAGCCAACATTAAAAAAAATGTGGTAGAGGGATGCATTTTCCGGTATACTACACTGTGGTTTTTGTTTTCATACCAAATATTGCTAGATAGCAGAGTACAAATATTACACTATAGTAAAAATAAAGCAAAAGTCAACTGTCAAAGGTGGAAAAAAATATACATGAAAAGCAACTTTAATTCCCTTTACTTATTGTCCTGGACCTTGATCCATATTTAGACCAGGGCTGTTGCCTAACAGTCTTGGTAGCAGACACACTGACAAAGTCGTTCAACTGTTTCACATCCCTTCTCTCCCCTCAGACACCGAAATTATACAGTGAGGGTGTTGCAACACTGTCCGTGGTGACGCGTTCACACTTACAAAGTATCGGTGCTTGCTTGCGCTTTTCCGTTTAAATTTCTCCAACCGAGTCGATTTGCATGAGGAATATCGCACCCACATTTCACCTTTATCGGAAGCTGTTGCTTGGTGCTTCTACGTAAGTGCTGAAGCGAGCCGCAGACGTGCTGCATATACCTGACAGCAGTCGGGGTGCTGCGTAGATGTTACAATTGCTCCATGAAATCAAACCGTTTTATAAGGCAGAGAAGACTTTGCATTTTTTTAACCGCTCCATTGACGCCTTTGATGAACAGAGCTGAGGAAAATGTTGTGCTAATCCAAATTATCGTTGCTAGTGGTCTCTGCTGTATGCTGATTTATGATTAGCTTATTCTTGTTTCCTCTGCCGGTGAAATCCCAGACTGCACGTCGCATTTCGTTTTTCTATCATAGTATGTATTTTCTTGTCTGTATTTCTCCAACAACCTCAGCACCCCCGCAGGCCTAAACACCTCATTATAATCTAGCCTACTGAATGTGAACGCAAAGTGATTTGAAATCGCAATTCCATCCGCTCCATGTCTCAATCATCTCTGAAATGGGCTCTAACAGAGAGCAAATAAATGAGGTGTCAGTCAAACACAGTTTGAATCCAATTCTAAGAGACCAAATGGATTGCCAATGACCTTTAAAAGACGTGGCGTGACCTCTGCCAAGCATAGCAGGACAAAGTGACATCTTGGGTGGAAGCAAGGCCAGAAATGAAAATACTTGCGATAATGAAAAGCTAGTGGGGCTTGAAGTCAAGTCAACCATTTCCTTGACCATATGTTCTGTGCGCCCCCACAAGTCTAAACATGGTATTCTGATTACCGGTAATATTTTGTTGAAGGAATAGTAATTTCGCAGAAAAATCCAAATCCTCCAAATTTTAGCCATATTAGGGGCGGCCATTTTGCTTTGTACTCCCACTGGTTGTCGACTGAAAAGGACAGGCTCAGGTCATGACCAATCACAGCTCTCCTGTTGTCTGGGTTTGGTCATGTGATGTTCACCTTTAACACTGTGATGAAATGTTCAATCAACCGGCAGTGGCAACATGGTCGTCACCTGAAAAGGCTAAGATCCGGTGGAATTTTCTGCGAAATTCACATTTCACGAATGCAATACTCGTCAGAATACCACATGTCGACTAATGGAGGCGTACAGAACATATTGTCCAGAATATTTTTGACTCGAGTTCCCCTTTAAAGAGCTTCGCCTGAAAGCGGTCTGGATGAGAGAGAAAAGACCTTTGCAGTCTGTTGATCCTTCTGCTGCGGAAGTCCCTCGCTGTTCATGTGTAGGCATCATTGCTGGTGACTACACTCGGTTCGAAGCACAAGACAGGAGACGATTCTTATTTTTCTTTGTGTGGTCGCTATCACTGAGTCGCTAAACACCTGGCGTGCCACAGTGCACCTTCACTGCCAGAAGCGAACTGCAGGAAGCTCCACCCCTTTATTTACATACACCCAGAACATGTATCCCTCCACACAAACTAGTACCAACATTAAACTATACAGTAGTGCTAGTGGCATACATCGTCACCCAACACCCCACTCGATGGTGCCACGTACACTAACATTGCATTAGTTACCAAACATATAGGGTCTAAACTTTTCAATTTTTGCCCTTGTAGCAGATTTAGTAAACACGTCTGCTACCATACTATCTGTTGGACAATACATCAAAACAATTCTTTTCAGCAAAACATTGGACCTGATGAAATGGTATTTAATGTCCACATGCTTGCTCCTTTGGCGATACACTGGATTCTTCGCAAGGTGTATCGTTCCCTGATTGTCCTCGAATATCTTCGTGGATTGTTCAAATCCTGGGTGGAAGTCTTTCAAAACTTGTGTAAGATATAGTGCCTCCTGAATGGTAGCCGCCAGTGCAACATATTCAGCCTCACAAGTTGAAAGTGCAACTGTCTGTTGTTTCTTTGTCTTCCATGAGACAATAGCACCCCTTGTGACAGACTAAAGCAATAGCCTGAGGTGCTCTTTCTGTCCTCTTTATCATTTGCCCAGTCGGCATCGGAGTAGCCTACCAACTCTAATTGTGCTTCACTCTTTTTGTAACATAGCACTTGGTTCTTAGTTCCTTTTAAGTACCTATACACATGTTTTAATGCTGTCAAGTGCTTTTCTCTTGGATCAGACATATACTGAGATAGTCTACTCACAATCCAGCTAATATCAGGTCTAGTGCAGGTCATGATGTATATGAGGCTGCCCAGCATTGCTCTATATTTCCTCTGATCAGTTTTGTCCCCTTCTGGAGCCAGGTCACATTTGATTTCACTTGGAGTGGCTCTTGCTTTGCATTCAGACATGCCAAACCTTTCCAATATTTTCTCAATATATCTGGATTGGTTCAATGTGATTGAGCCCACATTTTGCTTGAAATCAATCCCAATGAAATGAGTGAGGCATCCGAGATCTTTCATCCTAAACTTACTCTTGAGTTTCTCTTTGATCTCGCATAAACACCTCTCATTGCTGGCAGCCACAATGATATCATCGACCCACACTAACAAAATTACTTTTCTTTGTCAGACATTTTGGTGTAAATACAGTGGTCTGCTTGACTCTGTACAAACTCGTTCGCAAGTAAAAACTCATGAAGCATCATGTTCCAATTTCTCCCAGACTGTTTGAGGCCATATATGGATTTGTTTAACTTACACACAAGTTGTACACCATCCCTTTGTTTCACACAAAAACCTTCAGGTTGATCCATGTATAGTTCGCAGTCAATAGGTGCATGTAAGTATGCTGCCTTCACGTCCATTTGGTGTAACAGCAACTCATACTGTGCAGCAAGCTGCATCAGTAGTCGCAGTGATGTCAGATTAGCGGTCGGCGAAAATGTCTCAGAATAGTCAAGTCCTTCTCTCTGACTGTACCCTTTGGCTACATATCTTGCTTTATATGTTTCATTGCCTTTGTCATCCTCCTTTAAAGCATACACCCACCTTCCCCCCACTGTCTGTCTACCCTCCGGTAATGGCACAAGGGTGAAAGTGTCGTTCTCTTTAAAAGAAGTCATCTCATCTATCATCGCCTTTCTCCACTTTTCTGACTTTGGCGATGCCATTGCCTCAATAGAATGTTTGTGGCAATCCCACTGTTGCTCTATAGCAGTAATCAATTGTGATTTCATTGCCTTTTATCACACATTCATAATCCTCTAAATATTTTGGTGTCTTCCTTTCTCTACCAGAAGTACGAGGAGTCTCATTACCATTGGTTGAGTCCGTGTCGCAGTCAGGTTTAAGCTCTGGTTCAGTGTCAGAATCTTTTCCTACATATTCCGTCTGTAACTGACTTGCTTTAGGCATAGTTACCCACTCTACATAGTGGTCCTCCAGTTGGGTCTTCTCGGTCTGCGTCTCACTCTCAGTCACGGTCTTTGTGATGAAGTGGACCAGTCTGTGTTTCTGAACTTTGTTTGTCTCTGGAAAATAAATCAAATAAGCAGGTGAATGACGGTCAAAACCAACAAAGATCCCCTTTTGCCTTTTGGATCTAGCTTTCTCCTGTTTTGCTCATACACCATGCATTCTGAACCAAACTTTTCATTTTGACAAATCTGGTCTTTTTCCTGTGAAAAGGAAATAAGGAGTCTGCCCTGTTCTTTCGCAGTAACATCTGTTCCGTATAACTGCTGCTGTTCTGGCTGCATATGGCCATAGCTTTTTGGGTAAGCCTGATTCTATCAGCATACACCTGACCATCTCAAACAATGTGCGCCAGTTCCTCTCTGCTGTCCCATTTTGATGTGGGGAGTAGGGCGCTGATCTCTCATGTTTTATCATATTATCTCGAAGTAGAGATTGATACTCTTTTGAAACAAACTCTGTCCCATTATCCGATCTCATTCGCTTCACTTTACCATATGGTGCTGTGTCTGCCAAGAACTGCTTTGTAGCCTCGACTGCCATGTTTTTGTTCCTGAGAAAGTATACAAAAACAGCTCCAGAAAAGTCATCAGTAAAAGTGATGGCATATTTGTACCGTCGAATGACTCTGGGTCAATAGGCCCACCTAGATCCGTATGTACCAGCCCTAATGGCTCTTTAGCTCTCACATCACTTTTCCTGTTTCTATTCTGGGTGAATTTCCCTTGAATACAGGTTTCACACTGGTTAGGTCTAGTTTTGTTACTAATTTTCATACCTTCTACCACAGCTTCAAGCTTAGCAATATCACCATAGTTACAATGGCCCATTATCTCATGCCATGTTTTCATGTCTAAAGATGCATTGCAGGAGTCCTCACTGCATTCAGAATTTTCTGTGACAATGTCAAGATAGTACATTCGGTCCTTTACAATCATCTTGCATATTGTCCCATCTGAAAGAATCATTTTGTTGTCATTCTTCGCAAAGTTGAACTTTGCTCCTTTCGGTTGCTGCATCCACAGAAAGGATATTCTGCGGGTATTCTGGGATGAGGAGAGCATTTGTGAGCTTGACACTCACTACTCGTCCACTGCTGTCGGCCAGCTTGATTTGCGCGTCCCCTTCTTCTCGACACTTCCGTGATCCGTCTTCCATCAGCCAGCTGCATGATGTGATCTTTAGGCCGGAAACTCTCATCAAATCGGATGAATGCGGTCTTGTCGGTGATTATGTGGGCAGAAGCACCGCTGTCCACGAGTAGTCCATATTGCTGCGCTCCTTGGGTCGCCATTCACTCACCCGAGCAATAATGTTTCTTCTTCTTCCCTCGAAGATTTGGCTTGGTCTCTGCCACGGAAAACTTTTTCCGAATCGTCCATAACTGTAGCCACTTTATTGTTCTTATCAGCTTTTGTCGTTCGCTTGTGTGGTTTCTTATCCTTACTTGTGCAGTCTCTTGCTTTATGCCCCACTTTCTCACAAATAAAGCATTCTCCATTGAAGACGTATTTCTTGTCTTTTTCTTTGGGCTTCGGCTTGAATGACTTGGCGGTCATTACTTCATCTGGTCTGGGCCTGCTTGGTAGCGGAGGGTGCATTCAAAACTTCTCAGCCTAGTCTTGAATTCAGCAAAGGTTAACACTTCCCTCGTTTGAGTCACATGCACAGAAAATGGGTTGTACTCATCAGTGAGTCCTTTCAACACCATAGCCACCAATAGTGCATCGCTTAGGTTCTCTTTAGCTCTTTGTAGCGCGGCCACTAGCTTCTCGACACGTGCTAGATAGCCCGCTAGCTCTCGCCGTTATCCATTAGCATATTGGTTAGCTCTGTGTACAGCCCGACAATTCGCGGCTTTTCTTCGGACTCAAAATGGCGTCTCAATATTTCCAGACTTTTCTTACCATCTTCTGGTGCTTCATACAGGATGAGTGTCAGTGTTTTATCATCCAAGCAGCCGCACAGTTCAGCATATGCCAGTTCGTTTTCCACACGGTTTCTGTTGCGGCCTGTTCGCTGGATCCCGTAGTTACATCACACCCGAGGATAGCATCTTTTAGCCCGATGGTTTTCAAGTATGCTAGGAACCTCGCCTCCCAGATGTGATAGCGGGCCTCATCTCCGTCAAATCGCGGCGGTAATCCTCTCCCATGGAGCGCCGCTGTGCCTGGAACCCACCTGGGCCCATAACCTGTTGATCCTTCTGCTGCGGAAGTCCTCGCTGTTCATGTGTAGGCATCATTGCTGGTGACTACACTCGGTTCAAGCACAAGACAGGAGACGATTCTTATTTTTCTTTGTGTGGTCGCTATCACTGAGTCGCTAAACACCTGGCGTGCCACAGTGCACCTTCACTGCCAGAAGCGAACTGCAGGGAAGCTCCACCCCCTTTATTTACATACACCCAGAACATGTATCCCTCCACACAAACTAGTACCAACATTAAACTATACAGTAGTGCTAGTGGCATACATCGTCACCCAACACAGTCCACTGTGTGCTGCCACGTGTTTAGAGAAAAAGATGGCGAAAGAACTCCATATGCCATGCGGCTCAGAGGGCTACTACCCTGGGTCATTCGCTTCTCGTTTCCCCAGGCGCCACTCTGTCGCCAAACATCTTGGCCCGCTGTCCTCCCTTTCAAAAGGCTTAGGGATAAACAGCTAATGTGACAAAAAGAGCCGTCTTGTGTGGGAGAAGAGGAGGAAAGGGCAGGTTGGTTGACTCTGCCAGCCTTGCCCGCCTGCTCGGCAAATCACCGAAGCAGACGGAAGAGAAGCCACAACAACAATCAAAATGTTCCATGCTAAGTCAAAGAGAGTTGTGAAAGAATATTACAGAATCACTAGTTTGTAATTAAAAAATAAAAATAACACCACTATCACATCTCAATTAGAGAGCACATTAATATTAGCCAAACTTGCAATATGGCAGTACACACAGGTGTCACGTACTGTACATCAGCTGGAGCACTTCAAATGACAATAACAAAAAAAAAACTAAAATAAAATACATACTACACACCACAGATTCAGAGTATTACACGTTGAATAGAACTGGGCCTTCTCTGACCAACCACTTTGAGGGACACAAAAGTGATGACATTACCGAGGGCCACAAGTTGCCCTTCGAAGGATGATGTTGAAATCTGAGTGCATCAAGAAACAGTCCCAATGCTAATATAAATTAAGACACATAATTCAGCACAGCACTACTGATTGTGAAGGCCGGGCAGATTAGTTTTATTTGGCAACATGTAGAGGCTGAAATCTCATTGGACCGAAAAAAAAAAATACAGAAATGACCCCTTTCATGCACCCTGTAACCCGATAACACGATAAGCTGTCCACTGTAGTAACCGCTATCCCTGAAAGGGTTCAAAGAAATCTGACATCCTCACAAACATACTGGAAGCAGTGCAGCCGTGAGAAATGCTATAAAATGAAGCAATCAATAATCCAATTTCATGGAAGGAAGTCATACATCTAGACCTAGACTGGACTACACTACGGTATGTGCTTAAAAAAAAAAATAAAAGAAAAAAGTCAAGTCAAGTCAAGTCAACTGTATTTATAGAGCACTTTCAAACAGCCATCGCCGCATACAAAGTGCTGTACATGGAGCAATTTAACATATACAATAAACAGTAAAACAAATCGGTAATAAAGACAGTAGAAAGCACCAAACAGTAAAACCAAGAACAAATTTAAGTCATGCTGAGTCGAAAGCCAGAGAATACAAGTGAGTTTTGAGGAGGGTTTTGAAGATGGGCAGTGAGGAAGCTTGACGAATGTTCGGTGGGAGGTCATTCCAGAGAGAGGGACCAGCAACAGAAAAGGCTCGATCCCCTCTCAGCCTCAGTTTAGTTCTTGGTACTTCTAATAATGTCTGGTCCGCAGACCTGAGGCGCCGGGCAGGTGCGAGGGGCGGATGAGCTCAGAGAGGTAAGGTGTCGTGGAGATTATTTAGAGATTTGAAAACAAATAAGAGGATCTTGAAAATAACTCTAAAATGTATGGGGAGCCAGTGAAGGGATGCCAGAGTAGGAGTTATGTGCTCCTCTTACGAGTACCAGTCAAGAGGCGAGCAGCGGCATTCTGGACCAGCTGAAGCCGCTTAATGGAGGACTGGCTGACTCCAAAGTAAAGGGCATTGCAGTAATCGAGCCGGGATGTGACAAAGGCGTGAATTACTGTCTCAAAGTGTTCATGAGAGAGGAGAGGTTTTATTTTGGCCAGCTGTCTAAGGTGAAAGAAGCTGGATTTAACAACGGCACCAATTTGCCGATCAAATTTGAAATCACTGTCCAGTTTAAGGCCCAAGTTTGAGACTGTTGACTTAAGATAAGGAGACAGGGGGCCCAAGTCTACAGGATGGGATGTACAAGGGCCACTGGGACCAAATAGTATCACCTCTGTCTTCTTTTCATTGAATTTCAAGAAATTTTGTGCCATCCAGGTTTTTATTTCTTCCAGGCAGGACAGGAGTGGCTTTAATGAGAAGGCGTCTTTTTTGCTCAGTGGGACATAGATCTGGCAGTCATCTGCATAGCAGTGGAAGGGAATGCCATGTTTCCTTAAGATGGAACCCAATGGGAGCAGATACAGCGAGAACAGCAGAGGCCCCAGAATTGAGCCCTGTGGAACACCACATGACAGGGGAGCAGTGCGTGACTCAGAGCAGCCAAGGCTGACACAAAAGGTTCTGTCAGCTAAATAGGACCTAAACCACTCATTATGCATCGTCCTGAAACCTGACTGGAAGACCTCCAAGATGTTATGTTCATCCAAGAAAAAGAAAAAAAGGGGGGAAGTCTTGCCACCTCACACTCGATAAACATGATGAACATGCTACACTTTGTTAGAGGAAAAAAAAAGGAGAAGCAACATTTTTCTTTATTTAGGGATTAGCACATTTTTAACGCCGTTGTGACCCAAAAACAAAATTATTTCAAGAAACTGCCAGAAGTTGTCTTTCCCTCCTTCACATGCTGCTGCATGAACACCCAGAAAAAGATATCTATTCAGGGACTCCCTCATAGCGCTCACTCTTCCTCTTCACATATTATTGTCTCAAATATGCCTCACATGCTGAATTTCCAAGCAGGGGTCCTCCTAAGTCCCCATTTGCCACCGAGTCCCCGGGGGTGAGTGGGTCTGTTAGGTACTTCATGGGCCCACAGCAGAACTCGTTCAATAAGATGGAAGCCTCTGCCACGCTCCCTGTGGTTCAAGGATCAGCAGGACGTAGGAGATTACATGATCACATGGAGGACAATTGTGCACGTTTCCTCCAAACGACACTAACGACTCAGCAGCTATAGTAACTCTGAAATGAAGCCCTATAAAATAGTATAGAAATATGTAGAAACAAGCAATTTCCACTCTTAAAAAAAATCTGCAGGGCCAAGGAGGTCAGCGTAAATATTTATCAAGACAAATGGAGGGGGTATCGGAGGGGGGGAGGGGGTAATTACAGTTTCAGAATAGGGAATAAATATTCTTGAACAGATGAGATTCATGACGCTGTTTCTCCGGTGCCAAATTGGGCCTTCCTGTTTGACACTTTTCTGACGTGTGTCATGTCCGCTTGACACACAGATGGATAGAAAGGATGACTGATCACACTAGGGTTGAATTTGCGCAAGCTGTCGGCAGCTTTTATCCGTCACGTCTCTCCCGAGACTAAGGAGCATATGAAGATATTGTTTCCACTAGAACATAAGGTTGGTCAACGATGCATGAGATTTACTCTTGGAAATCCAACACACTAAACTCAATTATATATCATTTGCATCACTTTATCCTCTCACCCAATGAAAATCGCCCAGAGAATCAATTATGGATAACGGAATTGGAATAACTTACCGATTGGCATCCCTTGTAATGAACTAGAAATCCATTACCAAAAAAAGTCATTTTCCAGCTAAAATTCTCCAGAATGAAATGCATTCACGGTGAAATGCATTCTTAACGCTGAATAAAACATCACGCGCGATCATAGCAAACCCCGCATCCACCAGGGGCTGTAAACAGTATAAGGTATCAGAGCAATCTAATTGGATGCTGAGGAAGTGCTCTGATCTTGCATGTGATGCCATGACATCATATCCAAAGAACTGGCTGTTCATGTTTGATCAATAATATAGACATCTAAAGAAGAGGTTGTTCCAGGGTTGCTATGACAATGACCAAGGCACTATTCTCCTGACAATAAACCCAGGAATAAGTGTGTAAGTGATTGTAAATCAAAAGTGGGAGGACTGTTCCTTCAAGACCTCTTTGTAGACACCACGTCTTTAAATTTGTCCACGTCTCTAAATTCATCTGCTCATTCGCCGACCATTCAAGCTGCTGCAAGCAGCATGATTGACGGGCCGCTGCTGCATCACGTCCCTCCCTTCGCCCGTTGCCAGGGTGATAGATGGCTTTTCTTTGACAAAATACTCTTGCCTGTCTCCATCCTTATATTGCTGACTGAGTAGGAGAGAGCAAGGCGGCAAGGTAATATTTCCGTTGACAAATGACAAAAGTGCCACGGGAACAATGCGTCGTGTTTGGAGTCACTCACACACTACAGTCAACACTACACGCTCTCTCTGCCTGAAGACTGCATGCTAAGGCCTTTGTAACATGACTGACTCGCTGTTGTCCTCCTGCTGCAGAACATTTGAGCGCCTAGTTCCCGCTACATGACATTTTCATGCTAGCTTCGGCGCTGACGTCCTCAGCCACATGCAGATAACATCCGACATCTATGCCAGGGGTGTCAAACTCATTTTTGTCCGGTACAGATTTTAGCAAGGATCATGGAAGCTTTCGCGAGCCACATAAAATGATGTGACGGGCCAGATCTGGTCCCCGGGCCTTGAGTTTGACAACAGTGGCCAATGCAATGCTGCTGTTGTCATAAGATGAGCCTGCTGCTTTGATTGCATGAATGCTAAAGCAAACATTCAACTTTCCCACATTTTTCTTCTGATAGAGGACTCCAAATATGTGGACATGGCTGCTATTTTTCACATTCCAAAATGTTCCAGTTTTTCCCACAATGCCACATTTGTCACTCAAATGAACTCCGTTCATTGCCAATGAGACATTCGGCAAAGAAGTTCCCCATTGGTGCCTTTGCAAAGTCAAAATGTTCAGCTCATTTTGGAAATCTTTTATTCCCTTACCCCAAATTCTACAAATATTCCAAATAAAATTCCCAAATGAATAGATTTTTACATATTTACATGCACATGTCTTGACTTGTTCAAACCATTGCAGCATAAAAATCTCCAAAATTACCTGCAGAGAATTTCAGTTCAGCTTCAGATTTTCAGAATGTCAAGTCATTCATACCTTGACTTTGAAAAGACCAATTAAAATGTTACCTTCCACTAAATAAATCGTGGTTTCCAATAGATTAAGACAAACCTCTATCGTCACTAAATATTCTTCACAGAAGCTTATGTAGAAGAAAAATCTGCTGTATTTGATTCAGAATTGTATTTCAGTCACCGAGCATCAGCACTAACAGTGCATTGTAAACACTGACAGCCCAACTGGGAAAGCGGTAAGCGAGACGGATGAGCTCATCCATTGTGCATGCCGCCAATCCTGTCAGGCTCCCGTGCGCTAATGAAGAGTCCCGGACATGATTAGCAAGCTCGAGCCCATGACATCATGGTTTCCGCCAGTCTCCCAATGGAGGCATTGACATCATCCTGGCTGAGTCACTTATTAGAATCGCTAATGTCTAATAATCTGTCTGCTCTCATCTTGTAATGATTGCGAAGGCAAGCGTGCTCCCGAAAGACTCATCATCTATCACTCTCGAGCAGATGTGAAGAATCACAGCTAGTGTCAACGCCTTGCTCCTGTGGAGCATGTGCACACCTGATAATTTCTCCCAAGCAAGTCCAAGGATATGTAAGACACAATAAGACCACAGCGACGGTAGTATCAGCTACACCAAAGCCTGTGCAAATTCAGAGACCACATGGCAGCATGTATAAAATGCAGGTAGATTTTTTGGAGCACCTCTTTCTTGTTCATCTCTACCTTTGAGACAAGTAAAATTATAGGAGTTTATCGATCAAGGCAAACATTTTTTTTCTTCGTTGACTTCAAATCCATTTCTAAATGGCTATTACGCACCATTAAAACATTGAGCATTTTTTTGTTGCAGAATGACAGTAGGACATTTGGATGTTGTCACACAATCATTCTGCTTTGTGTTATACTGCACAGTGGCACTCGAATTACAATTGACCCGGTCCGCTGAATTAATGCGAAAACAGATTGCAAAATGCAATCCACGGGCTAACAAAACGAGCATTGTTGTTGTGGTAGTTATAATGGATATACTGACGACAAATGGAGCAGCAACAAAAGTAGACACACATTATTGGAAAAAAAAAATCATGAGCATGTATTCTTTATCCTCTGTGAATAATGACCAATATTAATGCAGCACACTGAGCTATAAGGAGTCTGCGGATGAAGCAGAAAATTCTCTCAAGGTATAACAGGGTTTGAGGGTAATAAGGGTGGACAGACGGTGGAGTCCCCCCAAACGTGGCAGGGACATTTGAGGGAAATTTGTGCTCTAACCTTTCTTCCTGGCCTCTCTTCTCCCGTCCTTTCCGTAATTTAACAAGAGTCGACTCTCCACTCCTGTGCTCCTGTTCGCACCGGCCCCTGGCTTGCCCCTCTTGACAGGCTCTATGTGGAGACACACACACACGTGCGGCGTCAGGGCAATCTGAGAATAATGGAGTGTGACATCACCTCATCGGACATAAGCCACAATGTACACACACAAACACACACTCTAGTAAAGAATGTAATCAGAGTCAATGGAGCATATCGACTTCCTGGAGTTACCTCAACAATACCCTGTGAATGCCTTACTCAAGGCCACCAATTCAGTAGCCGCAGAGGGCCACCCGTATCACGCACTCAGTTTCAGGCATAAAACTTCGCCAAGTGTGAAACTGATGCTTCAAGTGATATTGAAAAGAGGTGTTTAAAACTGCCGTTGCCAAACAGGTGCTTGCTATCCCTGCAAACTGTTTGTGAAATCATTTTCCACTCACTCCCCTTTTTCCTTCCGCAGTACCTTCCTTCTTGTGAGGAAGCGGCCGTGATAGAAGAAGCCAGCAGTGCATCCAGGTGGGGTGTTGTTGGTGATAAGGAGGCCAGACGCAAAAGAACCAAAGTGATGGTCACATTATTCATATTGGACAGGACACATGCGCGGTTGTACACTGTAATGAGCACACTTAACGAAAAATCTTGCCTCTGAAAGAGAAGCGAGTGTTCACAATGGATGGATAGATTTACGATAGCTGGAGAGTGGGTCGACCGAAACATATATGGATCGATGCATTTTCAATACTGTATGTATAGTACTGATGGATAGTACACTTTGAACGACTTAAGATATTTTTGTAACCTACAAAAATGTGCTGAAAGTTGAGTCAAAGTTGATTAATCAAGGATGTCATAATTTTTTTACAGGACAGTCAAGTCCCAGAGTCTCTTTTTTTGCACCATAGATCAGTTTCAAGTGAGGACGTATTCCGATAGAGCAGCATAGATACAAAAAAACCCAAATGATTAAAAATATAATTCACCTTTACTGTGAATGTGGTCAGTAATTAATAAGAGCCCCACGCCTGTTTTACTCTTCAAAAAGTCTCGTCTTGCGTTCCGTAGCAGAGCATGTTGTAAGACAGGGTTGAGGGTTAAGACCAGAGTGTCATGAAGCGTGGTGGTGGTGGACCCCAAAAAGCAGGCAAGAGGGAGGAGCAGGGTGTACTTGACGAAGTGTGTTGATAAAACACAGAGAAAACTAAATCCATCCTAAGTCCTGAAAACAAAAAGAATCCAAAGTATCAAACAAAACCATGACTGAAGCAAAAACTAACCATGACCGAAAAATGACTGAGACTTGACAAACAAACATGACAGCTACAACAAACAAACAATGACCCGACACCGAGTGGTCGTGCCGGGAGTCCTTTGAAAGCAATAACTGCATAATGACCAACAGGTGTGCAGCTGCAGGGAGAGCCCTACAGTGCCACCTGTTGGTCACAAACAGAATCATGACACAGAGTTAGAAAAGTTTGGGAATTTTGAATACAGTTAATTTTCATTTCATTGTTATTTTTCATTTTATTTTTTATTAACTTGCATGTACTTATTTTTTCTTTAAGCATTAGTTGTTTTTTAAAATTATATATATATAATTTTTTTGTGTGTGTGTGTGTGTATGTATGTATGTATGTATGTATGACTACAGTGTGCTTTAAGTCATGGACATTTGCAGGGACATTGAGTGGGTGTATAATCCTTGAAGGTCCATACATTATGCAACAAGAGTTACTGTGGGAATGCTGATATTTTATGAGTCACAGACAGTGGGATTTACTTTGTGTTTGTGTGTGAGTGCGTGTTAACTGGACTAATGCACAAAACAATCCTGTAGCTTAGGTGACTGCTTACTTTTTAATATGCCGACACGAGAAACTTCAGCCTTCATTTGAAAAGTAACTCAAGCCTGAAGAGTAATTTAACCTGCAATTGGCTGCGGACCAGTCCAAGGTGTACCCTGCCTCTTGCCCAAAGTCAGTCCAAAAGCTCAAGCCACCACACCCTCTTGAGGACAAGCACTATTGAAAATGCATGGATGGAGTCACATTTCAAATACTGTGGCTGATCAAGCGACTTATTCAAAAATGTCATCTTCTATTTGTCGGCCTCTTCTCTCACTCTCTTCTTTGACTCCTCAACCACCACCACCTCCCACATCTCAACTGGAGCCACTGCAGTACGAGACAGCAGAGGCAGCAGTTAGGAAAGCAAATGAGGAAAAGAAGTGAGTTGTGTGGGGGCTGAGGAAAAAAAATATATGCTCATGGCATCTTATGCACAGTTGCTAAATGATCCAAACTGACTGCACACTTTGACTTTATTAATGGCTCTGAATGACAATGGTGCCAAAACAACAGGACAGAATGAGGCCGGTACTCTAACGGTTAGAGCACCGGCCTCATCACAGTCAGAGGTGCAGGGTTTGATTTCGGCTCCGGCCTTCCTTTGTGGAGTTTGAATGATCCAAATGTGGTATGTTGTTCGTCTCTAAATGTGCCCTGTGACTGACTGGCGACCAGTTCAGGGGTTATTCCGCCTTTTGTCCAAAATCAGCGGGGGTAGGCTCCAGCAATTCCCGCGACCCTGTTCAAGATAAGAGGTGTTGAAAGTGGATGGATTGATAATATATTCTTCAATCCTTTACCCAGTAAACTGTGAACATTCAAGAAAAATTCCGTTTCTACCTTTCGTCGCCAAAATTGAGGAGACAAGTTCCTTTTTTTTGCAAGAAAATACACATTTTGAAATATTTTCCCTCTCAAACATAATAGTTTATTTTCATCAACAATCTTATTTACAACCGTTTGACCAACAGCTCTCGAAATCTGTAGTACGGGTGGCATTGTAGTTTGTCCAAGTTCTTGAACGACATCAATAGTGGTCAAAACTGCTTTCATTGATGGACATGTGAAGCTTCCCAGTGTCAAAACAAAGAGTGACTGAAAAGCCAGAGCAGTGCAAAAAATAACAAACGGACTTAAAACAGAAGTCCAAGCCACAATGCATTGGAAAAATTCAACAGCCATTGCCAACAGCCAATTGAAATATCCTTGCGCCCCTTTATTGCCCATTACCTATATTTGGGGAAATCCAATTCTTCCTTGACAATCGCGTCATGTTTTTGTGGTTCTAAAAATAGAATACAATACAGTGTACTGTATATTGTATCTGAAGCCTAAAAGACAGATACGCATTTACAGTTTTTCTGTTGCAGGATGTCAGTAGAAAAAGTTTCCATCTGTATGGTCCACTGAGTGGTGCTCAGCCTCGCCGCTCCGTGTGCGGCAGGACATCCAGCTAATGCAGCACGTTGATATTTCTGTACAGTATTTATCTTCATCTTGCTCCCCATGATGCAGCAAATGTATTTTCAGGCACCAGCATCAAGGTGGTTTGATGCTTGATAGCTTCTCCGCAAGTCTTATGAAGGGTTTCCTAGCAACAGGTTTGTGTGAGGGCCTGTATCAGGCGGGAGTTATTTTTTTTCCACCCTCTAATTATTTTAGTGGAAGTCGAGGTCTTACCTGGTTAATAATTTTTCAGATTGCCAGCTATCATGGAGCCTGGCAGTAGTTGTCAACAAGGCATTCGGTCATCTCAGACAGTGTCCACATCTGCTACCTTTTTCGATGTTTCCCCCTACCGACATATCAGATTCAAATGATTAGGATCGTCATCGGGCTTCTGCAGAGCTTGCTGATGAGATGGTCATTTGAATCATGTATGTTGGAGGAGGGCAACATGTAAAACATGCAGGATAGCGGCCCCTCGAGGACTGGACTTGGATACCCGTAATCTAAGACTGCTACATGTACGGTACATCTCACTCTTATTCTACGTACCTAGCGATTTATCTTTCAATCCATAATGAAAAATAAGGATACACAGCAAGTAGATCTCTGTGAGAGTTTACAATTGTTGATACCAGAGTGGAGAATGGATGGATGTAAACATATTGGTGTTTAATGATACATAATTGTAATGCTGTTTAAATTATATGGGGGGGGGGCTGAAACTACAAGGCATGTATTTATTTTCATTTTTTTATAAGGTTTCTCTTTAATGTTTTGGATGACTGTTTGCATGTGAGTCTGGAACATGTCCCACATGAAACACGGGGGTTCACAATAATGAGATGAAGCTTCTGTTGTGTTGTTACGATTCTGCAGTGAATTGAAAAATCCCGTCTTTTATGATGCACTGTGTGAGATACGGTGCAGAATAGTGGATGAGTCAGATCTTGTAGGCTCAGTGTAGGAGGAACGAAGAAGTGGTGCGTGCCTATGTATAGAGAATGCCTTCGTAGCAAGCTAAAGACTTGGACGGATTCAATCCCCAGTTGGTTATATAACAGTGCAGCTCTCATAACCGTATAGGAAACATACAGCATGTGGATGACGCACGTAGGGTGATGTTTCAACATCATGGAGATTTATTTGTGTTTAAAATTTCTACGCCCACCGTTAAACCCACACACCAATCGGCCAGAACAGCGTATCCAAAATACTACTGCAACCCACTCATGCTGGCACGTGCGTGTTAAGGATGTGCTACAGGCTGGGTGCAAAAAAAACAAATGTCAGTTCCAAAAGTTACACATGTAATTTACATTGTTTACGCCGAGTAAAATTCCTTGTCGAGCATCCACTTGACATCGACTTGTCAAGCTCCGCCTTCAAGCAAAAATTTCTATCAAAAAGTCTAATCTCAATGCTCCTAGTTTCATATTTGAGGAAATATGTACAGTGGTGGTGGTTTCTGGCATGTTTTTACAGTTGCACAGGACAGCATTTTTTTTGGCGGGGGGGGGGGGTATCAGCTAAGAAATAACCTGTAATCACTGACATTTGTATGGGGATTAAGCCCCCTCGTGGAACCACCCTCTGTCAGAGTACGAGAAGAGATGCATGGTGACGCAGCATCTCTCAAGAATTGTAACATATTACAGAGTGAACGTGAAGCTCAAAACTGACGCAGAATCATGAACCAAGTGTTAGATCAAATCATCATCAGTAAAATCGAACTGGGTCGTCGTTTAACGGGGATCCTCGCCTTACTCATGGTACAAACGAAATGGGTGCGCCAAAGGGGGGGTTTCGCACAGAGGCGCGTTTGAAACTAAGACTGCCACTGCTGTAAAGTATGTGCTTGTTTGCATCCGTCATCCCCAGTCTCCTCCTCATTTTGTCTTTGGTACATGACGGTTGTACCAGAGGGAGGCTATATAGAAACGAGGTGTCAGATTGGCTACAAATCATGTAAGCTATTTGGTGATTGTTCAACACATCCACAGCCAACTGGGAGCAAAACTAATTAAGTGATGTACACACAGCAACGGCTGCTCAATTCTCTAAGGGCCTGGGAAAAACATGCCCAGGGGAATATGAAGGGTGCTTGTTCCAAAAGTGTTCCCCAAAGCAGCGAGTATCCTTTTGGTTGTCGTGATGAGCCAGCAGTTTTGAGATCTTCTCCAGAGATGAGGGAACATTTGAAGTGGGTATCCCTTTGTTGCGTAAGTAGACAATGTCCTCATTCTGATCCATTCATGATTTTCTGGGAAGGATTCAACCACATGAAGGGAGGCTTTTAGGATTAATATACATCCAAACAAAAAAAACAAAACAACACAATAGCAAAGAAGCCTTGTCTCTTTTCAAAAGATGTGACTTGAGAATTGCATTTCATTTTTGATTCCCCATTTTGCTTCACACACGCCCATCAGCCAATACATGAAGTAAACCTTTCCTGCAACCTAATGAGCTCGATTATACAATTAATTTTGCAACGGGGGTCACAAAAAAAAAAGATGAAAGAAATCAAAATGTTCAACAAAATTAGAAGCAATCATTAAAATGACATAATTCCATGTTAAAAATCATAATATTAATTTTGTCCAGCATCCGCCAACTCATATTAGCCCTTCCTGGTCACCCAACTATATAGTTTATTGTATATAAGTTAAGTGAAGTATATTATTGACAGTGATGTATATAGTGATGACCCCTGGTAAGTACAGTATAAGTGTAGATTTGGATAAAATATAATTGGGCAACTCTTCTTGGACCTCTTCTCTCCATTGTGCAGGAAATACGTTTGTAGAATGTTGTCCTCTTTGCTAGTCTCTGTTTGGAAAAAAAAATCGCTAGTTGCTAGTGGGTTCGGAAAAGTCCCTCAATTATTAAATAGAATAACAGAAAAATGTGAAATTGGCACAAGTCATCGCTCTTGCTCACTGCCTTGCTTGTACAAGCGTCCACATGTGCACATAAAAAGTAGAACTTTCAAAATAAGAGCACCATATAGTTACATTTTATTGTGACTTCATCGTCACTGTGAGGGCCAATCAGAGACTGTGGGCGGGCCAGATGTCGCCCCTGAGCCGTACTTTGCCCAGGTCTGCTTTACTAGATTGGCCCTAATTTAATCTAGTCACTACACGTTGTTTTAATGAGTGGGAGACCGGAGCCAATGCATCAGCTGCGCATCGCATGCAGCCAGATGGCCGCACATTCTATGAGAACACTTTGGGCTGCATTTTTAACACAGTTTAGGGCAATGCCGCATCAGCCTCATTTAAATGCTGTTGAATACATTCGATGCACAAATGAGACACAAGATAAATTTACTAAAGAACAACGGGAAAACATTTGTTTTTAAGCAGTCATACAACTCAGGCCTATCTGACAAAGGTAAATAAAATTGGCTGAAGATGTCATTTGCCCTCATTGGCATTTACATGATTATTCATTAAAAAATGGATGGATGGATGGATGGATGGATGAATCATCTCAACACATCATCTCAAAACTCTCTCTTGGCCCCCCAGAATATCCCACAGTCACAGAGAATACCTCTTAGAATTAAGTCTATCTAGTGTAGACCAGAAAACCCTTCACACTTATTAGAAAACCTTTCCCACACCATAAAAATTAACCTGCAGATTAAAAAGCTCTCACAGACACCAAAATACCTCTTATAACCACACTTATTTCTGCTCCCACACAGGTCAAAGCAGACAGTGTTTTTGTTTTCATAACAGGGTTTTTGGTAATCAAGACACATTTTTAAAAATGTATCAGAATTTATAAGGCCAGTATGCACGTTTTTGTTTTTTTCATGAGAAAGGATTTTGTTATTTTGGGTAAGTAGACGGCACTTCATAATTATTTGGAAGCACTCAATCAGACCGATTTGATGCCTCCCCTGCTGACGCTATGACACACTTGAAGGCAGAGTATTAAACTGGCCTTGGAGTCCTCACCTCCTCTCTTTGGAATTTTGGCTTAGCGACATCACCTCTCATGCATTATCCCTCAATTTCCAAGGAGCTACAAATTCCAAGTCACAGCTTGTTTGTTACTGTTTATTTGCCCACACTGTTACTTACATTCTAGAATGTTTATCGATTTTCTCATGAATGTCGTCAGGTCTACAAATGGCCTTCTCTGTGGTTGAAACATCTCTGGCTGTGCGAACACAAAGCCTGAGGGAAATAGCCTGTGAAAACAGCAAGTATCATTCGTCTCTCTCACAGCTCGACAGCTGTAGCCGGCTTTTTCCCTTTTTTCCCTATTCTCTCCACTCGTCTCACTCTCTTGCAAATGAATTGCCGCTCTCACTGATCATAGTCTTTCAAGTGCTTCGTTCTTCATTACAGATGCTTGGGAGGCAGCTGGATGCCCTGTGACAGGGGGAAATATTCATCACGAAACATGTTCTGCTCTCTCTCCCATGTGGTCCCGCATCAGCGAGTTGATAACTGGCCCCGTAGCCTTTTTCTCTCTCTCGCTCATCCCAAGTGTGCAATGCTGCCCGTTAACAAGCTTCTTGGATAGTTACGATTTCTTACTAGTCAAAACTGGAAGAGAAACATGAGGACTGTGAAAGGGTTCCCATTATATCTCATACCTGAGGCACATTTGGACAATTAAACGTGATCAAATGCGGCAATGCAAGCCCACTGTGCTATAGAACACCTCTCTCAACCAAAATGAATCGCTCTCTGCCAGTGTCAATCAAAACTGAACAATATGAAAAAAGACAGAATTTGGGATGCTGCTCGTGTACTGGATATTATTGGAGCGTGCAGTTGTACTAATGCGTATGTTAACAAGCCATTGACAAGGCGCCATTTGGTCCATACAGTCAATGGTGTGATCCTCAAATTTGTACTTTCCCAAAATGTGTGTGTCTGTGTGTGTGTGTACCAAAAAGTGTGAAAAAAAGTTTGGCATGATAAAGCTACACTTGATGGGGGGTGAGGTGGGGGTGGGTGGGGGGGTGGACGGACCATGTAGCACAGTTATTCATTTTGGGGGGACTTTCTGCTAATGCAAATGTTTTCTCCTTTCTTTAATACCATCTCATTTCTCTCTTTCTGCTCATCCAATGACCCATTTCTTGTGACCTCGGTTAATGTTAATGTTTTTCCATCGCTCTGAAAAATCCTTTTAAGAGAGCAACAACTATCCCCCCCTCATCCTACAGGCGTCGTACTGGCGCAGTTAATGGATAGTTGCAAATGACTAGCGGCAGTGTATAGATGGAGGAGGGAGGAAAAGTGGCCTATGTGGGCTGCTCTTCACTCAGTGAAAAAAAAATGGATAGGACATAATATTACAGCCCTTGAGAAAAGCTCTGGGCACATCTTCATCTTCCACATTTTGGGAAAAGCTCTTTTGAAATGGGTTTCTGGGCACTTAAACTATGGTGAGTTGTTCAATCAAAAATCGAGCCGTTTCAAATGAAAGGTGTTCTATAAAGCAATGGAAATGTAGACAGCGGGGACCTTTACAATGGTGCCGTATCCAGGATGAGCTTTTCTATTGTCATTCTTTCCCAGTTGGAAAAAAAAGATTTCAGCTCTCCCTCCCTCCGTCCCTTTCTTCTTCTTCCTCCCGTTCTTTCTCTGCTCCACTCTGTGGTCACGTTGGAGCTGATTTCTTGCCTCCATCCCTGTCTCGACGGTCTCTTGAGTTAATGATCAAACAATGACGATGCAGCTCATCTTTAACTGCTGTCTGGGGACGGTTAGAAGTCTCTGTAATCTTCCTAATTGATTTCTCCAGTAGGGATAAAATCCCAGGGAATAGTGTGGGTGTGTGAGACAGGGTGTTGCGTCTCGTTAATCAGGGTTCTTATGAGACAGGGAAAGCAATTTTGAGTATTTCTTTTCCAAATGTGATGAAGCGTCAGGCAGCTTTGAATAAGAGGAGGGAAAATGAATAAATATCACATGTACCTCAGAAGATGTATGGTAAATTGAAGAAAGATTGGTTGGATCAGATTGGAAGATATTTTGCATTTTATGCAAAATCGGCGATCGGTTGCAATGTCATAATTTGCTGATCAATCAACGACATTACTGATCAGCTCCACAAAATAAGACAGAACAGCAACCAATCTCGTGTACTCCAAGTACGTTCTGCATTGTCAACGTTAATAATCCAAGGTTTCCCAGCATATGTAGTTGTTTTTGCTTGTCAGCATTTATGGGAGAATTTCTTCATTGCTCAACAATTGTTCAATTGTTATTTTTTCCAAATACATTTCAATTAGCTTACTTGTAAATTTGTGCTATTTCTGGGCCAGGCCAGTTCCAATCCTCCACAGATAGCTGGGGTCTACTATTCAGTAAATAAAAAAGATGTTTCAATAGATTGGAAAAATTGGTCCAGCTTCTGATCAGATCGTGATCGTTAGCTTTTTTTTTTTTTTTTTTTTTAAACTTGCTGATCGGTGTTCAGTTCCAAAATCCTGATCATGTAAAACTTAGCTTATGATAACATATAGAAATAAGAAACAATATTGTTTGACAATAAAATCAACCTAGAACATCATTTACATGAACTCAAAAAGGTGAGAAGCTCTGATTTGAATATTTTGCATTGCTAAATATCTGTTGAAATTACAAAATACATTTTTGACCACTATTAAATTGCCATATCTCACAAGTTGGGTGAACTCAACATTTCAAGGCAGCACATGTCGATAACATTTTAGATTAAGCAATTAAACTATTTTAAGATTTGCTGATGTGAACATTGGCTTTCCCACACTTTCAACCAGGAATCAAGACTTTCACAAAAACTGTCCCCTCTTTTTGGCCTGACAGGGCCTTTAAATGTGGGGCAAGACAGAGATTCCCAAAATAAAGGCTTTAGATCAATTCGAGCATGTTGCAGTTAATGTACCAATAAACTATGGAATTCTAAAATAAAAAAACATTCAAATGCTAAGGGAAAATGTGAACCATAATGCGCTAATGAAAAAAAAAAGACTCATACCGTCTAAATTTGAATGTAACAAAACTGCAAGATCTCAACCCCATTTGTGAAAGTAGAGCGGTGACACAGTAAATGAGAAGGGACTGTAAAAACGTGATCACCCTCAAGCTATTGTCAAGCCATTTTTACCGAGCGGTGTTATCCCCTTCTTTTGTCATCTCTTTTAATTTTCACGATCAAAGGGCAAATGGAAAGATTCGAAAACGATCCTCCTTTGTACGGAGAAGCAAATGAATACCCCGCCTTTCATCTTGGATGCAAATAGAAAAAGATCCTTCATTTGTTCTGCCTGACAAGTTTCCTGATGGGAAGCAAATCTTCTCGTGAAGAAGACGGAGGAGAGAGGAGGAGGAGACGAGGCAGACAGTGACAAGTCGTGCGCGAGGGCGGGAGATAAAGACGCCGAGGGAAGACATGGAAAGCATTATGTTCAATAATTTGATGGCATGTGGCTCTCCTGCAAGCTTGAATGAGCCCGAGAGGATTTTTAAAAGTATCTTGTGAACGTGGGCTTCAGCAGGGACAAAGTGCACACTTTATGCCAATTCAGCCCCACTTTACATTCCGCTTTTTCATTTACGCTGGATATTTCTTGCAGATGGGTTGATATTGCTGAGGGAATAAATGACAGGTGGCAGTTTTATCTTATGTATATTTATGATGCACAACAAAACACTCACTTATCGAGGAACCATATAGGGATGCAGAAAATTGCACGGTGAATCTTTTGATATTTCTTTTAGTAGGACAGGTTTCGACAGCAACCCAATTTTTATGGAGAGCAAGTGTGCGCGCGTGCATGTGTGTGTACCCGGAGGCGTGGAGGTGTGCGGTAGAAGAAGGCAGCTGAGTATGTGATCATCAGCTGTCCCACTGAGAGATACAGTATGCGGGTGTGAAGACAGAATGTGCCTCCAGATTTTCTTCGAATTACCTTCAGACAGCTTCATCTCTGCTTTTCAGTCTCTCTTTTGCAAGTACAGCTGCCTGCTGAAATAAGAAAACGATAAACTGTAACACATTTGGGAAAAAGGCAAGGCCAAGCAAAATTGCTATATTAATATTACGCATTTCAGACACAAGTTAACTCGATGTGTTTCACATTATTTCAAACAAAACAGTGATACAGTTCAGACAAGTGTCACCCCTGGGATTATGACGTGGCATTTTGATGACATTTCACGTAAACACAAACCCCTTTGACATATCTTCATCTTGAATATGGAGCGGTTACCCTTCAGGGGCTGCTTATTTTGACCACAACTGACTACTGTTACAACACTGTGAATTCGTGTTTGCGGTTTGTTCATCAGAAATGGAAACAATTTGAGGAACGTTACCTCAGCTGTTTACGGAAATACTCACCTATTCATTTCGTTGTGCGATTTCCCATCATGCAATGCGATACCAGGAGATGGCACTAACGCTCTGGATGCCAGGAACGTAACTGGTGTCAAGAAGTGTTGAAGTGAGCCGTGAAATCAAGAAAGACAGAAAGACAGGAAGGAAGGAAGGAAGGAAGGAAGGAAGGAAGGAAGGAAGGAAGGAAGGAAGGAAGAAAGGGAAAAGAAAGTGTCCTCTCCATCTGTAATTCAAAAATGTTATTGCTTCCCTCACGGAATCTCAAGGTTTAAAGAAGCCACGCCCTAGTGCTCGGTCATTTCAGCGTGAACTTAATCCTGGAGGAGCTCCCTCAACAATCTCTCCCACAAGCCAATAAAATGGACACTACGGATTTCCCCAGTCGAGGTGATTGCTAGCTACCCCTCGGATAAAGGTAGTGTTCTTCTTTTCATTCATTCTTCATTTACAATGACTTAGGGGTGTTTCTCTACAAACAGCGGTCGACCAAGAGTGTCAATCTTCTTTATTACTATGATCAATCCCATTCAACGTTTGCCGACAGACAACAAATCCGACCATAACGCCACAGAGAATCATCGACTTTGTAGGAAGGCGTGTGGTGCTTTGTTCACTTCTGCTCTAAGGATGACTGCTTTTCATATTTCATACCTGAGGTGGAAAGTCAGACTTGGCCATTACGATGACATAAATACGACAAGCTTGTTTTTTTTCAAGACAGCCCCAGTGAACAAATCCCAACATTTTCACAAATTTGCAGACAAACAAAAGTACTCTTGACCTACGTTGTTCTGCTTGGGCACAGGGGGGCTGCCAGGAATTGAGGGCTCTGCATGTGCAACACTCTCTTCCGGCCCCTCCACATCCAAATGTTGCCGCATCTCACTCTTGTGTCTCTGTTTCTTAAGGAGCCATGAACGAGTATGAAAACGTGTTCATTTCTTTCTCTCTCCAAACATTCTTTTTGGGAAGTTCACCCAGCACTCTGGCACATGCGCAGCCTTGTTAAGATTTTGATAATCAATTTTGTCACTTTGCGACCTTGAAAAATGAGAATTGATTTAAAAACAGATCTTTCTCATCCAATTCTGCTGAGTTGAAAATTGCATGGTTACCGTACTATAATTTACAATCAAAACCACTTCAAGGCCATGAATATAAAACAATCAAATGACAAACACTAAGAACGGCGGAAATCGAGTGTGCCTTCTTGTGCCATGTAACGCCATATTCATGTGCACCTATGCGAAACCTAGTTCTTTGTGTGCACCTGGATTTTCCCCTGAATTAATCCAGTGCTTAATTCCACCACTATCACAGTTACAGAAACCATCAGTAAGATCCACACACAATACGACACGACAAACATGCATAAACAAACATAAAACATTGAAATTCGCGAAAGATGTGTTTTGTTCGTCGAACTCGCCTTGTTCTGATTTACCAAGAGGTGGGTGGAAAATTGCTGACATTATTGAGGGCCAGTAAACTAGCCCTGTGAGGACGAATCTGGAACCGGATGAGTTAAAAATAAATAAATAAATAACAGTCACAGCCATTGCTAATATAGCTTTAGTTGGGCCAGCATGAATAATTCTGAAGGCCCTGTGTAGGTTAGAGTGACATTGACATTGCCTGACAAACAAAAACAAAAAAATACCAGCGCATCTCCTGTCCGTTTACTGTGTGAGCAGCCCAAATTGTTTGGTTTCAAAGGATGATAAGGAGCCTGGCAGCAACAACACCCTTATCATTTCATTTTCCATTTTCTGTTCAACCCATGTCTACAAAAAAAAAAAAGTGTGCACCGCTTTCTTTGATGTGCTACTTTGTATTAATAATCCAGTTACTGTGATCTCATAAATACACACACACACCTCTGTTCTGCTCTCGCTGTCTGTACGCTTGTATAAATAAATATGAGCTGCGGGTTCCCTGGACTTATTAACAGAAAGCAACCATATGTAAAGCCAGCGCGCTGCATCGGGTCTTTACTAACCTAGTACTTTACACTGTATGCACTGACGCATCGCAGCCTACAAACACGAGCCAGGAATAAATTGCAATGGCACATTTGCATGAAGGGATGTTGGAGCTCAGTCTCACTAATGCCGATCAACATGGTTGACAGATGATGACTGCAATGCAACCTGCTGACCTGCTGATCCCTACGTGAGCTGTTCCCATCATGCTATTGTTTACTCTCCCAGACTCGCTCGGCCATCCCAGGCCGGTCTCGCACGGTGAATCAGAGATGGCCAATGAGCAGAGGGCTCTGTGTACACTGGACCTGGTTCAAATGTGTGCCCATCACACGTACACACACAAACACACACACGCGCACACACACAAAAACATGCACACATTCCGTAAGCCAAAACTGCTTGTCCAAACTGTCCTGGTTGAAGGGAGGAAGAAGGTAGGACAACCGTTTTGACAAAATGGTACAGAAATACTAAATAGTCACAAACACTTTCTTAGCCATGATCAATGAGTTCATTTTCCTCACACCTTCCATTGTGCGTTCACCAGCAGCGTTATTCTATACGTTTTCATCTGTGTCCTTGTTGTCTTACGTGGGCTCATCTATGTGGAGGATGTCTCCTTACTGAGCTCTCTCTCCTACATTTGCTTTTATTTCCAGCCAGTCTTTCTCTCTGTTCTCCCTCGCTGTCACACCTCCTCCCTATCCGTGCGTCCGGTCTGTTCCAACAACCCTCAGCTCCACATCCTGCAAACAAACACACTAAAAAAAGCAAGACTAAACAGATCTTTTCAAAGAAACCCTTGCAGGAGGACTCCAAAGAAATCCTGAATAAGTCATCAAATCAGCATTTTCGCCCTGTAGTCCAGCCAATGCGATCTTCCTTTTTTCACTCCTCTTCTTTTCTCTTGGGTTCTTCTTAAGCATGACCATTCCTGACACTTTTGAAACACAAAATCCTTTCACTCAATCCAAACATCTATTGAGGAAAATACTTCATCAACATGTGGCTAATGCGAGCTCTGTGTGCATATGAAAACACTCACAGTGACAACCAAAAATTGTCCTTGAAACCTCAAACAGGGTTCTTTCTTGAAAATGTTATTTTTAAATGTATTATTTAGCTGTAATACACTGAGCCTGATCCCTCAAGGAGAAATTCAATTTACAGTGCAGTGAAACAGTGTTAACGGGCTTTTCAAATTCTATTTTGTTCTAGTTCCCTCATTTTAATGCTTAAAATCATCAAACGAATGTAAATATGGAAAAGATAACCCACGTAAACGTAAAACACAGTTATAAATTGGTGATTTTATGCACTAAGGAAAACATACTATTCAAAGTTATCTGGCCCAGTGGGAAAAAGTGCTTGCCCCAGTTCAAATCGTTAAACTGTGGCTAATAGCATTTTTTGCAAGGCTGAGTTCATTTTCCCTGACCACACTCAAGCCTGATTCCCTGCGGACCTGTTCAATCAAGGCATCATGAAATAGAACCTGAAAATCTGCCAACAATGCTAAATTCAGGCCGTTCTGCAAGGAAGAGCAGACCAAAATATTTCCACAGGGATGTGGGACACTTATTGCCAGTCAGAAAAATTGCCTGATATCAGTTGCTGCTGAGGGTGGTCCAACCACTTATTAGGTTTAGGGGGCAAGTACTTTTGCGGAGCAGGACCAGACAGCTTGGAATAAGGTTTTATTTTTTCTCCCTTAATAAAGACGATCCCAATTTTAATTGTGTTTTATGCATACTTGGGGTATCCTTGTCTGTACTTATTTGAAACTGCAAAAAACAAGAATATGAGAACAGATTCAGCACAGCAGTACACACACACACACACACACTATATATATATATATATATATATATATATATATATATATATATATATATATATATATATATATATATATATATATATATATATATATATATATATATATATATATATATATATATATATATATATATATATATATATATATATAAAACATTTCTGCTGATAGACCTTCTTGCACATAATTCTCTTTACTATTTGTTAGAATAGAAAAAGACAATGTTGTCATGTTTTAAAGTTTCATCTTGTTACATGCTTGATTGACCTCAACTGTCCGAGTGAAAATCTCTGACACTATTTCTTCTCAGCCCAAAAATTGGAGCACATGCAAAATGTCTGAGTTCAAAGGGAAACCCAGAACAGAACATCTGGTACTCTCGGGCAACTGCTGTGTGCTAGAAAATGGCGGCTGCATGTGTGCCACATGCCTTACAGAGGAGCAGGCTGGTTGCTAGGTTTTTGCTCCTAAGTGCTCTCACTCAAAGAAATCGTTACCATGGTAACTTTCCCTCGTGATAATAACTACCAAGAAGTGTGATACTCTGATGTGTGGAAAATGCACAAAACTACCAATATTTTGTAAAAGCATAATAATGAGCTGTCTCTCGCAATAATCCAAAAATAAACAATAAAGTAACCATCAACGCACAATTTAGGATGTGTCAGAAGTTACATGGTGCAGGGAATGTGGTTGAATGAAAGCAACCTAATCTGATTTAGTCTGGCAGAAACATGTCCTCGTATCCCCAGAGTGTGCTGTTCATCCTCCTGTAGTTGTGAGCATCTGCTGCCAGAAAACATCGTGTTCATGTTCTCCAATCATGCTGACAATGAAAGTAACCTCTGAAGCAGACCCTCGTTTAAAATGGTTGAGAAAGACACTTGCAAATAACACTGCAGGAAAAGTACATGTCAGACACTATAACGGGTAAAAATCCTTTGGAAGAATGAATGATGACTCATCTGGGATTTGATGTGCTTAGCCAATGTGTTAAAAAGATTTGTGCTTCAAAAGAAAATCTTTCAAGTTCATTCGCTGTATCACCTGAGCATAATTCAGCGGTTTAAATCAAATGTGCAATCTTTTAATCCAACATTTTTCATAGCTCAAAAGTATAAGTTAAAAGTTTTAGGAATACAGTATCACAGTAAGTAGGTTTTTTTCCCCTTTTTTTAAGAGGACAATTCCGGTGAAAATATTTTTTGTTGTTGTTGTGAGTTAGCAAGCAACATTCGGTACATTCTAGATGACAGCAAATCCCGCATAAATATAAACTGTATATGATGCTGCATATTTTTAAGTGTCAAGCAATCAATCCAATTATGCTACAGTTATCCATCCATCCATTTTCCGAACTGCATTGATCCTCACTAGGGTCGCGGGGGGTGCTGGAGCCTATCCCAGCTGTCTTCGGGCAGCAGGCGGGGGACACCCTGAATCGGTTGCCAGCCAATCGCAGGGCACACAGAGACGAACAACCAACCACGCTCACATTCACACCTAGGGACAATTTAGAGTATTCAATCAGCCTGCCATGCATGTTTTTGGAATGTGGGAGGAAACCGGAGTGCCCGGAGAAAACCCACGCAGGCCCGGGGAGAACATGCAAACTCCACACAGGGAGGCCGGAGCTGGAATTGAACCCGGCACCTCTGCACTGTGAAGTCGACGTGCTAACCACTGGACTACCGGGCCGCCTGCTACAGTTATATTTGTACAATTGGTGTTGTGGGAATTATAAAATTATTGACCGCGGCAGTCCTATCCTCCTGTGCAAGACACCCCTTTGAAGGCCGCACATATTACACATGCCAGAAACCGCCAGTGACAGTGATGTAGAGTATAATAATGACATACTGTTGAATTATAATTACCCAATATGTATGGTGTATTAAACATTTGTTGAAATGCAAATGCATAACTGTGCTATCGCAGTGTAAATACTGCAATTGTCTAAAGAAAATCAAGTGTTTCTGCGCATCAGAATCACGATTGGAGTGTGTCACAGAAGGCAATGCCCTTTTTGGGACTGCCATGGGGGTCGTGTTGCCATTGGGCCTGTCGTCATAGCTACTAAAGATTATGCAGACCTATGGGAAGTGGAGAAATGCCAGATGGATGACAGCTTTTGGAGATAACGTCACCCCTGTATCAGTGGAGCACCAGAGCCTAAGTGACGAGGTCAAAGGTGAGGAAAGGTAAAGGCCACAAGGTGGGTTGCCATTATTTGAGTGGGACATGACATATTGGATAAACAGTTAAAGTAAATGCCATGATGTTTTTGTTCCGTTGCACTTTGTCACTCCTATGAACATTCCGGGATGATGTTGATGAGGGTGTGGACCTCTAAATATCATTTTGTGACTCTTTAATCTATATGGAAGCGTCAAAGCTGTAATTAAGTCGCAGTAACATGTCATTCGACAATCTTCATTTGCATTAAAACCAAATGAACATGGGTGCTAAATGGACAGTTCATAATGCCTTCAATGGAACAGTCAACCACTCCATCTGTTTCACACAAATTGAGCAGTGTTCAGCAGTGGGATCCATACACAAATGTGCAATGGTCAACATTGCACAATAAACAAGGCATTCACTGAATTATTCTGGAATTTTAACAACAGAAAAATACTGTTGTGCGGCACAGTGCCCAGCTGGTTAGCACGTCTGCCTCACAGTACTTCTTGCTTGGCTCTCGACGAAGGCGGACGCTTTTGCTTTCTGCTCCTGTCCCCCACCCCCACCCCCACCCTTCCCTGCTCGCCACTTAGTCCATGTGCTGTCTTTTGTCTAACTTTCCTAGCCTCCTGTCGTATTTTCATCCTAAAAACAAACATGGAATTGGTTGGCTGGTCTCTCGATGCCATCGACAAAATTTTCTCGACGAGATGAGCAGGCAGTGGGAGCCTACTTGCCCTCGGGGACTTTTGCTGCTGGGTACACCTAGATCCTTGGAGGAAGCGGAGAATGGTGTGCCTGTCAACACTGTCCGTTGAGGATGTGGATGACATCTACATTATCGGCCTTCCGATAACAGGTATGCTGCTGTTTGACGCTAGCAGTTTCCTGATCTATCGAAAAATTCAACCGGCGGAGCAGCTCGATTGGAAGTGAAGAGGCTGCCGGTCTAAGGATGGCAAAGTGCGGATGTCCAACACTCAGACTCAGACTGTGCTCAACCAAAAACTGTTGCGGTTTTGGAGCGTCTCTGCAAGATGGTCAAGAACTTGGAGAAACTGGAATCCGTGCTCAAATATTGACAGAAATCACGGATTTGGCTGATCGACGCCACTGAAGAGACATAAGCCACGGACTCAAGGCTGTCTTAAATTCTTGGGCAGCCTGCTACCAAAACAACATCTGCTATCTCGACCTTCCCCTGATGAAAATATGCATGGAAGCTAGTCCCCCACCATCACCCCCTCCTTCATACACTCCTTTGTATCACCGTCTTCATTGTTTATGTCTTGTGACCTGTTGTAACTGTCATATGCTTGTGCAGGAGTTTTTTTTTTGCCTAACTCAAATTATCCTCAAAATGAGGATAGTTCGAGCGTGGTTTTTTTTTCTCCCCCTCTCCCTCCCTCGTGGTTTCTTTCTGACTTCCGGGTTGAGTGAACGCTGGCGCGTTTGGCTGCCGCTGCTCAACCCGTATTGTTTTGTATTGTTTTGTGTTTTTTGTTATTGTAAAGTGTCCTTGGGTGTCTTGAAAGGCGCTTATAAATAAAATGTATTATTATTATTATTACAGTACAGAGGTTCAGGGTTTAAATCTGGCCCCAACCTTCCTTTGTGGGGTTTGCATGTTCTCTCTGTGCCGAAAACGGCTGGGATAGCCTCCAGCACGCCTGCAAGCCTTGTGAGGAAAAGTGGCTCGGACAATGGATGCAAAATACTGCTAATTATTGATATATCATCCATCCATCCATTTTCTGATCGGCTTATGGAATGGCTGCCAGTCAATTACCGTAATCACAGGGTGCATAAAATAGACAAACAACCATTCACACTCTGGCGCAGCGCCGGCGTAGCACCGAGAAAATCTTGCCGTGTGAACACCGCTATATCCACACCTTTCTTCCATGAACCTGTCAAATGTTTGGAGAGATGTCAGAGGAAGCTGGAGTACCAAATAAGAAAGGAAGCAAGGAAGAAAGAAAGAAAATAAGGATGAAAATAAGACTGTTTAGAAACCGTAATATGAAACCTTAATTAAACCATGTTTACAACCCAAACCCTGTCTTAAAACCCTAAACCATGCTAGAATCGCTAAATTACAACTTAAACCCCAGTTTGAAACCTTCCACAAAACCCAAACAGTTGCTTTTAAAGCCTATTTAGGAACACTAAACCTTGATTGGAGTGTGACAGTGTTTCCAGTTGACAATCTTTTTTCCACATTGCTCTGTCCTACGCGCACTTGATAAATATGCCGTTGTGGGATTACTAAAGGCCTTAATGGACTTTTTTTGGCACTCGGTTGCGTGAGGCAATCGCTATGAAAGTCTGCAGCGCCACCTTGTGGATAACAGACTCAATGGCCAATGGTGCATGGCGTCCTCGACAAGCCAGACCTAACGTCGTCATGCAGCGAAGAAACATTCCACCGTGATTCTTTCATTTGATGGTTTTACACATGATGACCTAGAATTGCTTTTCACAATTTAAGAAAAACAACTGGACTGTGTAGTTTGCAGTTTGGTGCCCCTTTTACGTCGCTGTGTAGTCCAGTCAAATTTGTGAGGATTGACGCACCATGAACACACAGTGAGTTGACTGGAGTGAAAAACAGTTGACTGGGTTCAAGTCAGCATCCACGACAACATTAAGGGAAGAACAGGTCAGCCAAAAGATGACAGTGGGTCATTTCTGTCACTGACATGATCACAGGTGTGCACTGGAAATATTTGAATTTGACATCGTCAAAATGGTTGTCACTCTAGAAACCAGGTAGAATTTGGTCTCAAAAATATTTTCCCTGGAATTCATGAACCTAACTTTCACTTTTTGCATTGAACTATAAAAATAAATCAAATGTTCTATATTCAAATTTATTGAAATGTATACTACCGGTACATAATTGTAAAACAAATATTGACTTCAGTGTGTATTTTGTGAAATTAATGGTGGCTATAGTTTGCAGTGATGCCTCTAATCACTTGTTTGAAGGGCAAACAAATTATAAGCAAAAATAAATGCTGACTTTCATGTTATAAGATTAGTTATTTAACTGATGTTAAATATGTTTTGGGCCCGATGCCAGTTGGGAAAGGCTCCATGGATGGATGTTTTGGGAAATTATTGTCATGCGTGGAAGCATTTGACAAGAAAATATTAAGTCAACATGATTTTTGCTTTCCTTTTTTCCCCTATTTGCTTCATGTTGGGCAACTTATTGGAAACATTCTCATTTTAATGCTTTACATATCGTGACCAGTGCCACGGTCTATTTCTGGGGTCGCAGTTATATCTTCACTCCCTCAAAAGGAGGAGCAGTAAAGTAACAGATGATGTCAGCCCACTTAAAGAGACACACACACACACAAGCACTCACGCACGCACGCACACACACACACAGGCACAAAGACGCACGGTGCACAGTTACGCCCCATGCACTAGTACAACCTGATGTCCCAAAAAAGTAAGAGGGCTCCCATACCCTCACCTCCTCATCCTTTGCACAATCAGCAGGAAGGCTACATAACAGAGCCTTGGTCCAAGAAACAAATCTCACTGAACAGCAGATAGAAGTAGAAGAGGGTATTTTTCTTCACTGTTTTCTTGTAGGGCCCCCGACTACAGCCGGTTCTTGCTCCATCAAATTTCTTTACGACAACTGCTCACCCTTTACCCAGCGAGGGAGGGACAGGGAAGGAAAAATGGAAAGCAGAGTTGTAACCAGACCCCCTAGCCTCCGAAGCCCTCAGACTGTTCTGGCCCCTGTTGTGGCTGAGGTTCCCACATGGGTCAGTGACGAAAGAGCATCTGGCGGTGGGCCAGATCACTCCTACTGCTGTTGGAGAGGAAATCTGGGAGAACCATAGCGTGGTCCAGGAATAAACAGAATGAGAGGAGGATGGTGGGGGGGAGGGGCGATACTGGCGAGACAAATCTCAACGGTACGGCAGCTACAGCCCGACAGCAAGCAAAGACCATCGGAGCACTCTGTCATTTTATGATAACTTCCCTTGACCTGGAACCGCTGACCACATCCAAGACGTTTTTGAGATGGAATCAAGCTTCCAGGAGCACTTCCAGGATCACATGTGGGCTACTCCTGAGATGGGAACAGATGAACAGAGCGACCCATGGTCAGAAAGTAGTTCAGACACCCAGAACCAAGAAATTGGGAATGAGCTGGAGCCTGAGACGGACTCTGTATCCTGTGGATTTGTCGAACGGGACCAGATGCTGCAGCTCCAACAGTCTAGTTCACCCCAGCCACACCGCCAGGCGTCATGGACCCAAAATGAGGTCCATCACCCGGAGGAGACTCAGTGGGCTCCCAAGGTGCCCCCTCCTCCACCACTCGCCGACCCCTCTGCCAGTGCACTTCGCAGCCTTCTCACCAACCTCCAGCAGCAAATCGTCAGACAACATGAAGTGTATGAGACCCGGATTCTCAGGTAATGTTTACAATTTTTATTTAAATCAATACATAAATCCAAATGTCAGCGTATTTCCACAAAGTGTAGTATTGGTGCATTTCTTGGGAATTACATTTTGTCTAAGTGCGCAGGATCCAGTCACCCTGCATTCTATTTAGGTCTAAACTGTTCTTCATCTACCTCTGACCTTTATAAACACCGGGAAATACAGTATATATATAAATAATTAAGCAGAACTCATCTTTAATGAGCCGACTGAGCATATATATTTTCGAGTCAGTAATTCAAACCCCAATTGCAATGAAGTTGGGGGTTGTGTAAAAGGTAAATAAAAACAGAATACAATGATTTGCAAATCATGTTCAACCGATAAAGACAAGATATTCAAACTGATGAACAAAATTCTCTCATTTTGAAATTGATGACTGTAACATGTTCCAAAAAAGCAGGGACAGGGGAATCAAAAGACTGGGAAAGATGAGGAATGCTCAATCAGCTGTTTGGAACATCAAAGCTAAAGGGGTTAAATGGAAACAGTCCAAAGAGGAAAACGACCATCCAGTCAGCAGCACAAAGTTCAAAAGGCAGCATCTGTGATCTTGTGGGGGCGTGTGATTGTCAATGGCATGCATAACTTTCACACGTGTGAAGCCATCATGAATGCTGAAAGGTTTGTGGAGCAACATGGGCTACTTTCCAAGCAATGTCTATTTCAGAGACGTCCCTGCTTGTTTCAGCAAGACAACACCAATCCGCATTCTGCACATGCTACAGCAACGCTGCTTCAAACTAAAAGAGTGTGAGTACTGGAATGGCCAGCCAACAGTCCAGACCTGTCTCCCATTGAAAATGTGGTGCATCACAAAGTGCAAAATACCACAATGGAGACCCCGGACTGTTGAGTAACTGATGGTGTACACACAAAGCTTCAACAACTAGTGTCCTCAATTCCCAAATACTTGTTGCAAAATAATTGTTGCTAAAAGGAAAGGTGATGTAACAGAGTGGTAAACAAGCCCCTGTCCCATGTTTTTTTGGGGGAATGTATTGCAGGTATCACATTCAAAATGAGTGCGTCTTTCCAAAAGAAATAGTATTGGTTTGAGCATTAAATATCTGGTTGTTGTTGTTGTTGTTGTTGTTGCGTGGCGGCGGCACAGGCTCCCACAGGGGTAGCCCCGCTGGCCCCGCCGAGAGCTACCGTGCAGGATGAAGGAAAGGTGTTGGGAGAGGTTAACGGGGACAGCAGAGCGGGGGACGTTAGGGACGGAGCGGGGTTGGGCAGGAGGGGCTCTGAGGTAAGGTGCGGATGACGGGAAGGCAGGGGGTGGGAGGCGGTAGCCGTCGGCGGTAGTAGCCGAGGTTCCCCGAGGAGGTGGCCGTCGGTGAAGTGATGTCCATTTGGTCCGTCCGGTCCTTGGTCCGTCTGGTCCTTGGTCCGGCGGAGTCCAACCACCGCATAGAGGCGGACATCGTTGGTTGGAATATCTGGTCATTATGAGGTTACATCTGAAGGTAACATTTAGATTTTATTTCAACAAAGGAATGGATAATCCATGATATCCATCCATCCATCCATCCATCCATCTTCTACCGCTTATCCGGGGCCGGGTCGCGGGGCAGCAGCAAGCAGGAAGCCCAGACTTCCCTCTCCCTAGCTACTTCTTCCAGCTCTCCCGGGGATCGAGGCGTTCCCAGGCCAGCTGCGTGACATAGTCTTTCCAGCGTGTCCTGGGTCGTCCTCGAGGTCTCCTCCAGTGGGACATGCCCGAACACCTCACTAGGGGGCGCTCAGGGGCATCCGAATCAGATGCCCCAGCCACCTCATCTGGCTCCTCTCGATGTGGAGGAGAAGCGGCTCTACTTTGAGTCCCTCCCGGATGACCGAGCTATTCACCTTATCTCTAAGGGATAGCCGGACACCCTGCGGAGAAAACTCATTTCGGCCGCTTGTATCCGGGATCTCGTTCTTTCGGTCACGACCCATAGCTCGTGACCATAGATGAGGTTGGGGCGTAGATCGACCGGTAAATTGAGAGCTTCGCCCTTTGGCTCAGCTCCTTCTTTACCACGACAGACCGATACAACGTCCGCATCACAGCAGGCGCTGCACCGATCCGCCTGTCGATCTCTCGCTCCCTTCTGCCCTCACTCGTGAACAAGACCCCAAGATACTTAAACTCCTCCACTTGGGGCAAGATCTCCTCCCGACCGGAGAGGGCACTCCACCCTTTTCCGACTGAGGACCATGGTTTCAGATTTGGAGGTGCTGATCCTCATCCCAACCGCTTCACACTCGGCTGCGAAAGCGCTCCAGTGAGAGCTGGAGAGACCAGCTTGAAGGAGCCAGCAGTACCACATAATCTGCAAAAGCAGAGATGCAATACTGAGGCCACCAAACGGACCCCTCAGCGCCCGGCTGCGCCTAGAAATTCTGTCCATAAAAGTTATGAACAGAATCGGCGACAAGGGCAGCCTTGGCGTGAGTCCCACTCTCACTGGAAAGCGATTCCGACTTACTGCCGGCAATGCAGACCAAACTCTGACATCGGTGGTATAGCGACCGAACAGCCCGTAACAAGGGTTCGGTACCCCATACCCACGAAGCACCCCACAGAACTCCCGAGGACACGGTCAAACGCCTTCTCCAAATCCACAAAACACATGTAGACTGGTTGGGCGAATTCCCACATACCCTCGAGGACCCTGCTAAGGGTGTAGAGCTGGTCCACTGTTCCACGGCCGGGGCGAAAACCACACTGCTCCTCCTCAATCCGAGGCTCGACTTCCTGACGGACCCTCCTCTCCAGCACCCTGAATAGACCTTACCAGGGAGGCTGAGGTGTGATCCCTCTGTAGTTGGAACACACCCTCCGGTCCCCCTTTTTAAAGAGGGACCACCACCCGGTCTGCCAATCCAGAGGCACTCTCCCGCTGACCACGCGATGTTGCAGAGGCGTGTCAACCAGGACAGCCCCACAACATCCAGAGCCTTGAGGAACTCGGGCGGATCTCATCCACCCCTGGGGCCTTGCCACCGAGGAGCTTTTTAACCACATCGGTGACTTCGACCACAGAGATAGGAGAGCCCACCTCAGAGTCCCCAGACTCTGCTTCCTCAAGGAAGGCGTGCTGGTGGAGTTGAGAGGTCTTGAAGTACTCCGCCCACCCGGCTCACAGCGTCCAGTCGAGGTCAACAGCGCCCCATCCCCACTGTACACAGTGTTAGTGGTGCACTGTTTCCCCTCCTGAGGCGTCGGATGGTGGACCAGAATTTCCTCGAAGCCGTCCGGAAGTCGGCTTCCATGGCCTCACGAACTCCTCCCGTCCGAGTTTTGCCTCGGCGACCACGGCCGCATTCCGGCTGGCCAGTCGATACCCGTCAGCTGCCTCTGGGGTCCCACAGGCCATAAAGGCCCGATAGGACTCCTTCTTCAGCTTGGCGGCATCCCTTACTGCTGGTGTCCACCAGCGAGTGCGGGATTGCCGCCACGACAGGCACCAACTACCTTACGGCCACAACTCAGATTGGCCGCCTCAACAATAGAGGCACGGAACGTGGTCCATTCGGACTCAATGTCCCCGCCTCCCCGGAACATGGGAAAAGCTCTGTCGGAGGTGGGAGTTGAAACTCCTTCTGACAGGGATTCCGCCAGGCGCTCCCAACAAACCCTCACAATACGTTTGGGTCTGCCAGGACGGACCGGCATCTTCCCCACCATCGAGCCCACTCACCACCAGGTGGTGATCAGTTGACAGCTCCGCCCCTCTCTTCACCAGTGTCCAAAACATGCGACGCAAATCCGATGATACAACCACAAAGTCAATCATCGAACTGCGGCCTAGGGTGTCCTGGTGCCAAGTGCACATATGGACACCCTTATGCTTGAACAAGGTGTTAGTTATGGACAATCCGTGGCGAGCACAGAAGTCCAATAACAAAACACCACTCGAGTTCTGATCGGGGGCCGTTCCTCCCAATCACGCCCCTCCAGGTCTCACTGTCGTTGCCCACATGAGCATTGAAGTCCCCAGCAGAGCGAGGGAGTCCCCAGCAGGAGTACTCTCTAGCACACCCTCCAAGGACTCCAAAAGGGTGGGTATGCTGAACTGCTGTTGGGTGCGTATGCACAAACAACAGTCAGGACCCGTCCCCCACCCGAAGGCGGAGGGAGGCTACCCTCTCGTCTACCGGTGTGAACCCCAATGTACAGGCACTGAGCCGGGGGGCAATGAGTATGCCCACACCTGCTCTGCGCCTCTCACCGTGGGCAACTCCAGAGTGGAATAGAGTCCAACCCCTCTCGAGAGAGCTGGTACCAGAACCCAGGCTGTGTGTGGAGGTAAGTCCGACGATATCCAGTCGAAACTTTTCAACCTCACACACCAGCTCGGGCTCCTTCCCTGTAAGAGGTGACATTCCATGTCCCCAGAGCTAGCTTCTGCAGCCGAGGATCGGACCGCCAGGGTCCCGCCTTTGGCTGCCGCCCAGCTCACATCGCACCCGACCCCTTTGGCCCCTCCATGGGTGGTGAGCCCATGAGAAGGGGACCACGTTGCCTCTTCGGGCTGAGCCGGCCGGGCCCCATGGGTGCAGGCCCGGCCACCAGGCGCGCCACGAGCCCCACCCCAGGCCTGGCTCCAGAGGAGGCCCGGTGACCCACGTCCGGGCAAGGGAAACTGGGTTCCATTTATTTTGTCCATCATAAGGAGTTTTTGAGCCGTGCTTTGTCTGGTCCCTCACCTAAGACCTGTTTGCCATGGGTGACCCTGCCAGGGCATAAAGCCCCAGGCAACTTAGCTCCTAGGATCATTGGGACGCACAAACCCCTCCACCACGGTAAGGTGACGGCTCACGGATGCCAGCAGCCCGATGACTTCCGTGTCGCCATGTTGCCTAGCAACAGCCAGAAGCGTTACAGGTATTTTACACACAAAAAAAGTCGCGATCTAGTTCTGGGTCGTTACCGAAGGAAACAATATCGTGATCGCCAATCACACTTACGCACTAACACAAAACCAATACGCCGCAACATACGCATACAACGTTAGACATAAACATACGCCGAGGTGGTCAACCTCTGCAGGAAGGCAGCGCTTCCTTACCGCTTATGCTTAGCAAGAAACGGTATCTAAATGAGCCAATGCTCTCACAGATGCGCTTGGGCTCTGTGTCCCGTGGGAATCGAACTTCCCGCACCGCTAACCACAAAACGGTACTCGAGCTAGCCTACTACTTTTCGGCATTAACTCGTCTAATTCCGCCACTCAGTGGAGATAACTACGCAACGGTTACTCCACCACGCCGACTGACCTTATTTTCCGACAATTGTCCCGATGCGAGCCGATCCCAGGTCCGCTGGATGATGGCGTTTGCTCGTTCCCCACGGCGTCCGGTGCGCGCTGGCTCCTCCAGGAAAAGTTTCCACGGGTCTGGTTGGTCTTTGAGGCGCAAACGCGCGATCAGCCACGAATCGTCCACCGGAGGAAATCGGAGAGTCCAACAAACAAGCTCAAATCCGTTCGAACAAGCGCATCATCCTGCCGACAACGCCAAGTTTCTGTCAGAGATTTTTCTCGGACAAAGTTAAAGAAACGACTCGGCACACAGGGAAATTGTCTTCAATGTCGACGGAAGCGGATCTCTGAGAGCGAACGACGGTTTAGTTGCTCCGTGATCACACTCCCAGCCTCGCCTCCGTGAGTTCGACCTTTATTTGTAACATATGCAAAATACAAGAAAACACTGCCCCGATATTTGCATGCCGCACCCGGTCCGCCCTCGGTAGTGATTGGTTACCTGTGTTTAAGCTTTGAACCACCAGTACGTTGGCGCCTTTCTGTCTGGTCTACGATGAACCAAATCCATGATAATTTAGATTAATTCATTTATAATCAATTTTAATCAATGTATTAAAATAAACTACACTATTACACAAACATTTGCAATTATTATTATTATTATTATTATTATTTGCTACATACTATCCATTTCAAAAATTAAATAAGTCCTTGAGCACAAAAGTTCTATTAGCCCTCCCTGCATTATGACTCATGCGGGTTGAGTTCCGCATTAAGATACTCTTAAATCTATTAGACTCTATCTGCGAATGCCTTACACTTCATCCGCACTTTAATATTTTCATGAGCTTTATTGGAATAGGGTCTGTGGTGGTTGATCTATGGAAAATCTCTAGCACATGGCACAATGAGGGTGTGGTGTGCTAATTTAAGAGGCCAAGCTGCTGACTTAGTCCCAACACATACCTTTTTTACTAATATAGATGGAGGAAGGCTAGCCAAAAGGTCAGACAACAACAAGGACTAAAAACAAGGAGCCCTACAAAACTTTTCACCAGAATACACGTCATTGCAAAAAATAGATAGATAGATAAATAAATAAATAAAAATGAGAAGAAAAAGAGGATTCAATTTGGGGTATCTGGAAGGCCTTGGCACTGATTAATGCGTCACTTCCAAAAAGGCATGTTAATCCTGGCACTAATGGGTAGTTAATTTCAAATTAAACATTTGGGATACGGTTCTTGCATTGGTATGAAATGCAGCACCATCTAGCTTTATGAGCTTTGTAGCTCTAAGAGATAATGTCAAGTGAATCATCACCAAGATAAAACCTTTGCTAAATCTACGTGCAATGTTTTAATTACCATTGTAACGTTCCAAATAGTCACTCAAGTGTAAAGATGATTAAGAACTGTAGAATAAGAGGGAAATTAAATTATATTGCCCCCTTGTGTATTTTTTGCTCGAATGACCTTTGTTGTGCAATGTATACAGGCCTGCATTGGGTTCTGTATGTACAATTTTTATATTTTTATAATTGTGTTAAACATATTGAACTGAGTAGCCAGACCCTCTTCTACTTCAGCTGCGGTCTGTCCTACAGATGCCTCCGTCACACTTCAACAAATCAATATGGGGCAACATAAGTTGACGCTAATAATAAAGCTTTACATATTGTACAATTTTACATATCGTACAATACAAATTGCTTGCTTTTAAAAGGAGGCGGCAACTTCAATCCGAAGCCTAAATGGACAAATCAGCCAAAGTCAAACAGATTTGACCTTGACATTTGCCACAAAATACATATTCGAGATGATTCAACTTGAACTAATTAGAGCAAACAAAAGGGTTGGAAACAAATTACACTAAACTTATGGAATTTAGGGTGATGATGAAAATTATGATACATTGTGCTTAAAATAAACCCAAGGGGGTACAACTATAGACGCTGATCAGCGTTTCCACAATTATTAACTTATATAAGATGCTTACCATCATGCCACAGTGGGTTGCACTCCACTAATTGAAATAAAGGTGCTGGTCAAAGGCAAAAATGCCAGGGTTGATTTTTTTTTGGTCCCCAGCTAACCTCATGTCAGTTACTCAAGGATTTTCAACATTTGTGGCAGGACTCGGCCCCATGCAAATAGCAGTGGTTCCCTGAAATGTTAATAAATCGCACTTATTTCGGCCGAATTTTTTCCCCATAACATTTTAGTGAACTCCAAATTGTTTGACTTTGGAGGTTTCATTGTACCAAAACAAAACAACCATCTCGAAAACACAACTGACCTGAGCATTTTCCTGTCTTGAATCATATGTCTTGTCTTCCCAATCAATGTACATGTTTACTCTCAGCCTAGAGGAGAGAAACAAGGAGCTGCAGGCGGAGGTTGTTCTCTTGAAAACCAACCTGTTACGGCAGCGTCACTGGTACCAGGTGGTGCAAGAAAAAATAACGCAATCCGAAAGAGAGAGGGCTGCCGCGGAGCGGCGCAACTCAGCATTGCAGGAAGACATGGAACAGTTCTTCGACACTTTTGGTGATCTTAACAACGAGGCGAAGAAGACAGAACACATCATTGGGAGTTTTTGAGAAAGTCAAGACGGTACTAAGCGACTTCATCAAGAATAAGAACACAATAAGATGCTGTATAGTATTTTATCTCTCCCTTGACAGAACATTCCCTTTCCTCTTTTGGGAAAGGTTTCCGTGATGTATAATGAGTACTTCATGACGAATCTGAAAGGTACAGAAATGAAACCTACACACGTTTGACAATTGTATGAGCTACATTAGCCGAATACGTAATGTTCTCAGAAGAATTTAGTTAAAAATCATAAGCGTAGACACAATCCAACTCCACAGATACTTTCAGTGGTAATTTGGGTTAGAGCATAGCATTTTTAAAACATTCATAAAATAACGTAACTTTTCAAAGCCCCCAATGTGTTTTGGATTTTTCCTCGTACTTACAGCAAGTATGACATCCTACTAAATTCTCCTGAGAACGGGTTCCTGAATGATACTGCAACCTATGTGATTGCACGGGACAAGCAAGTAAAACAATATGCACAGGTGTTTAGAAGAGAAGAACACATGACAAGTACAACACAAAGGGGGAAAGGTGACCTGGCCAGTTCTCAGGTCAATCAAGGTATGAATGAGAGTAAACGGCTGCATTTTGAAACAGAGGCATAGAGTACTGCGTCACCGTTTTAGTCCTCAAGTGAGTCAATTTCTGCATAAAGCTTCAAAGTCCATATTCAAAATTTGTCTCCTGGTTGCTTACCAGGTGGAAGTGTTTAATCTGCATTCCTATCCTCATTCATCCCCCAGGATCTTTATGTTGTTAAACTAAAATACAGAAGCCCACTGTCAAATGATAATGTAAGAGGGTGCTGTGGAATAACATCTCAATCACCTGCCAAAAACAATGCCAAAAGAAAACAGAACATCTGTCGGTACATCCTTCAGAACCAAAAAACATCAAGCAAGGACTTCAAAGAAGTTATCTTCCTAATAAAAGGCAATCGCTAAATTGAACACTGAACTGTGTTGTTTTTACTTGTGTCATGGAATGGTATAGTTAGGGAGTTGCGTGGGCGCTGGTTGATGAAACTAAAATGTTGAGGGATGATTGATTGCATGGCCCTCAAAAAGTGCAACATTATGCAAGAACAGAAACACAAAACATGTATCTTTTGACAAACAAAAGCCCACCCTGAGTTTACAGGAGGGAATGTTTCTGTTTGCACACATTATATTTTCTAGAAGAGTACCTTATGTAAAATGGTGGGTGACTGCAACAATATACATATCCACAGGCACAAAGAGTTTTTGAAGAAAACACACAATTTGCAATTAATCCGTTCTACAACCACAATGTGTGTGCGCATCTTTACAGACAGTATATTACATGACGGAATAAAACAATGCAACCACAGCTTTGCCATGCTGTCAGGAATAAATAATATACACAATTTCGGTCAGTTGAATGACCGAGCACTTTGCAGAGCGCACCGGCAGAAGATTGCAAGCCAGCGAGAGCATCGAGGGATCAACCTTTGGCTGAGTTGATCAGCATATAAACATCGACTTTAAGCTTTTGTTTGCTTAGGCGAAACGTGCATGAGGACAGTTGCGGCCTACAAGTTGATGACAGTAAACCTCTTGTTTCAACATAATATCTGCTACAAAAATAAAACTATTCAAATACAACAATTTCGTAGCCACCACATGTGCTCCTGGTAAACCAACGCATGCATCATTCACCAAGTTAGAAAGGTAACGAGTCGCATAGCACACATTTTGATCTTGAAGCAGCAGTCCAAAACTGGTTTAGAAGAGAAGAGGATAAGAAGATCCGCAATTTGAAAGGGGAAAAATAGGCCAAATTGATGTGAGGATGAGGGGGTAAACGGAGGAAGACACGTGTTCACTGACTGTCATCCAATGGCCCCGTGAGTGTATCGATGCTGCTGCTGTCTGTGTCCGAGGCCACCGTGTGCTCCGTGGACATCGATGAGATGTCATTGGCCGAGGACGACTGAGAGGCCGAACTGGACACCACATCTGAAGCGTGACACATTGATGGAATGAGTCTTGACCTTATATCAACGCACCTTGAAATGTATAGTCCTCGCAGGATCATACCTGAACAATCCTCTTTCATAACACCATTCTGGTTCCTTTCTTCCCAGTCTATCACCTCTTCATAAATGAGCTCTGGGGAGGGACATAAAATGTCTGTCTTTACTATTTCAAAATGTGTCCCTGGGTCAATATATATATATTAGAGCTGTCAGTTTAGCGCGTTTTTATCGACATTAATTTAAATGAATGTTATCGGGATCAAAAATTTTCTCGCGAGATTAACGCGGCAGACGTCACAGCGGATGTGACGTTGCTCTATAAATAAACCAGAAACAAAACATCAAGCGCGCTGCACAAGTCCACGCACGTTTGTTTTGCCAGCCACGGCAGCGAGACACGAAAACGGATATTTAAATAGTTTATGAATGGAAAGTTTACTTTTAAAAAGTTGCCAGATTGTTCCACTGACAAGACCAAAATGACCTGGATGTTTTGCAGTCGTAAACTGAGCTATCATCATAGCACGTCGAGTCTGAAATACCACTTAATTAATGGCCAAGCACACCGCTGACGTGAGTAGTCCGCCCCCCTCGTCTCAGACAGACGGCTATGGATCATTTCAAAGCGAAGAAAATGGATGACACGACAAAGAACAAAGTTGCTGAAGCAATCGGCAATTTAAACAGCGTGGGCTAAAATGTTGCTAGAACAGGGGTGTCTTTATTTAGCTCATTTGTGCATAGTTGTCATGTTTGTCCGTCTGCAATCTGACGTTTAAAGAAGTAAATTGCGTTGCAGCCGGCGCTCCACTTCCGGGTTGGACCTTTGGGACTTGTAGTTCTTTTGTTCGATTCGACTTTATGTTTGTGTTGAATGGTTTCTTACGTTTAAAACAATGAATAATGATGACGATAATGATACATAGTGAAATCAGGGTTGATTACATTATTTATTAAACGTATTGTTAAATAAAGGTATTCATTAATGTCAATTATATACATATTTACATTGCGATGCAGAAAGATAGATATATTAATTTTTTACTGCATTTATGTGTAGTTTAGGTTATTACCTGCTTCTGATACTTCTGTTACAACTACTACTACTCCTACTTCTGCTGCAAAGTGCTCCAATAAATGATCCAAAAAGTACAGAACGAGAGATCCTTCCATGCTGACCGACAATCCCTAACTGAACAACCATTACTGATTGCCAGCGAGAGCCTCCATTACAAGAATCGAAATGATGTCGACACAAAACCGTAGAGAGACTTCCGAGCAAAAGGACCAACAGAATCAGCATAGCCTGACTGCTGTGTTCAAAGCAAATTTGAGAAAAACGAAGTATGCAACCATGGCTTAAATCCATTATAGGCTGAGTACTAGTTTACCTTAGATGTGCACTTTATAATGTTATATTGCGCTGTTTTGATTCCCTAAAAGAGCTGTTCAAGCAGCTGTTGTGTGACAAAATATTGTTTTCACTGTTGTTGATGGACAGTAATATTGTGTGAGAGATAATGTGTGAATAACTGCTCCAAGTGAAAAATGTTCATGTAAAATTGAAAATCAAAATTGTTATTTCAGTAAATATTTGCATTTTGCACATAGAAAACTGATTCATGATTCCATGTTGATGAGAGCATTAAAATGGGGAAAATAGGACAAAAAAATATAAAGGAAATTCAGAAATGATAAAAAATGAGTGAGCAATCATGATTAATTTTTAGTTAATTTGAGTTAATTATGACAGTTGAGTTTTTAATTAGATTAAAAATTTTAATCGTTTGACAGCTCTATATATATATATATATATATATATATATATATATATATATATATATATATATTAATCCCTCGTTTATCACGGTTAATAGGGACCAAAACCACCCGCGATAAACGACAATCCGCAAAGTAGCGACCAATAAACATATACAGGTAAATGTTTTTAAGTCTGCAAAAAGTCCGCAAACGGTCCGTGAGAAGCTGCAAAACAACAGTGAGTCACATAGAGCAACATATACAGTACTGTCCTCCATGTATATTAAAAAAACGAATACGTTTGAAAAAAGCCGCGATGCACTGAAGCCGCGATAAACGAACCGCGAAATAGCGAGGGATCACTGTACATACACACACATATAATCATTCATCAAATGTAATTGTATTAAGTGTGTTGTAATGGTAATAACATTCATTAATAACAGTTCAGATAATGGATGGATGGACAATTAAAATTAAATATGTTAAATCAAGTATTTAAAGCGTCTTTCCAAGTCACTGTACAAACTCATTACACATATACAGAGTATAAAATATGTGATACAGGTAATTCGATACCTACACATATTTTTTTTTGTTTTGTTTTTTTGGGCATAAACACAGGAATTCCACCAAATGTCGCCAGTTTCCTGCTATTTTGGTCAAACCTGCAATGGATTGTGGGTAATATACTGAGCCCGCATCCATGGCATCGGCTCCAGCTCGCCCACGACCAGATGAAGGTGGATGAGTGGAACTGGTTTGACTTAAACCACATTATTTCATTATCCCCGTTTATGTTTGTACACGTTTGACAAATACTGTCAAGTAAATTTGAACTGGTCCACTAGAGGATATCCTACCTTTCCACTGCTCGATGCTGTGCTCTCTCTCTTCTAGCTGCTTGTCCGAAATTTGGGGAGGAGGCTGAGGTATAAGAAGGCATATACAAATCACAGAGAGGACACATGTAATTGTTGTACTGATAAAGAGCCCAAGATGGAGGGTGGAAGGGGTGCGGGCCTCACCGCATCAGCCTCAGCGGGGTCATACCACATGTGAATGTAGGGATGATTGAGGGCTTCCTCCACTGAGATGCGGCACTCCGGATCGACGACCAGCATTTTGGACAGCAGGTCTCGAGCTTGACCCGCTGTCGCAGCAACGGACAAATAGAACAGTTGCTATGGAAATTATGACATCGCTTGTTTTTATGTGAGCAGAGTTCTCGCAAAAGGCGTTATTTTGTTCGTGAATGTTCAATTGCATCAATATAGTCAAGACAAACAAAAAAGTTTCAACACTGATGAAGACAGCAGCCTCCTACAACATACAGTAAAACTACATTGTCTCACAAGACGTTTTTTTTTTGTGAGAGTGTGCCTTACTCTTGAGCTTGTCGTGTTCCGAGTCCGAGGGAAAGGCCCAGTCGGGGAATAGCTCTGCAAAGCTGACACCTGGATACTGTGGCTTGTTCATCACGTAGTTTCTCACAGTATCCATCAGACGGTTCATAAACTCCAGACTGGGCGTGCCCAAAACCTCAATTACTTTGTTCCACTGGTCAATATCTGGCCAAAATGCTAGTTAGGGAAAATAGATAAATATGGACAACAACAACATTTTGACCACTTGTATAAGATAACGCTATCCAAAATAAGAGTTGTTTAAAATAAGTATATTCTTTTTCAAAAGTACATTGATGCTGTCAGAGAGGTATTCATTTCGCAGATGGTCATGAAAGGTAGAGCGCTGTATGGAGGTAGTCATAAATATTAGGAACAACCCTGAGCGAGACAGTGAGATGCTCAAAATTAATTACTATAACCAAAATAATAAACACAGTTAGATGAATACCTCTCTAACGGTGTCAAGCAAGTGAAGGCAGAAGACTTGATTTGATTATAGTGAGTATGCGGTCATAATGCCGTGTCTGCTCGGTGTCCACTGTGTGTGAGTAGAAGCAGAAGAAGCAATGGAATCGATCAAACTGATATTTTTTAAACATTGATTCACACAATAAAGGCAAATGTATTTCACAGGGTGTCCATAAAGTGTCGTGTCTAATTTAAAAACATATATAACAAAAGTAATTGATGAGCCATATTGAATCAGATTTGTTGGATGTACAGTACTCAAAAGGTGTTAGTTTTAGTTTTTAATCACATTGCATTTGTGTACAGCAGGTGTAGGGAACTCTGCTTCCTCGAGAGCCATTTCCTGCCTGTTTTAGATCTCTCCCTACTCCAACACACCTGATTTCAATTGATCATGTTCGTTTTAGGCTTCTGCAGAGCTTGCTGATGAGGTGATCGTGATGAGATGACCTTTCAGGTTTCAGCCGAAACAAACACGCATAATGTGGCTGAGAACATGTGACAATGGAACTTGACCGAGATATGCCAGAGGTGAATATGTACTGTGGGACCAAGTGCAATCAAATCACTATTCTATCACCAACCATTTTTTTCCTATGAGACATGAACTATCATGTGGCACCACAACCAGGCGACCTTCAACCATCCACCATATTACACGGTGCACTCCCACATTGGGGACTACATATATGTGGGATTCTACATCAAACATTCCCAGACCGGTAGATTGTACCCCAGATATCACACACCCAAGAGTTCTTCCATGGAATTACGTTAAATATGTCATGTATGTTGCTTTAGATCACTTATAGGACATAAGTGATTTAAAGCAACAGATCACGCCGTAGATGGTAGAGGAGGAAGAGGTGGATGGAGATTTTCAGGTGCGGCTGCTGAGGTGGAAGGCATTGACCGATTCATAACATAGCCATGAGCAACATTAATCATCTTCTCACCACTGTCCAACTTTTTATTGACAATGGCAACCTTCGTTTCCAAGGAGATCCCATGGCTTTTTTTTTTTGCCCAAAACCACTGTCATTGCTTGCATTGCAGTTTTTGCCACAACCACCACTATTGTTAGTCTTTGTTTTATCAGTCACGCTAAATTAAATACGTTTTAAAAACAACTTCAACATCTACTCATTTTGTCATAATTTTCACATATTTGTCTATTCACTTGCCTTTTGTAATTAAAAAAAAAATGTAAATACACTTGATGGACAGCTTGTACAGATGACACAGCAATTTCTCCACGCTAAAGGAAAATAACTGCGCTGGAAGAATCTCACGTTGACAAAACTGTCATGGAGTAGTGGCAAGCAGTGCAGGATACGGTCAGTGCCTTGGAAGATGACGCTACCTTTCACCATCTCTCCCATGATGCAACCCACAGACCAGATGTCCACTGTAAACATAGCTGATATTAATAACTAGTCACATTTAACATCATCAAGTACAAATTAGTCCAACTTAACATGCAGATAGATGGAGAACTGGTTCATGCTTTGAAGTTAACGCATAGACACTGACGTGTTGTATACTTTTGTCTGTGATGTTAGCTATGCTGTGGTCTGTTGCATTTATCATCAGAGCCATCCTCAGGCTGGATTGGTGTCGTCTTTCTGGCCTAGGCAACCACACACAGCCTCCTCTGCTTATCACTTCTAACAGCTGCTGCCAGTGGGCCTCAGAGGGAGGGATGTAGAGCCTCCCAATTTCTCGTTTTGATGACTTTTAGCTCATGTGTGGCAAATAGCCGCCAACTCATTTCAGTCACACTCAGGATCAAAGAAGCCACATCAGAAGTCTACTTTCAAGTTGGGTTTCATGTTGCCTGCGCAACAATGCAATACAGCTTTGTCCGAGGGGTTCAAATGACTCACAAAGCACTGTATGCAGTGCTAAAACACTGAATAAACTGCAACCCTTGAACACTGCCCAGGAGAAATGCTTTCTAATTAATGAAATGATCAAATTGGGTCAACACATTTGCCACCGTTTCATGTCTCAAGTAGAGCTGTCAGTTTAGCGCGTTTTTATTGGCATTAATTTAAATGAATTTTATCGGGATCAAAAATTTTCTCGCGAGATTAACGCGGCAGACGTCACAGCGGATGTTACGTTGCTCTATAAATAAACCAGAAACAAAACATCAATCACTCTGCACAGGTCCACGCACGTTTGTTTTGCCAGCCACGGCAGCGCGAGACACCGAAAACGGATACTTAAATAGTTTATGAATGGAAAGTTTACTTTTAAAAAGTTGCCAGATTGTTCCAATGACAAGACCAAAGTTACCTGTATGTTTTGCAGTCGTAAAGTGAGCTATCATCATAGCACGTCGAGTCTGAAATACCACTTAATGGCCAAGCACACAGCTGACGTGCGTAACTCCGCCCCCTCGTCTCAGACCGACAGCTATGGATCATTTCAAAGCAAACAGCGTGGGCTAAAATGTTGCTAGAACAGGGGTTTCTTTATTTAGCTAATTTTTGCATAATTGTCATGTTTGTCCGTCTGCAATCCGACGTTTAAACGAAGTAAATTGCGTTTCAGCTTCGGTTAATCAGGCCGGCGCTCCACTTCCGGGATTGAGTATTGGGACTTGTAGTTCTTTTGTTCGATTCGACTTGATATGTTTGTGTTGTATGGTTTCTTACGTTTAAAACAATGAATGATGATGACGATAATGATACATAGTGAAATCAGGGTTGATTACATTATTTATTAAACATATAGTTAAATAAAGGTATTAATTAATGTCAATTATATACATATTTACATTGTGATGCAGAAAGATAGATTTTACTGCATTTATGTGTAGTTTAGGTTATTACCTGCTTCTGATACTTCTGTTACAACTACTACTACTACTACTTCTGCTGCAAAGTGCTCCAATAAATGATCAAAAAAGTACAGAACGAGAGATCCTTCCATGCTGACCGACAATCCCTATTCAGGGGGCCGTGAAAAATTATAGGCTGAGTACTAGTCTACCTTAGATGTGCACTTTATATTGCGCTGTTGTGTGACAAAATATTTTTTTCACTGTTGTTAATGGACAGTAATATTGTGTGAGATGATGTGTGAATAACTGCTCCAAGTGAAAAATGTTCATGTAAAATTGAAAATCGAAATTATTTCAGTAAATATTTGCATTTTGCACATAGAAAACTGATTCATGATTCCATGTTGATGAGAGCATTAAAATGGGGGAAAATAGGACAAAAAATATAAAAGGAAATTCAGAAACGATAAAAAATGCGTGAGTAATCATGATTAATTTTTAGTTAATTTGAGTTAATTATGACAGTTGAGTTTTTAATTAGATTAAATATTTTAATTGTTTGACAGCTCTAGTCTCAAGACATTATTTATTAAACGTATTGTTAAATAAAGGTATTCATTAATGTCAATTATATACATATTTACATTGCGATGCAGAAAGATAGATATATTAATTTTTTACTGCATTTATCTGTAGTTTAGGTTATTACCTGCTTCTGATACTTCTGTTACAACTACTACTACTCCTACTTCTGCTGCAAAGTGCTCCAATAAATGATCCAAAAAGTACAGAACGAGAGATCCTTCCATGCTGACCGACAATCCCTAACTGAACAACCATTACTGATTGCCAGCGAGAGCCTCCATTACAAGAATCCGAAATGATGTCGACACAAAACCGTAGAGAGACTTCCGAGCAAAAAGGACCAACAGAATCAGCATAGCCTGACTGCTGTGTTCAAAGCAAATTTGAGAAAAACGAAGTATGCAACCATGGCTTAAATCCATTATAGGCTGAGTACTAGTTTACCTTAGATGTGCACTTTATAATGTTATATTGCGCTGTTTTGATTCCCTAAAAAGAGCTGTTCAAGCAGCTGTTGTGTGACAAAATATTGTTTTCACTGTTGTTGATGGACAGTAATATTGTGTGAGAGATAATGTGTGAATAACTGCTCCAAGTGAAAAATGTTCATGTAAAATTGAAAATCAAAATTGTTATTTCAGTAAATATTTGCATTTTGCACATAGAAAACTGATTCATGATTCCATGTTGAGAGCATTAAAATGGGGGAAAATAGGACAAAAAATATAAAAGGAAATTCAGAAACGATAAAAAATGCGTGAGTAATCATGATTAATTTTTAGTTAATTTGAGTTAATTATGACAGTTGAGTTTTTAATTAGATTAAATATTTTAATTGTTTGACAGCTCTAGTCTCAAGACATCTTCGTGGAGTAAAGACTACACAGCATCATATAATAGCTTTATTTAAGCAAATTGCCAACGCTTTTTTGAAAAATAAAAATAAAAGGTCGCTAGAGATGTCTGAAAACTCGCTAAATATAGCAATCTATCCATTTTCAATACCACTTAATCTGTTCAAGGTTGTGGGGTACTGGAGCCTCTCCCAGCTGACTTCGAGAGAAAGGCAGGCAATACCTTGAACTGGTCGCCAGTCAGTCGCAGGGCACATACAGTATAGACACGGACAACCATTGTCACTCATACATGGCCAGTTGGATGTCATCCTGGCTTTAAGATGTTTTAAGCATTGCCCTTGGTTAATCTTTTAAGGATTGAATGTTTAGAGCATGCCTCTCCAATTTGATGTTCTACTTACCATTCTCCTTATACTTCATGCCCAGAATGACTTCTGGTGCCCTGTAGTATCTGGTCACCACATATGGTGTCATCATGAAGTTGGTGCATGCCGTCCTCGCCAAGCCAAAGTCCAAGATCTTCAGAGTGCAATCTGACTTCACCACAATGTTACTGGGCTTCAAGTCCTGACAGCACACAGATGCAAAACTTACATCTTCTATCTACATAAACAGACTAAGTCATGGCAATTATTTCCATGCAGACATCCGCTGAAAATATTTAGCATTTATAGTGCTCATGTTTAAGCTACTAAAACATGCAATTTAGCATATACTGTATAGTAATCCCTCGTTTTTCACGGTTAATGGGGACCAGAAACCCCCACAAAAGGTGAAAACCCACGAGGTAGAATCCCCCCCCCCTCTTCTTCAGGAATTGTCGTGTATGTGGGTACCAGCATGTTTAAAATGTGTAAACGGTATTTAAACTTTACATATTTGAGACAAAGAACAGTACATGTATTTACTTAAATCTTTAATTATAAAACGTTATACAGTAATTAACATTCATCAATATTGCCTTCTGAGAGAGGCGAAGAGATTTGTCTTGGTGGCGGAGAAGGGGGCTCTCACTTGACTCGCACAGGCTTTAGGTTCACTCAGAGACTCCTCTGCTGGAAGCGTTGATGGACGGTGCAGCTAAGGTTTTTAAATTGGAGAAAAACATGGTGATGGGTAGCGCTATGACGTTCACCTCATCTTATTAGTTGAAATAGGTTTAAGGTTTCTTTTTGATCAGACAGGGTTTTTTTTAAGTGAAGAAAAAAAACTCTTACCGATCTGACAGTTTCGGCTGCCACTTCAGCCTTCATCTGCCACTGCTTCCTTGTGTCATGTCTAAAAGAAAAGCTGATCGGGTCGGCAAACCTTCAAAATAAGGCTCCCGGACTCGGTCAAGGCTGTGGACCAACCCCCCCCCACCACCACTGAAGCAATGTGTCCCTGTTGATGGTGTCATCTCCGTGGAGGGACGAACATGCCTACATGCTCCCACACACCCTTCCCAGGCATTGCTTCATCGGCCGCAAGAGGTTGGAGCGCAACTTAACTAATAAAGAAAAAAAAAGTATCGCTGACACAAAATAAGTTATCACGAACACAAATATACAGTAAGCGAGACAGTCAACAGCGTGACAAGACACAAGGGAAGGTGCAGGGTGAGGCTGCGATGATGTGCAGCCAATCAGCTCACGGGATAAATCCACTTGTGCTCTCATTGGTCGATGTTGCACTGGGAACCAATCACGCACTTTGAATGAGTGCCCGTGGCATGTACAGTACAGTACATGGAAGTAGAAAGCCTCTGAGGCGTTCCAGATGCAGGGAAAGCTTCTCTTGCGCGCATCAACATGAAACAACGCATCTTTCTGCAATATGGCTGTATTTTTTCATTTTTATGTATTTATTTTAATGAACACAATATTTTTGAAAACCCTGCAAAGCACTGAAACCCGCAAAACAGTAAGCTCTAAGTAGCGAGGGATTACTATATAATTAACTCAAAATTTTATGGATTATGCTGGCAATGTGTACAGTGTGTAAAACCTCTCAAGGACAATCCAACATCCATACCCTGTGAATGATACCAGCAGAGTGCAGATGTCTAATGCCACACAGGATCTGGTAAAGCAGGTAAGACATTCTCTCATGGTCCAGATCCATGTGGATCACCTGGCACAAGCTGGCATCCATCAGCTCCATCACTAGATATCTGTAAGAAGAAGAAGTCATCCACATAAAATGGCGAAGCTTCAACACAAATGCAACTAAACACTAAACATAAGATCGGTGATATCTATCGATTGTGCTCCATTCAACAGAATAAGTAATGGCTTCCTGCACGTATATGGGATTTGTTTTCGATTAAACAGGGCTCCTGTTTATCCCACACTAGATCATTGGTGAGTAAATTGAGACGAGGTCATCATCATTACTTTAGTATTTATACTTTTTGTGACATTTTTTTCAATACTTGTTTTTGATGTAAAATGGCTGTATTGGCTTAATAAAGGTTGGGAACCACTGCTTCAGAGTTCAACTCACAGATCTTGGAATTCCTCTAAGGACTTCTGAGGTGTGAATACATTGATCAAACGGATGATCTGCATGAAGAGAGACATTCATTACATCAAATTGTGACACTCGCATCATCATCAGGTCTTTCTTTGGATTTTCCAAAAGTTACATTCCCAAAGAGGCAAGGGATGACGTAAGTAAGTCTTACATTTTTGTGGTTGACACATTTCAGCAAAACCAGCTCCCTGTATGCACGTTTCGCATGCGTCTGGTTCTGAAAGGGCCGACACAGCTTTTTCACCGCCACAGAGATGCCCAGTACTGTATCTAGGGCAGAGCTGGTTATGAAGAAGAGAGAACTTGTGTCACGGCCAACAAAGTTGTTTTTTTTATTTGCATCCAGGGTCTGCAGCACTTTTATTGTCATTAAACTTTTAAAATGCCCAAGACGTGCAACTACAACAATGAAATGTTGAAGTAGATACTAAGTTATTTGTAGAAGCACAAGGCAGGAATATTTTGTCCAAACAAAGATGGAAAAAAGCTAAGCCAGAGAGTGCACAACATGCCATTGGGCACGTTAACATGCACAGTTCATTACACAATGATAATTATTCACTTTCATGGTGCTGGTGCTGCCACAGCTCAGCAGGCACATACACATTAAAAGAGCATCCTAATCTGATCATTATCCACACAGCCGAAACAAGGCTATAAAATCAGGCATTGTATGGAGTTTGGTGGAGGACATACTTTCTCTGCAAACTTTACACTGGATCCCAGGTTTATGATTCCCTTCGTTTTATCTTAGCTAAGCCAAACGGCTGCTTGGTTTAAAACAAAACAAAAAAAACTAACTGAATGAATGAATAAATAAACAAACAAACCGAGTCATTTTGCCCAATATGCCCATCAAACAGTTGAGCCATGATTGGACATGAGCTGAGCCCTTGAGCAACACTGATGTCAGTTTTTGTTGACAAAAAGTGGCAAAATGAGATGGAAGGATTTTGCTGCTAAATTCATCCATCTATCCATAATTCAGATTGCACAAAAGCAATATTGATCAGAATGCTGTGATAAAAGTGGTGGACATAGGATATACAGTATAATGAAAACTTTTGACTTGACTTCCCCGTTGAGGTTGCCCCAAACAGGGCAATTTAAAATGTTATCTACTTCCCGGCTACAAAATCACATTTAGTTAAAATACTATAGGTACCAAAATATTAGTTGTACATGATGCAGTTATAGATGACAATGGAATCATAATAATTTTACACATATTCTTGATTTTGTGGCCAGAGAGTGTATGCTCACTAACAATCAAATTCATAATTGAAGCAGGTTGAATTTTTAGGGACTGCCCCTATCCATATTGAAAGCAATAACAATTATTCATTAGCTTTAAAATTAGGGCTGTTCCTATTAAAAAAAATAAAAAAATAAAAAACTCTCATGAAGTGCCCAGCCAGCCATGAAGTTAAGGAAAAATAAATGAATAAAATCAGCCACACCCTGTTGGAAGTTTTAATTAATGAATGAAATGGCTTGCTTTTACCCGCGATGACGTGCGGCATCCTTTTGTCAAGGCTTTCCAAGAACCACAAAGCCACTCACCAAACAATACCTTGGGCCCCGGAGCCGATGGCGCGGAGCTGCTGGTAGCGATTGAGCACAGTGAAGGTGGAGTCCCCCACCTGAACACTGTAGAACTGACTTTCAGCCTCACACATCCTGAGGGACAGTCAGAGGCACCAGTGCTCTCTGTGGAGAACAACACACACACACACACACACACACACACACACACACACACACACACACACACACACACACACACACACACACACACACACACACACACACACACACACACACACACACACACTTCGTCACATGTCGCAACACGCTGTTTGGACAAAAGTCTCGGGACCCTGCTATGAATCAATTAGAAAGTGGTGGTTGTAAATACCCCACCAGTTATCATAGTTTGACGTACAAAGTATATGAAATGGGATGAAATGACAAAAACAAAATGTCAACGCATAGACAGAAAATCCTAGCAGGCAACAGATGAAAACATAGTTGTGTGGAGCTCTGTCATCAAATAAATGTTGAAGCCATAGGACAGTCTTAGTTGCATCGACTGACTGCCAGAGAGCAGATCTGGCCTGTATATACTGTATACCAACGTCATCTGGCCAGTCTACAGTCTGACTGGCCGTCATGAAGTCGTACTGAAGTGAATATAAAATGTAAAACAAGCGCCGAAACAACATATACAGTATGTATTGTACATAAGTACAACACTATCAAAATGGTACAATTTATTGCTCCATAGAAAGAGTTTGAATTAATATTGGACACAGCTGAGGTTAGCACAGTGCGGCCCTAGACAACCATTCTCATTTCTCACCAGCACCTTGGGAATATTACTTTCCTACCCCCGGACGACTATGTAACTTAACAACAACGTTCCAATGATAAGGTCAAGCACAAATAACAATGGCATATATCTTTTGAATGACATTGAAACTATAGAGAAAAAAAAATCTCTGCTTCATTTTGGCGGAATACAAAAATAAATCAGGATGAATCAATCAATTTTTATTTAGTTGCCGGTGAATCATAACGCGTTGGTATGCAAATGCATTTTGGACAATTCCAGGCATCAAACTTTGCGTGAGCAGTTAGGGGATTTGTGGTCCAGCCTGACTGTGACACTGTGCTTGGAGCAAGAGCCATGCTTACATAAGCTTGGTGTGAAAGAAGCAGAGAGCCCCAATCTCAAATGCAAACACATAAAGGCGAATGTGAGCCAGGAGTTTTCTCAGGTCCAACGTGGATGACCGCTGACCTCATGAATAAAGGAATGGACAACCGTTCCTACAAATGCACGACAATCTTGCAGAAAGTCTTCCCAGAAATGTGAATGAGACGAAACAACAATTACTTTATTTTGGCTTGGTGGAAGACTGATAGAGTTGCGTCAGTTTCTCACTCACTGCTTTCATTTGTCTGAAAGAATCCAACAAAGTTATCATGCCAAATGTGAACTGTGGAACTGAAGCGAGAGGTTCAGGCATATTTGGTGGGGAGAACAGAGGCAGCTGACCGCTTAGGAGTTTCCAAAGTCACCCGAACGGGTATCTCTACAACCCATACTAATCTTGCTAACAAACATAATGGGAGACAGTGTTTGTGGGTGGGCAAGCAGGATGCATAACAAACAGTCAGATTTCTTGTCCAATTTAACATTTAATATTATTCCTGTGTTTCACAACATGGTTGGTTTTCTACTCTTTTGGCCACTCTTTACATTACTTTCTCTTTTGATTGCTGCTTTCAAAATACATGCAGGCATAGAAGTAAAAAATGAACATTAAAAAATACCATCAGCTGTTGAAGGTTTGGTGTTGCTCTGTTTCAACAACATTACTCAGGGAAAGGGGAGAAAAATATCCTCATCTGCTCCCTCTCCTGCCTCTGTGGATTTTTCTCATCCAGCTGGCTCTCTCAATAAACACGGGATGAGAGCTGCTTTTGTTTTTTTTCCAGCATTTAAGGGTCCTAACTATCCTCAGTCCTCATTATTTCCTGAATTTGTCCAATTTCAACAAAAATATCCACAGAGAAGAAAGAAAACACGTGTGGATGGAGGGTTTTCCTCACTTAGAATTTCATAGATAATCACTACCTGTAGGGCTCGGACAAAAAATACATAAAATTGCCCTATTCGATCACATAAAATGGTGTCACCACTGTGATTATATGTTGTTTGGCATTTTTTTTAACACCAGATGCCCTTCCTGATGCACCCTACTCATTTTTATCAATAGTGAGAGCCCTACCCCCTGTGGTCCAACGGGAATAAAATGTACATCTTTGTCACAATAGCACTGTCGAATTTCTGCACTGTCACGTAACTGACACCTACCGAAATAGTGAAGTGCAATCTGGCACAATTCAACAGTCCACAGGAGTAAGGAAAAAAAAATTTGAGATAGAAAGACAGACAGAGTGCTTTTTTAAATGCCAATTTATTTTATTAAGGCACATAAAAATCCAAAACTACATGTCCCTATGTAAAAAAATAATTGCTCCCTGAACCTACTAATGGCTCGGGCCACCCATGGCAGCAATAACAGAAATCAAATGGTTGCGATAATTAGTGGTGAGTCTTTCGCATCGCTGTGGAGGAATTTTGACTCACTCTTCTTTGCAGAATTCCTTCAACTCCTCCATATTGGAGGATTTTCTAGCATGAATTACCCGTTGAAGGACACACTTGACTACAGCATCTCAATTGGATTCAAATCCAGACTTTGACTTGGCCGCTCCAAACTTTAGTTTTGTTTTTTGTTTTTTAATTCAAAGGTGGACTTGCTGGTGTGTTGTGAATCGTTATCTTGCTGCATGATCTAAGAGCGCTTGCGTTTGAGGGTTTGTTCTCCATCATTTTCTGGTCGACAGCAGAATTCACTATCAATCACAGCAACTTGTTTGGTTCTGAGCTAGCCACCATTTTCACTGTTGGCCTCATGTTTTTTTTTTTTTTTTTTTTTAAATCAAATGCTGTCCCATTTCTACACCAGATGTAAGGGCCCGCACATTTTCCCAAAAATTTAATTTTGGATTCATCAGTCCACAGAATGTTTTTCCAAAACTCTTGAAGATTATCAAGATGTCTTTTGGCAAATGTGAGACAAGCCTTTGTGTTCTTTTTGGACAGCAGTGGTTTTCGCCTGGAAACTTTCCTAGGGGTGCTATTTTTGACCAGTTTCTTTCTTATGGTGGAGTCATGACTAACCTGAACTGAGGCCAGTGATGTCTGGAAAGTAAAAAAAAAAAAAAACATACGACAAAAATGGACATACGTGTTTTTTACAGGACAGCACCATTATGTATGATATACAGTCACTGATCAATCCATTACATTTGCAGAATTTAGTGACAAACAAACAGATGTATCAGAAGTTCTGCCTTTGCAAATACAGAGGCACCTCGACCTACGAACGTCTCTTCATACAAAAAATTCAAGTTACGAAACACCTCAACAGGAAAATATTGCCTCTAGTTACAAAAGAAATTCCAAGTTGCGAAAGGTAAAAACACAGGTAGGCGGCAAGTCGCAGCTCCAAGTTTCCTGAACGCAACACACTTATAGCTGCTCTGCCATTGGCTACTACAGAGCATCATAACTGGCATCCCATTGGCTAAGAGGGACCTCTACTGTATGAGTCTGTGTGTAGATAGATAAATAGATAGATGTGTGTCTATGCAGGGTCCTCGTCAATCGCCCCTTGGGCCATGACGCGTTCCTATAGTTTTACATAAATGTGAATCACCCAGATAAAGTGTTCACCAGGTGGGCGATCGCTCACTATGCTGATGTTTGCCTTGGATATTTTTGAAGGATTGTTAAAAGCCGACAAAAGCAAACGTCCTTGGATCTGTTTGTGACAAAACGCCAGGCAATAACCACTTCTGAGGGAAAATGTGAACTAAAGAGGGCAAAAAATGGTGAGGACACAGTTTAAAGTTAAATGACCATTTTTGTTCTTTACTCTATTCTTTGATTTTTACTTTGTGCAAAACTCAAATTTTATTGTGCAATAATCCAATTATGACATGTATTTGTTTCATATTTTGATGCATTGTTGTACTTTAGAAAACATTTATGTCAGAATTTGGGGGGGGGGGGGGGGTTTGGAACGGATTAGGGCATTTACATGGAAAATGCGTCTACTTTGAAAATTGTCTAGTTCAGACATTTCTTCCAGAACCAATTAATTTCGTAAGTAGAGGTACCACTGTATAATAACACTATACTGCAATCATCAATGGTTGGATAAATGCATGAAAATTTGAGCTTGAACTCCTTGAACTTGATCCTCACATTGCAATCTTTTGTTAATACTGTGAGCCACGGTAGAATCAAAACACCATCATCCACAAAGCAGACTAGTTTGTGCCTCAATAAGTGACAATCACCTGTTTGGGAAAATCCTCTTTTCTTTTTACATTCAAAAACAAGTAAATGAAATGTGGACCACCAATGGAAAAAAGCAAAAAAGCAAAAACATAACAGTGATTGACTTTTACCATGCAAACACTTCACACAATTTCCATTTATTTGCCTGCCAACACACGACCAACATCTAAAATATTCCCTCTTGCAAATTCAGTTACATAAGCATATGATTTGGTTATGGGGCCAATGATATGATGCAGAGTGACCTTCACAGCACCATCCTCCGCTCCTCATGACTGCTGTCCACTCTGAGTCCAAGCCATGACCACAAGTCAAATTTTGGGGAGGGATGCGAGTCAGTGAGCTGAGTGGGTGATCAGATTAGCGTTGTCTGAAGGCTCGACATCTCACACTCATGCTGCTGCTGCACATGGGATGCTCTTTAAAATGATGCTTGGTGAAGATGACTTAACACTCATGCGTGTATTTTACTGACCATGCATAAATGCACGCATTTTTCAAATGCGTTGACAGGTCCAAACTTGCCCCCAAATTAGTGTGGAAATGATCCACAGGAGCAGTTGACTACTTGGGGCCGACTGTGGTGGACCCGCGCGGGAGGGTGTAGCGTGGGGGTGCTTTTGGGACTATCGTGTGACATAACTGGGTGTATACCTGGCTGCTTCTAATTCCCAAACGCCGCGTGCCTGCTCTAAAATACACACACAAGCAAGCCTACACTGAGTGTGAAGTCACGCGTGGATGACACACCGCGATCGCCGCAACACAGCTGGCCTTGAGGGTGGCTAAATACGGCCGTAAATCGTCCGGAAAACCGAGAGGCGCCGACGAAGCCGGTATCATAAAGCAGCGCTTTTATCAGCGTTCACTAAATTAGTGTGGGCTACGCTGTCCGTCACTTTTCATGGGCAATGCGGTAGTCGTGAAGCCGGGGAGTTGAAGTCAATGCCGGCGGGTTCACGGAGCCTCACCGAGGGGGCGGAAGCGCCGGCGAACGCTTACCTTCTGGCTCCTAGGGCACTCCCGGGCATGGACAACACGGAGAAAGCGCCCTGTCCCTTGTTCTGACACGTCCGAGAGTCGAAAAAAAACTTTGGACGAAAGGCCGCTCGGACTGTCACGACGCAGAGAGAGTCAGCAGTTCGCCCGTAGCCAAACTCCCAGCTACAGCGCCGAGTGGAGGCGGCGACGTCACAGCAGGGGGCCAAGAGTTGCGCATGACGTCATCGCGTAAGGTGACGTCAACTCCGAGGAACTTGATTGGTTGAATGACTTTAATATGGGCTAAAATGCTTTCCGCTCTTAAATTCAATTCTCATTTTTATTCATTACATTTAAAATGAACATTGAACTACAGAAACAGAGGCACAGTAGTCTATTATTTTTTCTACGGCTGTATTTGTTGAAACAAGCCTTTAGAAATCAGAGGGGAAAATGATACCTCTACATAGATGGTTAAAGTATTGCACCGTAACAAAAGTGAGCAATGTTACACTTTTAAGGTAGTAGATAGATTGATAGATAACTTAAGGATCAAACTAAAGTACTTCGAATTTAAAGCACATTTATTTATTTAGAAATGAACAAATGAAATACATGCTTTTGAATACTTTAACTACCGGTAGGTACTGATTGATAGATCACAGTTATGTCTGTAAAACGAAAAGGTATGAAACAAAAAAAAAATCACATACAAATATAGATCATACCCTTTTTTTGTTTCTAAAATATAAATCAGATAAATCTAGAATATCTTCATTTGTATAAAGTCATACAAATAACTAAAAAGCTGAAAAATAAACACTGTGATAAAAGTCATGGCATATTGATCAGTTGGTTCTTTTCTGGATGACTCCTTCCATACTACAAATGCAACGACAATGATGCACTCAGCGGAATACACTGAGTGTGCTGCAATTACAATTTTAACATGCTTCGACATAGCATGAAACTAATATTTGCAAACAATGCTATTCTGCTGAACACAAGCTAAAACAACAATAAACATGAAGCAGAATATGACAGAAGGGTAAAATCAAGTCAGAATGTGAAAAGTACTTTCCTTTTTTTGTAGGCCTTGCTAAAAAAATAAAAATAAATATTAAAACCCAAAAGGTACACTAATTGCATTCATGTACAGTACAACATACAGAAGATTTCCGGATATCTTTGGAATGAAGTTCTGTAACTATTCAATTTCATTGGATGTAGGCTAAGCAAGAGAAGGTTAAAAAAAAAAAATACTCAGTCACGAATGCATACTTTCATAATGCACATTTAGCCCCCATATTGCACAACTGTAATTTCTTCTACATCGTATTTAATGTGATTATTATGTCGCTTAAAGTGTTTTTGGCTCTTCTGGTGATAAGAGGCACAGTATGTTGCGATCCATACAAGGCCTCAACAGCACAGGACTGGAGCTCCCTCATCAGTGTATTGGTCAAACTTCACATTTGTTTGAATAAAAACAAAAAAGTTCCTTGAATGCGGTCCTTTTCATTTGCCTCTTTCACTCACCTCCCATACATGCACGCCTTACATGCAGAAACATACGCACACGCATGCAGGCACGCACGCGCGCACACACACACACACACACACACATACACACACACACATAACCATTAAAACATTCTGAAAATGAAATTGCACATTTGCGCTGCAACGCTATGAACTTCCTTCCTGCTCTCCTGTGCTTTGTGACGCGAGTTCATTCCACTGTCACAGACTTGGCTAGGTTTCTGGGGCAGTCAACCTGCAGAGAAGCCAAATAATCTTGCATCATTAACGGTCCAGTTTTTTAATATGGAAACATTGTAGGGCATCTGTCAGTACCGTAATTTCTTGAGGCTAATACGCACTCTGATATAAAACGCTCCTGCAAAATCACTCTTCGAAAGCTGATTTTGTATTCATGCATGATGTCCACCACCAATTTAATGGTATGTTCAAGAATATAAATATTATCTGCATACTAATTTGATAGATTGGGACTTGTCATATTCAAACACATTTTTGGGGGGTGTAAAGACAAATTTGCTTCCCTTGCTAACAGTTTGGGCAGTCAAAACTGAGACAGGAACACCGTAGGTAGGTACCCAGATACAACATGACCCTTTAGCGCTACATGTCGATGCTGACACTGCGGTAACAGGTCTAAGTCGTGAGTGTATTTTCATGAATGTGGATAGCACATGCTTTGGAATTGACAAGTCTACCTCATGAAAATTGTTTGAGAAATGAGCAAGTTATGACTTAATTTCAATGTCCATGCGTTGCATTGATGGGGACATCGACTTGTCAAACACAAAGAAGGGAGAGAAGACCTCGCTATGCGCCGATAAGCATGGGGCGTTGTAAAAATGGCCAGCTTTTTCCCCACTTGTGATGCCATCATTTATTTACTTCTATATTTGACAGCTACAAAGCAGTCAAATATAGTCACAAGCTTGCAGCTGGTGTGAAGCATGTAGAGTTTAAAGCTGGTGCCAGGGGTGGCCTAATCCTCTGTACAATAACAATACACCACTTGATTTTGGATGATTTTTTTTTACAAGAGAAAACAAATGCAGCATATTTGAGAAATTATAGTATGCACTTAAGATGTGTCATGATAGGTTGAACTTCAGATATCTATGATGAGCATGTTGTGGTTGCTGAGTGTAAGTTGCCCACATATTTCACTTACATCATATCCTCGTAGCACTGCCAGGTGGAAGGACAGTAGCTGCAGTGGGATGACACTGAGGATGCCCTGCAGACAGTCGACAGTACGCGGCAGCTCGATGGTCCGGTAAGCATTCATGGTCACCTCAGTGTCGTCCTGGCAACACAGGATGATGGGCCTCCCCTGAATTGCGGGGTCGGGGGGATAGTCATGAACATCATAAATAGTAGTACGACCCTTTTGTGTAATGCAATTTAATGCTCTTTCAAATCATTTCCCTCTTTGTTCTTGGATTAAGATAAGTGACTTGATTTAAATCATTGCTGACCCTACAAAAAATGAATTTATTCAGTCATTCTTCTCTGAAAATGGTACTTGGAAGAATTTCCCCCTCTAAAATATTCATAATACAATACAATGAACCAAGTCAATTCACAATTAGCAATATACAAATTCACTATACAGTATAGATTTTTTTCCCACCTGTCATCTGTTATTTGCTGGACAAAAACTATGTTCTGTTATGATTTAAAATACCACAAGATGGCGCCAAATCCCCGTTTAAATAGAAATGCGTTAATAAAGTACTGTTTAGTGGTACCGTGACTTGTATTTCAAATCATTTTTTCCACATTGAAATGAATGGAAATGCCATTAAAAAAACAAATCCAATCATGCTATAATGTGTTTTAAGCACCATGACCTGTCCCCCTAAAGCTTTTCCCCACACTTGAACATAATTTGCATCTAGAGCCCACAAGATGGTGCCAAGCACTTTTATGTTCAAAAGAAACAGTGATTGGCCAGCGCTCAAAAACAACAATTAATGAGTGTTTCAGCACATAACTGAGATAGATTCCCCCCTCAAAATTTGTAAACAGGTACATTAGCTCATTGGTGACTATGTGGTGGCACAGTGTAGATGTGTCGCCGTCCAGGCTGCTTAGCAGATGAACTTAACAGGGTGACAATAAAAAAATTTTAAAAAAAAAGAATGGAATTAAGTCAACTTTATGTATATTTGGCAACTTGCATTGGCAAGACCCTCCTTCCTTATCATTACATTGTGCAGAATTTTTACGACATATGAATGTTTTGTATTAACATTGTATCACAAGTATTAGTATTAACAGTGGTGTAGAACTAACAATATTAAAATATTGCCGAAATATTTTTATACAGTAGTGGTGGCAGGGGATTATTTCACTATTTCACGTTACAATAAATTGGCAGTTGACTATTGTGCGGAACGGAATATTATAGTAAATTTGCTGTAAACTGTGGATTGTTTCCAAGACCTACCGATCTAGCAGTCACTTGTTGTAGGGCGTTTTGACACTTGGTATAGCAGGCATCCTTCATGATGATCATGATGACTGGCATATGTTTGTCAATGAGCGCCAGAGGTCCATGCTTCAACTCGCCTGCCAGGATGCCCTCCGAGTGCATATAGGTAATTTCTTTGATTTTCTGTAGATAAGTTCAAAATAAAACTGATTCAAAACTTTACCCAGAGTTAAGAGGAAAACTGCAGAAGGCACATTGCAGTACACAAAGTTATTTACCATTGTGTGTACTGTATATGTGTGTGTGTGTGTGTGTGTGTGTGTGTGCGTGAGTGTGTGTGTGTGTGGGTGGGGGCCTTCTCCTCCTGAGGGCCCATGGAATACTGACACTTTGAAATGAGATGTTAAGACTGCTGAATTGCTGAAATCTAAAGTAAATTAAAAATATGTATTTTCATTATAATTTATTCTTATTTCATGTGCTACTGGGATGGATGGAGAACAAACTTACCAGCGCCCCCTCCAGACATGTGGCATAATTGAAACCACGACCCATGACCAGAAGAGACCTCTGCTGGTACAGCTCTTCAGCAATGATCTTTATTTTCTCATCCAGAGACAACACCTTTTTTATCAGATCTAGGACACACAAATTAGTTGTCATGATGACGTGAAATTGAACTTTGACTTCTATAACCATGAATGGTAGTGAATGAGTTGTGAGATTTGCATGTTCTCCCTGTGCCTGTGTGGGATTTCACTGGGTATTCCGGTTTCTAAAAACATGCATGGGAAGTTAATGGAATACTCTAAATTGTCCTTTTGTGAGCGTGAATTGTTGTTTGTCAACATGTGCCCTGCAATTGTTTGGCAACCAGTTCAGGGTGTACCCCGCCTACTGCCGAAGACAGCTGGGATAGGCTCCAGAATGCCAAGGACCCTGGTGAAGGTAAGCGGATTAGAAAGTGGTTGAATGGTGGATGGATATTTTGGTTCTATTAATAGACACTGATTGATTCTGAATTGCTCCAGATGACGTACATAGCGCAGTTGCATGATGTTATATTGCATGTTTGTATTGTGTTGATTGGTTCAGTAACTGCAACGGATAGTCGGATAGTGGTGGTATTTTGGTCTAAAGACACAGAGGAGGCACGACACGAGTGTTTTGAATTTGCATAGCATAGGGATTGGTCCAGTTTACGGATAGTGAAAATCCACGTATAGTTGGTGGCTATTTTAAATGTTTTTTTTATGGAGGGGGGTTTGTCATCATCATTAGTAATAATAATAATAATAATAATAATATTATTATTATTATACAGTATTACTATTTTTGTTTGGGGTTCTATGTTTGATTTGTATTCATTTACAGCACTTTGAGCTGCGATTGCTTTTTGTGGTACTTTATTCATAAAGTTGTATTGATTTGTATGGATTGAGTTGGCTAAATCCCGACCGAGGGCCCAGGTAGGAAATTCCCATCCCGCCACTGGTTTCGATAATCAGGCCAGGGTGTACCGCTGTTATATATTGCCTCACTCAATTAAGAGCCCAAACGAGCAGAAACTGCCACTGACCACGAAATGGTCAGAAGAATAAAAACAATTTTGTCACCTCATATTAGTATGATAATTATGAGTAGTCTAGGTGGGTGTAGTGTTGTTACCGGGGAGCTCTCTGAGGCTGTTGATGATCTCCAGTCTTCTCTTCTGTAAGGACAGTCGGTCCTCACTCATCATAAGGCCAAACATGGTGAGGGCCACAAACTGACTGGTGTATGCCTGGATCACACACAGAGGGGCAAAAAATCCTTTAAATTGCAAAAAATAAAAGTAAAAAGGTTTGATCTCAGACAAGGTGTAGTAGTTGTACCTTGGTGCTCGCAACTCCAATCTCAGGCCCAGCATTAATGTGGACTCCACAGTCTGTTTCTCTGCAAATGGAGCTTCCCACAGTGTTGGTTATGCCCACTGTTAAGGCACCGCGGTCCTTACAGTAACGCAAAGCCATTAGGGTGTCTGCTGTCTCTCCTGATGGTTGGTGCAAAAGAGTTTAGAGTCTGAAATATCTCTGGAGGCAACCGTCATGAAAGTTTAGTGGGAGTTATTGGTGATGTCACCTGACTGGCTGATGAAGAAACTAACATCATCTCTGAAAACAGGCGTGTTGCGGTCCAGGAAGTCACTCGCCAACTCCACCATGACAGGCAGCTCCGTCAATTCCTCCAGGATTTGTCTGGTCTGAAAACATTTGTAGGGAAGCTAGCTGAGCACCGCTTTCACCATAAACATGCAAATTTTCTCACAAATGTTTGTCTATCAAGCTAAACCTACAGCGACTGCAGCATGGAAACTAGTACCACAGCCAATCACGATCAGCCGTCTGCAGCGCTTGATTTCTTTTAGATGGTCCTTCAATCCTCCAAGAATCACTAAGAAAGAGTTAAATGAGATAGTTGCATGACACATATTCTCACAATTATGCGTCCAATAAACAGGTAGCTCTTAATAATATTTTATGGTTACCAGTATTGGAGTCAAAACAAATGCGGCCTCTCATTGTGTTGACCACTGACTCTGGCTGCTCAAAGATCTCTTTCTGCATGAAGGAATCAAAGTTTCCTGCAAAGGGAAGACAATTGCATTAGAATGTGCACCGGTATATCACTTATATATTTGCAAGTGCTGAACATGTAAATATGGCACAGTAGTATATGTAATTTTATAGGCTAGATATATCGCTATTCACATTTATTTTATTATGAAATCAATACACATGATCATATTTTATGTAATTAATCCTACTTGGGAAATGAAAGAATCCATCACAATTGCTTCCATTTTACAATTGAAGTGTATTGCAGTGACAATTAAGTCATTCTATTCCATTTAAGTTCATTTGATTTTATTGTACTGTATTTTCTATAGTATTCTATTCTATTCTGTTATTGTAAAGTGTCCTTGGGTATCTTGAAAGGCGCTTATAAATAAAATGTATTATTATTATTATTATTATTATTCTAGTCTATACAGTCTAAAAAAAAATATGAACAACTTGTACCATCTGTTTTCAGCCAGCAGAGGAAGATCAAGTATAGGATTTTTTAAACTTTTTTTTGGGGGGGCGGGGGGCATTTATTCCAGGAGGCCATTTTGAAGCTGTCCTTAAATTGTTCGCTTTCAAATGTCTGTCCGACCTTTCATTATCTGTTGGAGCTCCAATTTTAGGGTTTGGATGGCTCGCACAGGATCTTCACCAGCCTGCCGGTTTATCCTGTGGATGGAAAGTTTCCCTCCTCTCACCACGGCAATATCATCATCCTCCAGGTACAACACTTTGTTAGTATGCTCAATAATGGCACTGTGGGTGATAGGGAAAAACAGTGTTTAGAAAAGGCAAGAGACAAAAATAGCTGATTCAATTTCGATAACATGTTCACTGTACATCTTATAAATATGGAGACAAGAAGGCACAACGGCATTGTTTTGGATAAAGTTTATCACCGAGTGCAGTTCTCACCTAGCGTCAGAGGCAAAGTAATACTCCACAGCTCTGCCATCCCCTACAGAGTTAATCGGGCCACCAGCGCGGTTATGGTTTTTCTGGATGTCCTCCTTGAAGAGAGCTGTGGGGTCAGAAATCAGAGGTCAAGGGGTCACCTCAATGTCTTTGAGTTCCTAATACAGACGTGGACATGACAAACTCTTCCTCCGAAGTCTCTGCTGAAATGTACATTGTTATGTTGTTACTTTATGGTATGATAAGCAAAGCTGCTTTTGATAAATCAGAATGATGTATTGAACCTTAATTCGGTCTTTAGATTTTTCTGGAGGGCGTCATCACACACATAAAAAAAAGATTGAGGTGTGTGATAACTGGGAGTAGTCTATGTCGTTTGTCATCTACACAGTACAAAGATATTTTGAATAGAGGGTAAGAGGCACTAAAAGTCTTTCTTTACAACCATTAAATTGACACACCCAGGCTTGCTTTGTCATCACCCACGACAACAACAGTAACTCTGCATTGCACTTTGGACTGGTCTCACTTGCTCCTTTGAGAAACCATAAATCTTTCACGAAACAACAGCTGAGACAATTTTGTCTCTGTGTAGATAAAACAGGCAAATCCAAAGGCCAATAGGAAATAATTAAAGTTACATATGTCGTTAATGCATCAGCAATCTTTTTCAGTTCATTTTGAAGCACTTGAAGCACTTCTTACACTAATAAGCACACTTCATAGGAAGCTTTTGAATAGTTTTCCCGGAGACACTTCCTGAAAATACTTGGCAGCTCACAAACGTTTACAAGAAAGGATTTTTGAAGAAGGCTTTGCAATGTATTATTGTACAATAGCGCCCCAAATTCACAGTAAGAGTCCTTCCTAAAGACAGCCTCTATCGGAAGAGCTAAGGTGCATTTGGCATTCAGTGATTGAGAAACCAACAATGTAGAAGAAGTGACATTTATAGGAATGTTATTAATATTCGGCATCAATACCATATGTCCTGTGCACTCGGTGTCAGTCACAAGACACACAACTACTCGCATTCATAGCGACGGACATATACCGTAATTTCCAGACTATAGAGCGCACCTGATTATAAGCCGCACCCACTACATTTTTAAAGGGAAAAACATTTTGTACAAGGTATAAGCCGCACCTGTCTATAAGCCGCAGGTGCCCATATTGTGCAACATATTTACATAGAAAGACGGTACACAGGCGGCCGTGAGAAAAATCTTGATATCGCCTGTGAGAATTTTTTTTATATAAGCCGCAGAGTTGAAAGTGTGTGACAAAAGCCGCGGCTTATAGTATGGAAATTACGGTATGTTTTTGCATAGTGCGAGGAAAGTGCCACAGAAAAGCCACATCAGATGTCTGTTATTATTTATCCCTCTATTAAAATGCAAGTTCAGTCTTGTCCAACAGTACATTCCATTTTTTCCAAGACGCCCAACATTTGAAGTGTTGATAACTAACTGTGTCGGGTGATAAAATGCATTTGGTTTTGGTATTTCTACCGTACACTGTCTTTAACGTTAAAACACCAAGGCAAGTACTTAATATAAAACAGATGATGTGAACTCAGTTTCGAAATTCATTTGCATCTTTGTGATACAAAAATAAAAAATAAAAAAAGATTTATGTACAGCTCCACGTTGCTGATGAAAGCTACTCAACTGCAAGATTGTAATTGTGGTCATATTCAATATATTTTATATTTTAATACATTCTTGTCTTAGGTGTGATGTGTACATTTATAATGTAGTACATGCTATGTATGTGATTGGCGTACGCCTTATAGGTGTACCAAAATGACATTGATTAGTGTGATTTGCGGAAGAGTAGCACTAATAAAAGAGGTAGGCTCTTGCTTAGTATAACACCTTTTACCGTACTTGAGGAAACAGCCCTTACTGTAATTGGAAGTGGGGAACCATGAGGCAGATGGTAATTGCAATTAGGCACCAAAAGTGAGGAAGCCTACTTACCACCCTTGTACTGGACAGGAATGTGTTCAGTTGACAGCTCATGTTCGCTTCGTACGCCAATAAGCAACGGACTTCCTCTTCTGATCACATTGAGGAGGTGGGAGAAACGATAAGTTCATGGTTGATTAGTTAACAACAATGTAAGATGTGACAGTGTTGACACGTTTTGGTAATAGGGATACTGATGCACTCTCACGATCCTGTTCAATTTGAGCTGTTGCGCTATATCTTTTATCTTTATCACTATTCTCATTCAGAGTTGTACAATTCACGGCGGCACGGGCAAAGAATAGGAATCTAGAGGGCCAAGAGAAGCACTTTAAAACGGTACGTGTGAGCTAGTTAACAGGCTGCAAAAGTGCGTCGCATGCCTCCGTGTCAGGCTGTTGCTCATCATGGCATGCGTGTGTGTGCGCGTGCGCGGTAACGGGTCGATCGCGGGAAGTTTGTTGATCGAAAAGTCGATCTTCGGTCCAAAAGGTTTGGGCACCCTTGGCCTACTACTTCATTTGAGTTTCTGGTTGGAGATAGAGGCAACTAAAGCGCAGCAACATTTGAAAGGTTTGTTTGACTTAATCAAACAAAAGATTTAAATCAAACCTCTTCATGCCAAGTAGGTTATTCAAGAGAAACCCTGAGGGCCTCTACTTCGCACAAACATTATTTGTATGGCTGGATCTCTCTTTTCTCTCCAAGTTAAGATTTCTCTGGGGCTCGGCTCCAGTGACGCAAGGCCACTGGTTGTCTTAAGGGGCGTGGAGCTTGAAGTGAAGCTTGCAAACAGAAACATGTGGTCGCTATCCAGTACAATATTTACCCTGAGGGAGGGAAAAGACAGGAGAAAGAGGGGAAGCAAATGGACGAGAGAAAAGTGAGACGTGTGAGTAGAGAGACAGCGGCGTAAGATAAAGTCAAAACAAGAGCAACCGAAAAGTCATGAAAGCTGATCCTTTTTGACTACAACAACAATAGCCCAGTGTCAGTATACAAACATTCTTGCATTCATACTCGCTGTTAAACATATTTGTATCAACTATGCTCTCTCTTTGGCGAATTACCTCTGGACAATTGAAATTCTACTTTTTTTTCCTTGTATTTTTGAAGTGAGATACGCCAAACTAAGAAATGATACATCACAGCATGCCATAGCGATCCCTGGACACCATGCAAACATAGGGATGACATGACATCATTGCTGCCTAAAGCTGCTTTCTTTTCCAAGTCTAATGTTAAGACACAGAACCGTTGTGTTTGGCATGTGGAAAGTAAAGGCTGCTCAAACAAAAACGCTCCTCATGCTGGTAAACAGGCGGAGGAGGAGTCCTAATAAAAACTAGCAAAGGCTGGTTTCATCAGATCTGGTGTTAATAATTATTATGATAATGATGATTGGACTTATGTAATGCCACGGGATATAATGACGTGCGGGCGCTGTTGATAAGACAAAATACTGAAAAAAGTCAGTATGCTAAAGTGGGTTAAAAAAAAACGCTTTCTTCACATTTGTTTATAGTCAGTATGACTTCACAACAGTACATGATAAAAATGATCATTAAAAGTAAAAGAAAACCAAAAACAAATCAGCTGACTCTTGCCCCTTGTTGTGCCTCTTTGATAGAAAAGAAACCACCGCTTCCAAGGAAAAAAAAACCCACCTCTCATAGGCAAAACGCGTGACTTAAGAGGTGTCAGTCATTTGTCGTGCATGTATATGCACAGTCATGGCGGGCGCAACCGCGGGGACTCATATAAAAATAAAATCACAAGCTGATAACGTTTAGTGTTACGGTAACAAGCCCTTGTGAATAAGGTGCTTTTCTGGAGTAAAAGGTCTATTGCGCTAGCGGGACAGTTTTTTTTTTTCCACAGGACATATTCAAAAACTTCCAGTGAAGGATTGGAAATTATGAATATTTCACAGCATAGCACATCGATACCCAGATACTGTGCACATATCCCCCCCTGGGAGTAGTTGGCAGCATGAGAATGACTAGAGCAACGTGACTGGAGATTACATACACAACTACAGAAGGACAATAGATGAATTGGATGATAAGAAATTTTGTTGCTGGTTCAAGGTCATAGCAACACTGGTTACTGCCCATATATCTCATTTTATGTGCATTTGCGCCCTCTTTTTTCTTTTAATTAATTCCGCTTTGCTCATGCAGCCATTTGCCTCTCCCTGTTCTATAAGGGATAAAATGGAGCAGGAAATATATAAAGTCAAATAAAACGTAGGGAGTGATAAACCAGGAGTCATGCTGGCAAGGTCTGAAACAGGAAACTGTCGGATAATGAGTCACAGAAACGCAGGCAGATGGCCAGCTACGCAGAGGCTGCCAAAGAAATAAGGAGGTCAGGCCTCAGCGAGAAGGAGACCAAAAGCGAGAGAAGAGGGGCCAGAAGGGAGGACGGTGCAAAGCTCAGGAGAAAGAAGGGAGGCCATGCGCAGGAGCGAGAAGGTCGAAAGGCCCATATGAAAGAGGCCAGGCTGGGCAGCAGAAGGAATAAACCACTGCATCCTATCTGTCAGGGCCTTAAGGGAATGACACATGCAGTCACATGTGATTTTAGAAGCATTTACACAATTAGAAACAGTACATGAAAATTATAGCACGCACAAAACAGCCTTCTCGCATAATTGCTAAAACAAAGACCACTGAGTATGTGAAAGGGCAACGATGAATCAGATGGATGATTGCTTCACAGGGATGGCTCAGCTCAAACTTATGTATCCCCTGGACCACATGTTCAAGACCACACAGCGAAAGGTCTGAGTATGCGTTTGTGTGTGTTAGCGTGAAAACTAACCTGGCAACCACTGCCTCTCCGGGGAAATGGCGACTTTTAAAAACCAGAGCAAAGGCCCCCTCCTGAGACAAAAGGAAGAGAAAATTCACGAGTTTGAAGTTACTCAATATTTTCAGTCATTCATCATCAAGTTTCTGATGTACAGTACAGTACAGTATTCCTAAATTGGGTAGAGTGACCCAGAAATGTTTCCGCAAAAGAGTTATGGTGAAATAATGGGATGGACATGGGGTCTTTGTTGGAGGTAAAAGAGAACCGGGACTTCTATTGCGCAACATCTGCTGTGTTTCGAAAGCCCTGTGGTGGATAGACGTCGAACTGGCTGAGTATGCGTGGATATGTGGTTTGGACAGCGAGGGGCGGGTCGGGTATGTTTTGTCGTGGTCATCTGGCAGTCTGAGGGTTCTCACTGTCTGGTTCACATTACTCCGCAAAACAAAGTTGTGCGAAAGGCATACATGTACAACCCGCTCACACCCAAAATTCACACAGTGGAAAATAAACTCTTGATCTACCAAATCATCTACAGTAAGTGATGATGTTATCCGTGATGCTTTCAGTGCGGTCACCACGGAGACCGTTCTGTGATGGTCCACTGTGTTTTCAACAGAAAGGAAATTGAAATGTACGGTAGAATGACTAATGGGTGGGACCAAACAAAAACACACTTCGTGAAACCTAGAGACACTGTGATGTCACTTATGAGGGGCCATAATTCAGGATTACCACTCATATACACGAATGAAGCGCTCTCATGGGCACTGCTGAAACACTTTCACACACAAAATAAATTTTGAATTATTATTTTTTTTTGCACACGCACATGCACACACACACACACACACACACACACACACACGCACACGCGCACTACTAAAACACTCACAAACATACCGCTGAAACACTCTTTTTTCTCAAATAAAGTCATCAAACACTGACAACTGAATGTTTTTTTTCCCCCACATTCACTAGTAAGATGTTCTCACAACTACTAAAACACTCTTATGCACACAATTGAAATTCAATTAAACACAAGGTCTGATAGACATTCACATTTACTAGTGAAATTCTCAGACACACGACTGAAACACACAACTCAAACAATCTCACACTCAACTCTTATTTTTTTGGTCACTTACTAGTCAAAATCTCTTACGGACACAAGTAAACACTCTTACACAAGTAAAATGCTCTCATTCACACCTGTGTGTTTAGTATACAGACGCTCCCCAGGTTACGAACGAGTTACGTTCCGGACGATTGTTCATAAGGTGAATTCGTTCGTAAGTTGCTTCAGTGCTCTATTTTGTCTGGAATGTATGTTTAAGGCTTATATTGACATCCATATAACGGGGAGAGAGTTTTTCGTCACGTTCTTCAGGGCTCGAGGGTTAGCTGCCCGATAAACTAGCAGCGGCTTCAGCGGGGGAGAGTAGACGACCGGTCGTCGACCGGCGCGCCGGACGCCTCCCCGCCCGTTCCACCGTCACATGCCCGCCCCCCACGCCTCTCCCCGCGGCCGCCTTCGAACGGATGTTCGTAACTCGGGGAGTGTCTGTATTAGTGTTAGCGCATTTTAATAAAATCTGCGAAAATATTTTTAGCTTCATACAGACAAAGTAAACACTCCTACATTAATGAAAAGCGCATCCTTTGCTGAAATCCTTTTCACACATGCATTCCCAATAAACTAAAGTACGCATCGCAGTAGCATGCCTGAGCGTATTTCACTTGTATATGTAAGTGCTTTTCACTTATGTTTACAAAAGCATCTCACTAATGTGGGAGAGTGTTTCATTTGCGAATGCCATATTCAACATCATTCAAGTGTGCATTTGATTAGTGTGTATTATTTCCCTGACAGCTCCTCATATCGTCACCTGTCGGGTGTGCAACCAGATAAAAAAAAGTCCACCTCACAACACAAAGACAGGGAATAACGACCACACTGAAGTAAATGCCACTCACCAGCTGCTGAATGACCCTCTCCACCAGCGTGGGGAAACTGATGCTGTCAAATTCCCGATTGTCGTAAATGTATTTGATCAACTTCGGGATCACTTCTGTGTCCGTCTCGGACTCAAACGCATATCCCTTGGTGATCTGAGGATGTTAAGAGGCATGATATACATTTGTTTTTTTGGGGGCGGGAGGGGAAATAAAGATCACTGAAATGGATAGCAACCATACAGTATATTATTTATTCGGGCAACATGAGACTGACATTAAGAGCACTATTTTCATGCCCAGTCTAATGGCGTAATTTCGAACGATTCAGTGAGTTTGATGCCCGCTGTTCACATATTTATTAATAAAACACATTGCGTTAGACCAGCTGCAACTACACCATCAGCAACGCTTTTTTAAAAATTGATATTTTATCAAATTGGCTCTGTAAACACATGTATGTTATGAAATACGCATGTAATGTTAAGATCCAATACAGGCAAAGCACTGCCTCGAATAATACTGAGAAGTGGTTCTAATACTTAATTTTTATCCCAGATGAAAGTAAAACATGCATTTACTGTTGCTCTGAGTCTAATTGATTACTGCGTGTTAGATCTTGGAAATAATGGACATTGTGGATACATGGGAGATTTCTACATCTTAAATATGCCCCCATAAAATATGAACTTACCAGATAGGCCTTCAGCTCCTTGTAGTTGGTGATGATGCCATTGTGGATTACAACAAACTCTGGTGGCGAGATTGAGATTGAAAAATTGAGCTACCATGGCAACAGGGTTAAAAGACAGTCAGAGATGAGCTATGATAAGATCAATGATACTGCAATGCTCAGTTTTGACTGACAGTCGAGTGTGCTAATCATTCATTGAATAATATGCTTGTTGGTGCGGTTGTGGTTTGCAATGTTGTACAACCACTTTCATTTACCTGACTGAGCTACACGTCACCGGCATTATGTAGTTAAAAGAGTAATTGAAAATCAATTTAAAATGAGAGGTTACAACTTAATTATTCGCCCAATTGTTGTTATATTGATTACCAAGTATGTTCCCTTAACTGGCTACCCCACCTATGCATTGTGGCACACTCCCGGTAAACACAACGCTATAAATACAACAATAGCGAATGTGGTAGCAGGTATACTATACATGAACATGGTTTTTTTTGGGGGGGGGGGGGGTCTTTCAGAATTTACCATTATCGTCGTCAGAGCGATGAGGGTGGCTATTAAGCGCGCTCGGCTCTCCGTGTGTGGCCCAGCGAGTGTGGGCGAGGCCAAAGTGTGTACACAGTTCCTCTTCCAGGTCCAGGGAGTCCTTCTCTGGAGAACCCAAAAGATAATACAATCTCTTTTACTGATATGGACGCAGTGTCAGTCTTGACCCACATAAGCAACCAGAGACAGGATGCCTCATCACCTGGCATAATTGATGTGAACTTACTGTGAAGCTCCTCATCCAACGCCTTGACCTTTCCTCTCTTCTTGATCAAACAGATGGTTTTGCCATTGATGTCAGAGGTTTCCTTGGTTTTTCCATCCACAGCAATGCCTGTGAACAAACAGTGGACAACATTAACATCAAATACTTTTAACAGGCCGTAGAGCAAAGAACACCCAGGTTCAGCTTTCATAATAGCAAGGGAGTAAACTTGTCACATCTCCAGCAAAGTAAATTATGAGGGCAGCTAAAAGGCATGGTCTATGATTGTACATAGTCATTTATTTCATAATACATACCTCACAATACTTCATAGAAAGTGACTGACTGGCTGAAAAAAAAACATCCATCAAGGAGTGTTTACAGTACTTGCGGAACAGCTGTAAGACGACATCGGCTTCATCCTGTTCAAAGCGGATGAGCAAACATAAAGCACATTTGCAGTGCCGTGCGTTCCTTTGTATTTATTCATGAATTGACCATTGGTGATCACCATTAGCCAAATGACAAGAGGTTGGTGCTTTCAAATTCAAATTGTCGATCTCATATGTTCATGTATATTCATGCTAACTAGCTGCGAGGCAATCGCAGAGTCAAGTCGAAATGGTCACCGCTGAAGTTTTTGCATTGAATATTTGTGGATAAGGATAATTGAAAGACAGAAGCACTCCCAGGCCAAACAATATGAAATAACCTTGATTATGAATACCAGAGGTTTTTCCTCCAAAGAAGCCTAGTAGATTAGAGATGAAAGAAGGATCAAAAACAAATTCCACCATTCCAACAATTAAGGTCCTTTCATCTGCATATGCGTTTCTAAACTGCAGGAGGAAGCGTGAGGAATGGAAGAGTGTTCATGCAACATCAAGGAGACTGGGTAATCTCCACACGGGAATCACAAATTGGAACTTGCAAATGATTTCTGATACCATCGACCCACGGTGTCAGCGTCTCGCAAAACACCACTTTCTGACTGCTGGAGTCATCTGAACTCTTCCAAATTCCAGTTCAATGGTACCTTGAGCTACAAGCCTAATTCTTTCCATGAACGTGCTCATAATTTAAAATACTGGCATCTCACATATTCTTTCTCCACTGGCCACCTAGGGATAGTGTAATACAGAGACACATGTGAATTGAGTAAGCTGCAGTAATATTACTTGTCCTTCGCAGTGTCAAGAATATATGCCTGTGAGTATGCAGCGATGGCTGTTTGAAAGTGCTCTATAAATACAGTTGAGTTGAGTATAGTATCAGTCTACATGTGTTGCTCCACCCTTTGTGTTCAAATATATATCACATATGCTATTTATTATTCTGTCCATGGCTTTCTGCATTCTTTGTTAGCATTTAGCCAAACAGTCATAATTAAACTAATGCTAAGTGGTTGTTTTGCATGTACTACTTAACTGTAATTCTCATTGTTTTACATTTAGTTTGACAGACACTGGGAGTGGCAAAGGAATTGCACCTTTAAGGGCTATAATAGCTTGTCACTGCGGTGGAATCCTAAACATATTTGGACCCTACGCTTAATTTTTGCATCTTGGCAACATACCTGTGCCGTTTTTACCCTGAAATGTTGGTTACATCAGAATCTAACATCAAGTCTTTTGGGATTAATTGATGTAGATTCCACATGGAGCTTGACTACAAGTTTATGTCTATTTCAGATTAAATATCGATCTTCTATATGGCCTAACTCTGTCACATAGGAATATTGTAATTATTATTTACTTATATAAAGAAATACTTTACACCTTGTTCCTCTTGCTATATATACATTGACCATGCCTTTTAGCTGCCCTTATAATTTACTTTGCTGGAGATGTGATAAAGTTACTCCCTTGCTATTATCAATGTGTGTGTGTGTGTGTGTGTGTGCGTGTGTGTGTGCGTGTGCGTGCGTTCACGCATATGCATTTATTTGTGCGTCCATGCATGCATGTGTGCGTGCGTGGCAGCCGTCTTACCTGCTGAATCGTAGCCTCTGTACTCGAGTCTCTGCAGTCCCTTCACCAGTGTCTCAAATATCTCCTTCCTGGTGCGGGGCACTTGATGGTTTAGGTAAGCAAAAATCCCTTTCAGGAACAGAGAGAAGCAATGTTAAACTGAACTGCCAAACTATTTTGGAGCTATACGTCAATAATCTAATGTCACATGGTAAAGCGAGGGGCGGGTGGAGCCTGGGGTGCCCAAATGTCTTATAAATATTGAGGAATAAAAGTTTTCTTTGATTTGAAATACTTGTTTTTTAGTCTTCATTGCATTAACATGCAATATGCGATACGAGTGTGCAATCAATATTACTGCGATATTAAACATGCACCGAAAGAAATTGCATAATAAGTCGCTTCAATGATTCTGATATAATTAATTATAATCACTTAGTGAAGCTGTCAGTGCCATTATCAGCCGAGGAGACTGTCGTAGAGTGTTGGATAGCGACATGAAGAAAAAGACGCAAGTATTTCATCACTGCAAAAAGAAAATTACATTATATTTTAATTGATGGTCTGACCAAAAGAAGCTTTGTGATGATTCACTTTTTACATAGACCCCCCCAGAAGGATTTTATCTACCTAAGGAACCATAGGACAGTTTTTTTCAAACTCACATTTTTTTGGTGAATATTTCGATATCTATCCATTTTCAACACCGCTTATCCTGAACAGGGTCAGTTGCTGGAGCCTATCCCAGTTGACCTTGGGCGGAAGGCAGACTACACCCTGAGTGCACACCGTCACTGAATGGAAACTAATCACGCGCTGCCCGCAAATGAGTTCTGCGTGTGCACCACGCAACCCTAAATAGACATTAATATTTAAAACCAATTTGGTGATCAATATTATTTACCACACAGAAGTAAGCGAAACCTATTCAAACGGCTATGTAATTAGTAACCGCAGATAATTGTAACTTTCAAAAGGCCTTGAAGTGAAAATTGAATTTTTTTTTTATCAATGCAGTACACAGATGGGGAGGGCCCCATGACTGGGTCAGCCTTGGGCTACCAAATGACTACCTATGGCTTCGGCTACACATGCTTGTGCATGCATCTGAATGGATGAATGCATAGAGGATTGTGAAGACATGTTGGGTGAATATCCACACTCACTAGACTGTTCACAACTTAAAGAGATGTGATAAAAACGTAGAGCTGTATAACGCTTTACTAAGTAAAATGTATTGGATTTTTGTGGACGGTATTGACCAACAATATCAGAGGTGTTAATTATCTCTGTGCTGTTGTCTTTGAAAGGTAGAAGGATTAAAACTTCCCTTGTAAGTATGACCTTTGGAGAGACCTACCCACATAGACTCTAGGATTTTGAATTTTCCTCTGGCAAAGTGGGCCTTTTTTAACCTCTCATTCTCTGTACACAACTAGCCGTCTGCCTAATAAAGGGGTGTCAAACTCTTTTTCATTGTGGGCCACATCGTAGTTGTGGTTTCCTTCAGACTAAAAACCACATAATGTATAATCACCATCATCATAGTATGATACAGTATATACTGGAGACAATTTCCCCTGCGGTTGATTATTGTTGTCTACAAATATATGTTTAGCAATACATTGAATTTTAAATCAAAGAAGAAAGAAAGGAAAAGAAAGAAGAAAAAAAGTGACAACCAAATTGTTGAGTGAACAAATACATGGGTAAGGTATTAGGTGAAAATAAATGCAAAGAAAATGTGAATTTCCATTACAGATTTTCTTCTTCTGCAGCAAGATAAAGGAAGCACACTGTATTTACTTTCGTGAGCCAAATTAAATGAGGTCCGGACCTTGAATCCAATCAAATGTTGTTGGCTCACATGTACTAAATGCAGTAAATTATTCAGAAAACCTTTCAGTGCGGTGTAGGGCAATTCTCCACGACTACAAGTTACATCCACATAAACATTGGAAGATTTACCTCTCTGAGGTATCAATCAAACCAAAAATTATTATCTTTATGCGCTTTTATTCACTCTCCTAAGAACATTGTTGTCTGTGAGTATGTGTGTGTGTTATTGTATTTAAAACGATACAAACAATATTGACATATTCCCAAAAAAATATATCATATCCTTTTTTGGGGAACTACGTTTTAAAATATAAAATTGGCTGTGCTTCTCCATCAACAGGCCTTTGTCTATGCGTTCCTGCCAAGTTACGCACCCCCCACACACACACACACACGTATACATGCTGCCCATAGGGAAAGTGGACATAGTAAGTAGTGTTTAAGCAGCCAGTTAAGCAGGTTGTGGAGAGGGTTGAGGCGGGTAAAAAGTTGGTTAACGATTGACTTTAGGTTGTAAACGTCGTGCCCCTGAATTATTACACTAGAGATTGTCATAAACCGGAACACTTGATCGCTTTTCAAAGTATTCCCAAATTACGAAACAATATTCACGTCGCTCTATAATGCATCTGCAGCGAGGCTCTTACAACTGGAGTAAGTAGCCTGGTGGTGGCGGGGGGGAACACAAGACACGTTGCAGCTCAGAGTAGTTACACAGCCAGAAAAAGAAATAAAGTAACGTCTCAACGTTAACAGGGCTTCTTTGATCTGAAACGTCTTGGCAATACAGACACGGAATTGAATACACATCCACAAGTCAACTTAAGCCCCTCAACTGTAAATTGTGATTTGTGCGTGTAAAGCGCTACAACTCCAAGAACAAGTAGAATGAAATGAAGTCAGAGGAAAAAATGCACTACTTACCGCACATGGCTCGAGCCTTGAAAGTTGGGCTTGGAGGGGAAAAAAATGGAGTCTTATTTTCAGTGGGAATAGGATGATGATGCTTCTCTCGCTCCAAGTGTGCGCACGGTAAACTGGCAGTGAGCATTTAAACGGTGTTTCCTGGTGAGGCAGCGGGCGTCCCCACCCCTATTGACGCCTCCCCAAGTCCTCTCGAATCCACATCTGTCACATCACGCGACACACGTAGGCCAACTTGTTTAGACAGCAATCACGGAATATCAACTCAGTTTTAACTGCTGAGCATCTCACTACTACTACTACTACTACTACTACTACTGCAACAACAACTACTCATAATAATACTACGGCAACTACTAATAATAATCATCATGATCATCACCATCATCCATCCACTCACCCATGTTGCCTGCATTACTGTTGAGCACGTCTGCAATGACAACCTCCTAAATTTTAATTTCTTCCATGAGATTAGATGAATTAATTCCCTATAGTTTGTTCCATTTATTTGTGTTCATTACATTTAGCTGCACTGTTTTCATAATGTGTACGTGGATGTTGTTTTTTTCTTTTGTCAAATCAGATTTCAGCATGTGTTTTCATGCCAATGTAATTGACCCAGGGAATTCAGAATCAGGAGTGTGTGTCAATGTGACTTACTGTACTGTATTAGCAGTGGGGTTGCTTCTTTAACCAATCAGATTCCAAATTCACGCCTGGGAGGGGTCAGCTTCCTGGCCCACTACAACGTCAGCATGTGTCCATCCTCTGACTGGGTAGAATAAGAAGAAAATAAGTTCAACGAGCAAAGAAAAATCTGTAGCAATCTGTACAACTCCAGTGAAGTTGGGATGTTGTGTTAAACATACAGTAAATAAAAGCAGAATACAATGATTTGCAAATCATGTTCAACCTATATTCAATTGAATACACTACAAAGACAAGATATTTGTATTTAATGTTCAAACTGATTCACTTTTTTCCCCGCAAATAATCATTAATTTTGAATTGTTCTTGGATGTTAGTCGTTAGCTGCTTGGTATAAAACCTTGTATTTGTGTTCAGAAATGTTTTATTTATTGCGGATTCTGACAGTGAAAATATAGTGTTTTCCAGCGTATTATTGACTTCTGTTAATATTGTGAAGGGTTTATGATTGATTATAATTTAGACGTAGGCCTTCAAAATGCCCTATAAATCACTCTTTAGGCCTTGGGCGGACGTATATTTTTTTTTAGCTATGCAGAGGTTTGTTGGGCCACACACACTCACCAAAAGCCTGTCAAACTGTATGAGTGAAACATGCTGACCCAGCAACAAAGCTGCACTCAACATACCGTAAATCACCCTGGAAATGTGCTGCACTTTCACCTTCCCAACTGTGAGGGTGAGGTGTTGAGGTTTGAGTGGCGCCTCCAAAAACACAGCCACTGTAATGAGCTAGAAGTGCAAGTGTCTTTGTGACACTTTAAGTCCTTGATTGAGTGTTCTCAAACAGCTAACGTAAACTCCACATTACATTTTTATTTTAATTGCAAACATGAGAGTTGTTCGACAAAGCCCCCCTGCAAGGAGTCGCTCTGCTCTGATGAAGAATAAAACAAATATGTCAGCATTTTATTTTTTGTTTTTAAGGCGCTTGCACCCAGTGAGAGTTTGACAATCCTCCATCATAGTGGCAGGAGATTTAATGAGTGAAATCAAAGTACTCCTCACATTTTTGCACTTCTAAAACCAAATAGAATACCAAAATTAAGAGTGACTGGAAGCTATTTATTTAACCATGCGACTGGAAATTAGATGTTTTGTTTTGTTTTTTCTTATCTGAAGGAGTCAATTTTTCCTCTCCCGTTTTATCGAGACTGCTGCCTTATCATCTGTGTCTATTAACCGGACTCTGGAATACATGTGCCCATAGTGCATGTCTTATTGAATAATGATTTATAAGTTCAACATGTCAACAGCTAGACCCAAACAAGTCCGGAGATGAAATCGTATCATTATGGCTGAATGAATCTGACTCAAGCCAGTCACTATTCAATTCCAAATCTACAAACTCTTGCACGGATGTAATACAATTGTATCAATCTTGAATATGCTCTTTAACCGCAGAAATAAAGCAGTTCCTGTACAATACACCATGGACGGTTTCCCACCATGGAGTAAAGTGTGAGCCTTATCATATTGATAACTACTACCCCTTCTGGATTTTGCCATTCAAAAGTCATTAAACAAGGCACCATTTCACACTAGATGCCAAATGATAGAAACTGAGTGACGTTTACATGCGTGTACGTCTTTAGGGCAGTGGTTCCCTACCCTTTTTTGGCTCACGTACCACCTAATTTTTTTGCCATACTATGAGTACCCCCGTTTTGACAATTTTCTGAAAATAGGACGACACACAACAGAGAATCGGTTTACTACGCAAACTATTAATAATCTGGAGCGTATTTCTAAACGTGCCCGAAGCCCTAAACCAGGTATTGTTCAGCTCCATGCCTGGAGGGTCGTTGTCCTGCCTGTTTTCCATCTCTCCTGGCTGTAACATAAGTGGTTCAAATGATCAACTCATCAGCCAGCTCTGAAGCAGCATCGGAACGATCCTGATTATTTGAATCAAGTGTGTTGCAGCCAGGAGAGATAGAAAACAGGCAGGACAGCAGCCCTTGAGGACAGAGTTTGGACACCCCTGCCCTAAACCTATACGTCTTAGCGACAACAGTACACAGGGATTTACAATTTAAATATAAGGAACAACAACCTGAGCATTCATTATAGCCAGACCCACTACAGCAGTTTAACTTTCTTTTCATCAGTCATCTGAGCTTGAATGAGACACTGTCGGGGAACTCGCCCGAACATCTTGAAACTTTGAATGAAAAGACTCGACTCAACTCAGGAACAGATTGTCTTTTGGTGATCAGCAAAGGGAGCGAAGTTCCTCGAAGGCAACACAAGTCGTGTTTCCTCTCAGATCGAAACCCCACCTTCGCACCCCCGTTGACCACTTTTTATTCACAGGATATGCAAAATACAAGTAACATATCAGAAAAACATTCCTCCTTATTTGCATGTCACGCTTCCCAGCCCAGCCCACCGATATGCCCCTCAGTGGACACCTGGAGGCCAAAACATCTTCCGGTGCAAACAATGAATACCTTGTGAATTCAATGGGTAGATTTCACATTAATTGAGACACTGTAACAAACTGAAAGCCATCTTGTCATGCTGCCCTCCGGAAGTTGAACCTTCCTGTCTATTTATCAGTTAATGAGGCCTTGGGTTCAATCAGCTCAAGTTGGCCCTTTTTTCTGCATGCTCCATTGTGTACAAGGTGCGGGAACATAGCGTTTGAGGTCAATCAAGCATATACTGAAATGAAACTTTGAAACATGATAATATTAAGTTTGTCTTTCTCCATCATTACACTTGAGTTGACACAGGGCCGTTGTGATTTTGGCGTGCTGAGTCACAGGTGTGGGAAATAAATAAATGTTCCCATGCAACCCCTGCAATGTGTGCTTTGGAAACACTGCTTTATGGTCCCAATAAATTGCTCTGTTTACAATGTTTTAATACTTTGATTACATTACCCTTTTAAGTTCATTGGCTGCAACATAGGATATACCTGAATGATCTGATGCGAGCTAAGCTGTAACAAAAAAAATGTACATTGATGCTCACATATACTGTACTGCCAATCGGTAACTCATCACCAAGGGTGGGAGGAGCATTTAAGATCAGGATGTATGACAATTCCAATTAAAAAAACAAAAACAAAAACAAAAGAATAAAAATTGAAAAAAAACAACGCATATATTCATGTTATTTTTTTCCCCTCTACAATCTATCTGTGTAGCCCAGTGTACTGTACTGTACTGGTTGTTGGGGACCACTGGTCTTGGACAATGAGGTAAAAGGGAATAGCACAATGAAAATAACAAATAGTGATCAAATTGATCAACATTTGGCAAAATGTTGGCTCAGTCACATGGCTCACCTTTCGCTGCCCAAACCACATTCGCCTTCATGAGATGTAAGGCAAACGAATCATTTTAATGAGCAGAGATGTGTGATGTAAACGGGGATGAAAGAAAATAGGCCACACCTTCATAAATCATACATTGCAAAGTTCTAGAGTGTTATTATCAGTATTTACCTGAGGTTGCGTTACACCCACTCATATAACAAAGGTCTTCATATAAACATTTGAATGATGCTTGAGGTTTGCGTTTGCATGAGTGAAAGCCAGCAAAGATAAGGCAGCCACCGCATTCCTCTGCAGGCTTAAAGGCTTAATACATCACAGTATGATGTTTGCAATGTGACTTTGTTATCCACTCAGATCCATTATAAATGACATGTACTCTCTGATCATCATCTCCATGTCACAAAACTATTATAAAAACTCTTTCAAGGCGATGCCGCAGAATGGGGCTCTAAGGGTATCAAGAAGAACAAAGTTCTCTCTATTTGGAAAAGAAGAGCTTTAAAGCACTGCAAATTTGTAGTGAGAAATATTATTTTACTGGACAGTCACTGAGTTCACTGATTTTTCAGTATATTGCTGCATTGTCTTTGTTTACCGCTAAATACTGGCAGCAAGTTTGCCAGCATTTTACTGTTATTTTACATTTCGTAGTTTTTTTCCAATTTGATTACCCTCATCCATCCATCCTCTAATCCGCTTTATCCTCACAAGGGTCGCGGGCATGCTGGAGCCTATCCCAGCTGTCTTGGGGAAGTGGAGGGGGAATACACCCTGAAGATGGTTGCCAGCCAATCGCAGGGCACACATGGACAAACAACGATCTGTACTCACAATCCCACCTAGGGGCAAATTGGAGGGTTCACTTAACCTAACCATGTGCAAAGTGGCCCCCTGAACTGAGTGTAGAAATGTAGTGGCCTCACCATCATCTTGGTTGCCCATCCAGATTTTGCGAAAGTTTTAACACCACTGCTACAAATCTGTCCAAGTTAGTCCTCTCTCTCATTTTACTTTTCTTCATGTTTGCTTCGGCTCCCACTCCATATCTCTTTTGCGATGCATTCATTGCCGAGGAGATGCCTGCCAGCTCCGTGTTGGTGGCAAAGCCCCTCATGGTTACATGGTTCATTCAAAAATGTCACCGCTGAACACTATAGTGTAAATGGTTCAATATAATGCAAAATGAATACAATGAGTTGAACGAAAGTACAAATAAAGAAAGTTAGCTGAACTATTGTAACAGGCTGCTGACTTAAACCTTTTTCACATTGTAGTCACTCGGTGTGAAAGGGTTGCGGGGTAGGGTGTAGAGATAATGGCAACCCGATTGCTAGTGTTCCTATTTTTGGAAGTGTGGAGGGAGCAACCTACCAGGAAGTAAGCTCGGAGAGTTTTACCGGTGGTTTAGATGAAAAGTAGACCCCGCCGCAGCAAGATGCATCTTTCTTTGTTGCAAAAGAAAGCCCTGGCTGTGCTCATTTTAACAGAGATAAGGAGCTGCAGAAAAGTGAATGGGTACATCCGCAACAAATTGGAGATTGTAATCTCATTCGCAAGTGACAGTTTCATCCAGACCACTTTGCGGTATATTTCAGGCTCCTTTAAAACATCACTGTACGTCATCTCTCATGTATCTGAAAGCTTGGGACACAAACACAGCATTTATAAAGCTTCCTACATTGTTCTCATGACATTCCTGAAAATAAATACACCAAAATAACAAAAAAATTACTCTGCCAGCTCCTCTTCTCTTGAAGGCGTTTGTCACAACGCCGCCGCGCTCGAATACAACAATTTTCAATACAGCAATACGTAACCATATTTCTCATTTCATGTGGCGCCGGTTACAATATTACATTAAGTCATTTGGCACTTTCCCCGCCTCTCAACATACAATCTCCTTATTTTCGTCTTTATTCTAACCCAAATCCTCTTTTTGTAGCAACTCACATCTTCCTTGATCGACACTCTTTTTACGGATTAAAAAAAGAACAGCCCATTACTCGCTCCTGCAGTTCAAGTTCATCTATCAAGGCATCCATCGATCAAATTGCCCGATGTGTGGTAGAGAGTAGCCAACTATCATTTTTGCGATGGTCCAGTCTTGGTCAAGTCTGGAGGCATCGCTTATTTTGGGGCAGCCCAGTTTGCGAGCGTGCTCTAACACATCACATGACAGTTTATTTCTACTCAGAACGAGGTCATTTTCTTTGTGCTGAAAAAGAGAGTTGTATGCTTGTATTCTGTCTTGATCTTGGAACTGATGTTTACTTGTACCTAATTTTTTAATGACTTGCACAGTGAAGCACCAATTTGAAAATGTCTCGTCTGTTCATTGAGCTGAGGGACAAGCGCAACATGCATCATAAAACTCAGATGTTCTCTTATTTTCTGGACCTCCATTCATTTTCTCTGTTGATACTCATATTTTCAGTTATCAAGCTGGACCAGTTTTTTTTCTCTACAGTGCTGTTTGGTTGCGTTGAATTCCACATTGGTGAGTCATCAGCTCTTATCAACACTCAGCGTGTACAGTGGACTATCAACAATTTATATGTAAACACAATCAGAATCATTCGAAATGCAGGATGACGTGGGCAAATCTATTGTTCCACACTTTATGTAGGGGTGTCTTTATGAGACATTACAGGAAAAGAAAAGTACAGATTGGCCTTGAGACAAGAAATTGGTTCTACAGTCATCATAAAGGAAATGTTTGGCGGCAACACTGAAATGAGCTGAAATCTTACTGTAATCGTCCCTGGCTGAGGAAGACGTGTGTACCTGTCTTATGTTTGTCCGTGAACATCTGAAATGTCTCAGAGAAAGCTTGGAACCATTCGGTGGCTTTGAGGGGAATGGAGCAGGAGCATACCGTCTACTGTAGTTTTGGGCATCCTTCATGGCATCTTGAAACATACTAATGGAGTGTTAGTATGAAGGAAAAAAAACCCTGTAAACATGTCCTGTCACATGCTGGCAGCACACGAAACATGCATCAGCAGGATGTGGCTCCAGTGAGTTGAACACATCCAGCTCAATGGTCAGATCTTTTTGTCCGGGGATCTCCGAGCTGTCCACATCTGTTTTATGTTAAGCGCTGGGGGCCTGCACAGGAGGGCCTGAACACACTTCTTTACTTCTCTCATAGTGGGGAAGAACAGGACAGTGTCAGATGAACATTAAGACAGATGACACGTGCCCAATCACTAAAAATATACAAATACAGTAGATCAGCTCCTACAAGTAGGCCGCAGCACACTGAGATATCGGACGTGACCTTACATCCTGAGACGTGCAACAAACAGGGAATCATGAGCAGTTCAGGGCTTATACGATTTGTGATGATTAATTGCACACACCATTTACTGTATATAATAGTCGAACAGGAATAAAATCACAGTTTTTGAGCTACATCTGTACTGTGCGTCCTCATTTGGGTCGTAGGTGAACTGCAGTTCAATTCAATTGGTTGCCCGTCAATTACAGGGCAACCATACCCTGGTGAATTTGTAAGTTAGCTCAAAGAAGAAGGATTCAGCGGTTCAAATTTATAGTTGTTTATTGATTGTGACAGTAGAGAATTCAGTCAAATTTTTTTTTTGGGTCAAATAAGTTTGTGGTGGCTCCCGCAGATTGTCTGGTGCACATGTGGCACACAGCTGTGCACAATTATCAATACTGTACTCATGATCTCAAGGCTAAAACTAAAAATCTGTCAAGACTTGACAGAATAGACCTCAAAAAGGGTGGAAAAGATCCAAAACCAAATGCTTGGTGAGAAGGTGACAACGGAGTGGACCACCACTTTATATCATAGATTACAGACTACCTATGATATAAAGTGGTGGTCCACTCCGTTGTCACCTTCTCACCAAGCATTTGTTTTTTTTATATCATAGATTACAGACTACCTACGGGCTGTCCGGTCCCTATACTGCCGATGTCAGAGTTTGGTTCGCATTGCCGGCAATAAGTCGGAATCGTTTCCAGTGAGGGTTGGACTCCGCCAAGGCTGCCCTTTGTCGCCGATTCTGTTCATCACCTTTATGGACAGAATTTCTAGGCGCAGCCGAAGCATTGAGGGGGTCCGTTTTGGTGGCCTCAGTATTGTATCTCTGCTTTTTGCAGATTATGTAGTACTGTTGGCTCCTTCAAGCAGGGCTCTCCAACTCTCACTGGAGCGTTTCGCAGCCGAGTGTGAAGCGGTTGGGATGAGGATAAGCACCTCCAAATCTGAAACCATGGTCCTCAGTCGGAAAAGGGTAGAGTGCCCTCTCCGGGTCGGGGAGGAGATCTTGCCCCAAGTGGAGGAGTTTAAGTATCTTGGGGTCTTGTTCACGAGTGAGGGCAGAAGGGAGCGAGAGATCGACAGGCGGATCGGTGCAGTCTGTATCGGTCTGTCGTGGTAAAGAAGGAGCTGAGCCAAAGGGCGAAGCTCTCAATTTACCGGTCGATCTACGTCCCAACCCTCATCTATGGTCACGAGCTATGGGTTGTGACCGAAAGAACGAGATCCCGGATACAAGCGGCCGAAATGAGTTTTCTCCGCAGGGTGTCCGGTCTCTCCCTTAGAGATAAGGTGAGAAGCTCGGTCATCCGGGAGGGGCTCAGAGTAGAGCCACTTCTCCTCCACATCGAGAGGAGCTAGATGAGGTGGCTCAGGCATCTAATTAGGATGTCTCCTGGACGCCTCCCTGGTGAGGTGTTCCGGGCATGTCCCACTGGCAGGAGACCCCGGGGACGACCCAGGACACGCTGGAGAGACTATGTCACCCAGCTGGCCTGGGAACGCCTCGGGATCCGCCAGGAAGAGCTCGAAGAAGTGGCTGGGGAGAGGGAAGTCTGGGCTTCCCTCCTAAAGCTGCTGCCCCCGCGACCCGACCCCGGATAAGCGGTAGAAAATGGATGGATGGATGGATGGATGGAAAAAAAAGACTACTTCACAAACCGGCCACAGTACGTGAGGGCACAGAGCTGTGGGTCGGGCAGGCTTCTCTCCAGCACCGGGGCGCCGCAGGGGACTGTCCTGGCTCCATTACTGTTCACTCTCTTCACCTCGGACTTCAGCTATATCACTACAACCTGCCACCTTCAAAAGTTCTCTGATGACTCAGCGATCGTCGGCCTCATTACAGAAGGAGATGATCGGGAGTACAGGGGACTGATGGAGGACTTCGTGGACTGGTGCCTGCAGAATCACCTCCAGATCAACCCCGGGAAAACTAAGGAGTTGGTGGTGGATTTCTGCAGGGAACAGTCCTCACCTGCACCAATGAACATCCAGGGTACGGACATAGAGAGGGTGACCTCCGACAAGTACCTGGGTGTTCTTCTCAACAACAACCAACACGGACGCTCTGATCAGGAAGGGAGAGAGCCGGCTCTTCCTACTCAGAAAACTGATTTTTTTTTTTGGAGTTCAGGGGTCACTCCTTTACAACTCTGTGGTGGGTTCAGCCATTCATTATGGCATAGTTTGCTGGTGAGGCAGCATCTCAGCCTGGGACGGAGAGAGACTGGACCAACTGGTCAGGAGGGCCAGCTCTGTCCTGGGATTCTCCTGAGACACTCTAGAGGAGGTGGGCAACAGGAGGATGCTAGCTAAACTAATAGCTATGATGGACAGACCATCCCACTCCCTCCAGGCCACCCTGACAGCACTGGGCAGCTCCTTCAGCCAGAGACTGATACGCCCCCGCTGCAAGGAGGAGAGGTACCACCACTCGTTCCTGCCGACTCCTGTCAGGCTATTGAATAGACGCACCTGAAAACATGGACTCACTCCCACTCACCCATTTTAAATAGCACAGCCACCTTATGCAGCATATACAGTACAGTGAAACTCCACTATATCGAAACCTACATGGGCGAAAATAACCCATAGTGTGAAAAACTTTTCATGCATGAAAGCCATTCCCAATTTTCTGCTCCTCCTACGACGAAAAATCCCCCTGTCGTGTTATACGAAATATTTTTCTCTGCTCTTGCCTCGCAACGATATTCACTACAATGAAAACAAGCCTTCCGCAAAAGTCCAATCCAACCTCAGCATGCCACAGCGACCTCTACTGCTTCGGAAACGTCAACAGCAACCACTACACTGGTTTAGACATGCGCAGGAGTACAGGAAGTATTTGTTATTGTTAGTTTCAGACGCTGCACGAACGTCGCATTGCTAAAATGGCTACGAAAGGGACCTTTGCAGACCAACGAGTTAAGAAAATGAAAGCATTCACGCTTCAAGACAGGATAAAAGTAATACAAATGAAAGATGGAGGAAGAAAAGTAAAAGACCTCATGCAAGAAACTGATGTCAGTGAAAGTGAATGCTGATCGTAATTTTCGCAATTTCTTTCCCGTTTTTTTCTTTCTACACTGGCTATATGAAGTGTTAAATAAATACATGCTCATATTTATGTACTACTTATTGGAATAAAAATAAAGAGTACACACATACGTTTTGTGTGTGTGTGTGTGTGTTTACATCTGATCAAATTTGCTACAGTGAAAAGCCCCTTGTGGTGAAAAATTTCTTGCTGCAAACATGATTTCGTTGTTTCACTGTATGCAGTTGCATATATGCTTATATGCATATATCTTAAATTTTATATTGCATTCTGCACTGTACTATATATACATACATATATATATATATATATATATATATATATATATATATATATATATATATATATATATATATATATATATATATATATATATATATATATTAGAGCTGTCAAATGATTAAAATATTTAATCTAATTAAAAACTCAACTGTCATAATTAACTCAAATTAACTAAAAATGAATCGTGATTACTCACGCATTTTTATCGTTTCTGAATTTCCTTTTATATTTTTGTCCTATTTTCCCCATTTTAATGCTCTCATCAACATGGAATCATGAATCAGTTTTCTATGTGCAAAATGCAAATATTTACTGAAATAACAATTTTGATTTTCAATTTTACATGAACATTTTTCACTTGGAGCAGTTATTCACACATTATCTCTCACACAATATTACTGTCCATCAACAACAGTGAAAACAATATTTTGTCACACAACAGCTGCTTGAACAGCTCTTTTTAGGGAATCAAAACAGCGCAATATAACATTATAAAGTGCACATCTAAGGTAAATTGGTACTCAGCCTATAATGGATTTATGCCATGGTTGCATACTTCGTTTTTCTCAAATTTGCTTTGAACACAGCAGTCAGGCTATGCTGATTCTGTTGGTCCTTTTTGCTCGGAAGTCTCTCTACGGTTTTGTGTCGACATCATTCCGGATGCTTGTAATGGAGGCTCTCGCTGGCAATCCGTAGTGGAGTTGTTCAGTTAATTCCGTTTTTCACGACCCCCTGAATAGGGATTGTCGGTCAGCATGGAAGGATCTCTCGTTCTGTACTTTTTTGATCATTTATTGGAGCACTTTGCAGCAGAAGTAGTAGTAGTAGTAGTTGTAACAGAAGTATCAGAAGCAGGTAATAACCTAAACTACACATAAATGCAGTAAAATCTATCTTTCTGCATCACAATGTAAATATGTATATAATTGACATTAATTAATACCTTTATTTAACTATACGTTTAATAAATAATGTAATCAACCCTGATTTCACTATGTATCATTATCGTCATCATCATTCATTGTTTTAAACGTAAGAAACCATACAACACAAACATATCAAGTCGAATCGAACAAAAGAACTACAAGTCCCAATAGTCAATCCCGGAAGTGGAGCGCCGGCATGATTAACCCCAGCTGCAACGCAATTTACTTCGTTTAAACGTCAGATTGCAGACGGACAAACATGACAACTATGCAAAAATGAGCTAAATAAAGGCACCCCTGTTCTAGCAACATTTTAGCCCACGCTGTTTAAATTGCCGATTGCGAACGGTAACTGGCTACGATTGCATAGCGATGCGCAAACATAAAGCGGACAAACAAAGCAACCGATCATGACCGAATCTAAAAGCTAACTTTACACATCTGACTTGATAAGAAGCACACGCGTAGCTTAACATTGAGCTATGCCAACGACGAAGCGAGTGTATTCACTCACGAAACAAAACGCTATTTATACATCGCGCGAACGGTCACCTGTCAGTGGCAGCCCCGCCCCTCTTAAAGCGCCAGGTCAATCCAACAGGTGTCGTTCGATGCAATGCGAATGATTTCAGCTTGAGTGGAGCTGTGGACAATGTTGACAGGCTTGCATGCAGTAGCCATATATTTAGCTATGGATTCAGCAAACTTGTTCTTCGTCGTGTCATCCATTTTCTTTGCTTTGAAATGATCCATAGCTGTCTGTCTTAGATGAGGGGGCGGAGTACTCACGTCAGCTGTGTGCTTGGCCATTAAGTGGTATTTCAGACTCGATGTGCTATGATGATAGCTCAGTTTACGACTGCAAAACATCCAGGTAACTTTGGTCTCGTCAGTGGAACCATCTGGCAACTTTTTAAAAGTAAACTTTCCATTCATAAACTATTTTAGTATCCGTTTTCGGTGTCTCGCGCTGCCCTGGCTGGCAAAACAAACGTGCGTGGACCTGTGCATAGAGCAACGTAACATCCGCTGTGACGTGTGCCGCGTTAATCTCGCGAGAAAAATTTTGATCCCGATAAAATTCATTTAAATTAATGCCGATAAAAACGCGCTAAACTGACAGCGCATATATATATATATATAAAAACACACACACACACACACACACACACACACACACACACACACACACACACACACACACACACACACAGCTTAAAGTCGAACACATGCAAGGCAACTCTGGTACACGCCCCCACAAAAAAAGGAACTTTCAGTCAGTGTGGCCAGTTCACCTCCGGGCCAGCTCATAATGAATCAGGCCCAGATGTGGATCTGTGGGCCGACTGGTGCGGTACGCATGCCGAAACACAACCCACCCAGCTGTAGACGTCAGAAGGGACCACCTTAATTCCCTCAAGCTATGTCACTTTGTGAGAGGCTAGCTGGCTTGCGTAAAGCATGTATTTGTTGTCGTTGTTGTTGTGCTTGGAGATTTTGTGCAAACACTTCTGATCTACCGGTATATTGTTTGTGAAATGAAACAATTCACTTTCTGAAAAATGTACAGTGGAGTACATAAGTTGGTGACTTGCGGATCTTAGCATATATTCTCCTTTCCCCTAAACAGCATGTGAAAAAAAACTAGACGGACCGTTTGTTCTGTTCAAGGAACGAACAGCAGACATGCTTTGAGAAGTGCTTCTTTCCGTTTCAAGATGTCTTGACAGTTTACGATATAAAGGCCTGAAAGTGAATGCACTTTAGAGGATTTCCAATGCAAAGAGCTTCTACCATTCCTATAAGCTTTGGATGAAAGTTCACTCATTCGTCTTCAATGTTGACCTTTATCCATATCTACTTCTTGGAGACAACCCCTGGTGTTACAAAGATAGCTATTTATTGCCTACATTTGTTTTGACTTTTGTTTCAGCATAAAGTCATCATAGTGGTACATCACAACTGTGTCATTTGGGTGTGAGAAACGAAAAATACTATAAAATTGTTTGGCGGTTGTGAAGGAAAGAACCACACAACTCATTTGATTACAGATGACAGACGAGGGTCACCCCGGTAGGGTGGTGCTTGCCGTCACACATCTGTGAGTGAGCTGAGAGGGCGTTTCAAGACCACGTCATGTTGGGCCCAGAGAAAGAAAGACATCTGTATTATGTCATGACTGCCAGGACACTCCACCCTTCACTCTATTTCCCTTTTCTTTTTTTTTCCCCCACTACCAGAACCCCCCCCCCCCCCCCATTCCCATCCATGCTACCCCATCCTACTCTACTCTAATATGTGGTTTCCCTCTTTTTTTTTTTAACCGTTATGTTTACTTGCTAAGAGGTATTTCAGAAAACTGGTTGGTCAAATGCTTCAAAAAATTCCCTTTGAAAAACATTCACCTGGGGGAAAAGTGTAATATATAGAATTATGCTTGACATACTGTGTGACAACTTGCTCAGTGATTTTGCATGTAAATATTTAAATGATGAATTCCAAAACGTCATCGGATGTGCGACAAGTCAGCCGAGGCCTATTGTCATACATGGCAGCTGCTGCTCTCCATAACTCTTGACGCCGCCTTGGTCTTAACCAGTGTGTTCTTCAGCTTCAAATAACTTCACTTTTTGTTTTTCTAAATAGCATAGGACCAACATTTAAAACAAAGAAAAGCACATGAAAATCCAACATTTATTGAGTGGGGGAAAAAAAAAGACTATACTGAGAAATAATTACTGTATTTTAAATCGAAACGTGTGCCGCAATAAACCGATGTTTATACTTTGTTCGCCTCCCTTTTGTACAAAACAGCACCTAATCTTCTCCTTTAATGTTTCACAAGATGGGAGAATACAGAAAGAGGGATCTTTGACCATTCCTCTTTGCACATTCTCTCCAGCGACTTGGATCCTCTCCTCTGCGCTTTCCTTCAACTCATGGCTGAGACTGGGAAAGAACTGTGCGCGCCTTCTCATGGCTTGGGTGGTGTATGCGTTCATGTGGCAAGACAATGGTGCGTTTACTCCAAATATTATGGGGTGACATTAAGGCACAGATCTAAATGTGGCTTTAAATGAGGGTGTAGAGTGCAACGTAATCCGATGGACTTTTGACCCCGCCGATACTTCCTCATTCTTGAAATCTGAGCAACAAATGTATTGTCTGGTGGTGAAATTAATTTTTGGTCTACTGAGTTATTGCATAAGCCCATTTTATATTTTGATTTTATAATACAGTACATAGGGGATGCAACCCATTTATTTGCATTGCCGTTGAGAGTTTTGGGGTGAAAATCTTGTCTGAGGCTTTCCTGTGTAGATTTTGCAGGTTCTCCCTGGCTTTCTACCAAATACATGTATACCATCTTAACAGAGTTTAAATTGCCCATAAGTGCAAGGTGTACTGCACTATTGAGGAGTGCTGTAGAATTTGAATGAATGGAAGGCTATGTAGTGTCCAAAACTGTGGGTTCAAGGGCTCCGAATGTTTCAAATCTGTTGTTTCAGACTCCTGAAAAGTCACTAGGTTGGCAGCAACATGTTTATATGAGGGGAGGCCAGAGCAAATATGTACAGTACACGTTTTTGTGGGCCTTCTAGAATTCTGCTGTCTTGCTTTGTCATTTGTTAACTGACCTGTCAAAACTTTTCAAAACAGCAGAAGCACCCCATTCATCGGAGGTTTTCGGACCTCATCCCTGGCTTGAAACACCCTTCCTGCAAGCGCTTGTAGACCAGAACTGGACGACAAATAGCCTCCTCTGTTCTTTAATCGAGCCCAGAAAGCATTTACTTTATCAAGAGTACTGGAGCATTCCTTGCATTAACTTTTTTTTTGCTTGTAGTTGTTTCATGAAAAAATTTATTTGTACACATTTTAAATGTGTTTTACACACACACACACACACGCACACACACACAGAGCCCAAACTTCTTCACATTAGCGTATGAATTGGACCCTTCTTCACTTGGTAGTTCTCAGAGATGCAAAAAAACCAGCATACAATTCATCAATGCTAAATTTGGATGAGCAGAATGAACTGAAACCCCAAAACATTAAATTCTGAAATCAAATACAATAATCATAATATTAATAATTAAAAAATCATTCTTAATCAATATTCATCTTGTGGCCTGAGGGAGGATTTTAATGGAAATGGTTGCTGGACTAGAGCGGTTTACTTAGACTACTTACATAACTGCCGATGCAAATAAGTATTGCTTCGTGTTTTCTTGTACCTTCTGGTTGGCTATGAGGGATGACCGTTGTAAATTAACTCAGAGCTATTTATACTCCCATGCATAGCATATTTACGTCACTTGGACTGGGCCCAACCCAAAAACTAGACAAATGACCATTTCTAATTTTGCATTTTATTATTCTATCGTGAAATCTGTCTTGTGATGTTACAGGGGGCGTTTTTTTGTTTGAATACATTTCTTGTTCTAGGTATGATCCTGCAAGTTCCAAATATCTGAAAATAGGTTTCAAAACTTCAGAAAACCCTTGAAAATACTCAAGCCTATTTCGTCACTAGGCTTGATCATTTATTCAAAAAAGTGTAATTATCATACCACTATTTTTTTCCTGTTCAGAATGAATTGGTTTTGTTCAGCCTGCAACATTGCATCTCAGATAGTGTGATTTTATGCTTTGTGTGAAACAGAAAAATGTGAGCTTGTGCTGCTATCTCCTGGTCAAACGTTAAACGTTGTAATTAAGCACCGCCTTCCTTTCAGCAGAGCCAGTCCCTCCCAATACAGTACATATTGAATGTCTCTATAGTACATTTAACTCCATTACTTGTTTGTAGGTTCAGAAGTTGACTGTTAAGCACACCGTTTATGGAGGCCCATGTCTCTTAAAACAAGCAAACCAAATACTTTGCTGTTTTTGGACCCATCTGTTCACTTGCGTAAGTTTCAAGGGGTGTTCACACAGCAAGATTTGTTTGGGTACTACACCGACTACTACTGTGCCAGTAGAGCGTTCACACGTGCAAATTTGCTCCGGCGTAGCGCCGCAAAACAGCTTACACCGGATTAAATTTGATCCACCTCAGGGAGGTGGTTTAAAAATTAGCTCCAGAGCAAATGCTCGTTTGCGGGGCAGCACCGGTGTAAATTTGCACGTGTGAACGCTACAATTTGCTCCGCAGCAAATGCTCGTTTGCGAAGGGGAGGGGGGGGGGGGTAAGCCTCGCTATGCATGAGAAGAGTTGATTATGTACGGCGAGAATGCATTGCTTTCGTGCTCTGTCGGAATTCCGTCAGGTGTTTGACATGGCTGGGAACAGTAGCAAAGCACCTCTTGGGTTATACCATCTCAACTAGAACGGGGTGGGATAGTCCCCAAACGTCATCTTTCCTTTTGTAGGAGACTGGACTGTCTCTGAGTTGTTTGTGTAGTTTGTTCCTTTGTTATGTGTTCACAACCCCCCCTCCGTACCCCATAGAATTTATTTTGTCATTTCCTCTCTTGATTTTTGTGTTTGGCGCATTACATGTTTGCTTTTCTGAGTGTCATTGAACTCATCGTTGATTTACGTTTTCGGGGCGGTCACTCTCGAGCAGAAGGCACGGAGGAGAAGGACGTGCCTGACTGACTGCCTGTACAGTAGTTGCTTGGGTTGTGTATACGTTTTAAAAAGAACCAACACGACAGCTCATTTGTTTTCTGTCTTTTTGCTCCGCTGCAGAAACTGCCGTGTGAACGCAAGCGGAGCTGTGCCGGTGCTGCCACGCTCAGCGGCTTTGTACAAAATTTGTTCCAGTGTAAAATATATCGCAACAAAATACACCGGTGCAGCGCCGGAGCAAATGTGTGCCGTTTGAACACCCCTTTAGTTACATGAAAAGAATGCTAGATACCAAATGAAAAGAATGCTAGATACCAAATAACAACATGAAGGCCATGTTCATATGTAGATTTATTTACACGTGCAAATGGGAGGTGCAATCTCCCTTGTGCAATTATTTAGTCACTCATCACCAATTTTCAATACAACTTTAAGGACCAGTAGATTTTTTTGACAAAAAAATACAAAATTGAATGTAAAACAACCACTGCAATGCTTTGTATCTTAACATGAGTTCTATTGTCTATACAAAAGGTTCCACACGCAACATACTTGAATTTGAATATGAACTATGGGAATTGCGTTAACATGAAGTCGTAGTCCTAAATGTAAATGTTTTTGCTTAGGTCAGTTGTTACACCCAACATGTAAAACAAAGCCAAATATTTTGCAAAGTAAAAACACTGCTGCGGGCTGAGGCACGAAGCGGGAGGACAAATCGTTGATGTCTAAACAAAATTCAAAAACAAAATTTACTATGAGGTTGTGCTATGAAAAAGAGTTGACCACTTCAATCTCGTGCCATGTTGATGCACGCCAACGCATCGTCCTACATAAGTCATTGTACATCTATGGTAATATGCTTGTGCGAGATATTGAACGTTGTTTTGTTCCACATAATTTGATCCGATTACTTGGAAGAAATGGAGTACAGTGCAAGACTGCAGTCCCATGGAAGTAGTAACAGTGCGGTCATATCTAATACTATGGCGGTGAACTGATATGACAGAGGGGTGCGTAGTCTGCAAAGGGGACGAAGGAAGGCAGGGAAGAACATGACTGAGGGGGACAGAGACGTAATTGTGCGTCTGGTCAGAAGCTCGAAGGTGTTAAGACATTCATGTCCCGCGGTTTAAGTTTGTGTGGCCGTGGGGACACCTGCTTGGGGTCCACGCCAGAAATTTCAATCTTGGGTGGCATGAGGCTGGCTGTGTCCCCCACGGTGAGGCTGTCCTGGCCCCCAGTGCCTGCAATGGTTGAAGACTTCTGCAGGCCAAAGTAGGACTGAAGTGAAAAGCCTGCAAGGAAGGCAGATGTAAACCAGAGCTTTGATTACACAAATGGAAATACAGTTTGTGAGTTCTCAAACTTTTTAAGCCTGGCACCACTTGAAGAGTTTGCTCTCCAAGTACCATCATTACAACCAACTTAAATATACAATAGCATAGTAAGTGTTGGATCCAAAAAAATGACACCACTTTTTTCCTAAAACTTAACTCATACAGTACCAGCCAATTATAAACCAAGTCTGAAAAGACATATAAAAACATCTTTGGGAGTGAATGAGTTAAAGTAAGTGATTGATACCTTGTAAATAGTTTGAACATTAACGCCACACTGGGGGTACATGATTCAATTAAAATGTATTGAATACAAGTTAAATGATAATTGGGCCTGGTTCAATTCTAGTGTTTAAACATTCATACTGATCATGCTGTTTACATTTTGACATCATGGGACCAAGACAATACCCAACAATGGATCAACAGTACCTTGCCATTTTAATGCTTCAAACAAGGCATTCTCAGACGTTAGTGGCCACTGAGCTTAAGTGTCATCAGCAGGTTGCAACAGAAATATCAAGGTTGGAAGCATCACAGAAAGATGTCGAAGTGAATGCCCTTTGGCCTCAGCCCATGCTGATGACCGTGACATTGTGAACAATGCCCTGAGAAACCAAATGAAGAATGCCACTCAACTCCATGCACGTTGTAGGGAGGTCAGAGGCACCCAAGTGTCACGTCAGACCATTCAAAACAGTTTACATCAGCCTGTTGGTGGCAGTCTTACAGTGTGGGCAGGTATGTCCAGTCGGTACAAAACTGCCCTACAGTGACAAGCCCATATACTACCTGAATGACAACACAGGCCTAGTTTCATCTTCATGGACGACAATGCTCCAGGTCATCGAGGTTGCATCACCAGGGAATGGCTGTTGTAGACTAGTGTACCTCAAATGGAATGACCAGCACTTTCTCCAGACCTGAATTTTCTTGAAAACCCCTGGGATCAGTGTGATTGAGTGGCCATTTAGAGTCTCAAAACTCTGCACCCCAGGAAACCTCAATGACCTGAGGGCTGTCCTTCAAGAAGAGTGCCATGCCTTAGCAAATAAGTTAACTTGTGAACAGCATGAGATGTTGTTAAGCTGTAATTGATGCTCAAGGGCACATGAGGTGCTGTTAGACCTTGACATTATTTCTTATGGTGTAGCCACCATTGTTGCTAACTTTTATTTCAATGAAGTGTTTGAATTGAGAAAATCTCCAGTGCATCCTTCGACTAAATGTCCTACTTTCATGATATGATATCACTGTAGCATGAACTTCTTACATTTTCCATAAATTTCACCTGAATGCCAAATATACCAAACTTTTTGTGAGTAGTGTTATGTATGACAGCAAGTATTAGTTGTGGCTTTATTGAACCGTTTTTTAAAAAACCTTGAAAGATGACTGCTTCACAGACTCTTTAGTGTCCTTGCACTATTCAAATACTAGCGTTTAATAATTTGATGGTATGTAACTTCTTGTCATGTTTATAAATGTTATGGTACAAAGTGAATATTGCACTAAAGCATGTTGGAAGACAGTTGTGAAATAAAATCATAAAGTATTTGCCAGAAAAAAAAAATCCTGAAATCACTCAGTAAACATTCCCATCCCCGGAATTCTAGGAAAAGGAATATCCTTCACCCGGAGTAAAAACCTATGCATTAACATTTTGACTACGATATTACATCGGAATTTACCTAAGGCGTAGAAAAAAAAGTAGTGTGTTTCCGGTAACCCAAAAAATACTTTACGGTCGGCATTTTTTTTCAAACCTTCTACATTTTTGTGTAATAATAATAATAATAATAATAATACATTTCATTTATAAGCGCCTTTCAAAACACTCAAGGACGCTTTACAATCAAAACAAGAACAATAAAACCACAGACAAAATTATAAATAATAAAAGGAAAGATGAATTTAGAGCGTTTACATCGGTGCAAACTCTCACGATATTCACGTTGAGCGTGCGCGTCGTTTGCCCTGTCGTCTGTCAACAACATTGAATCATGGCGGCGGCCACGATCTCCGACAACAGTTTAAACTGCGTTTTGTGTGTTGCAGTCGCATGCTCGCACCACAATATTAAGACAATAGCATCCATTGATGTATCGAAAAGATTCAGCGAACTATTTGACGAACACCACGGGCCGTCTAGGACGCGGGACGCAGAGGTACCCAACTCTCTCGCCGCCTTTGGCGGCGAGCGGGGGTTTCAATGTCTCCTTGTTTTATGGTTTATGGTTATTTTGTTTACATTTTTGATGGGGGCAAAAAAAAAAAAAGATTAAAAAAAAACTGTCCCATCTACCGACCCTATGCTGAAATTTCATGTTACCGGAAACACACTCCTTTTTTTTCTACGCCTAAGAGGAAATTGCACTAACCGTAACCCGGATAGACGTCATGCCGCGGGAGCTTAAATACACGCAATGCCCACCCAATGCGACGGAAAGACAACAACGACACATTTTCACTTCGCCGTTTTCATTCATCAGATCCGAAACGACGTGTGAGTTTTTTTGGGGGGGCGTTTTACTGTAATTATGAATGATTTTAACTTTATTCACTTATGTCTCGTAGATCGCGGCACTAGCTTAAAAAGCAGCGCCCATTCGACACCACGAAAGAAAAGTGTTCGCTCCGCCGTTTTCATTCATCTGATCCGAAACGACGTGTGAGTTTTTATTGCCGTGCGTCTTATTGCAATTGTGAATGATTTTAACTTTATTCACTTACATCCCTGTAGATCGCGGCACTAGCTTGAATCACCAGACATCTGTGATTAACAGGACAGTTACTTGCAACTAGCAAGAAAACTGTATGACACGCAGGCAAACGTCATAAACCAAAGAATGCATACAACAAAACAATCCTAAATAGACATATTTTTTCCCAAGACAGAAAATAAACATTAAAATACTGTACATATTGTACTGTTGGGATTTTTTGGGATACACCTGTATTGCAGTTTTTGTTATATAAACAGATTTTGGACAGTATAGTTTTGCATTTTATTGATTGTGTTGTTACACGTGCATTTTGTCAACATACTTGCAGGTTCATAAAGGACATGTACAATGCTCATTTCCCAAATGAGGAATTTCTGTTATCAGGACAAATTGGACAGCGCAAACACGAGTCCGCACTAGAGAATGTTTACTGTATGTGTTTTAAGTCAATCAAGGTTTGGGAAACACTTGTGTAGAGTATCTTCAATGTAGCAGTGTTTGTATCATGCACCCCAACACGCACGCATGCATACACACACGCGCACACGCACACACGCACACACACACACACACACACACACACACACACACACACACACACACAAGTCCCTCACCTGAGTTGGGTTCAGAGCCTGGGTGAGTGGGGGACTTCTGTACCACTGAGCGAGTTCCAAAGAAGCTCCACCTGTCCTCTCCTCCCTGGTTTCCTCCCATGTCTGTTGTGTGGTCAGGACTGTTGGGTTCTAAACTGAGAAAGGGAACAGGATTCCGCTGGAACCAGCTCCTACAAGCCCGCCAAAGACACAGTGTGAGTTGGGAATACGGGACTGTGCCAAACTAAAGCAGAGTGCCAATTTTAGACACGAAGCACATGGTACATCAACGGAACATAATGTGAACAACGTGCACCCTACCTGCGGGCGACAGAAGGTGATGCGAGGGGACTGACGCAGGGGGTGACGGACGGAGTGACCGAGGGGGTGACGCAAGGGGTCCCACTTGGAGTGGATTGTGCTGATGTTGTAAGCCTTTCGTCTTTGAAGTCCCCGATTGACATTCTCAGCTTCTATAACACAAACAGTAAAAAATTAATTAAATAATCAAGAAAACATGCAACAAACACATTTCATTAAAAAAAAAAAATCAAGCAGACATCAGTATTTTCGGACGTACCAATATGCAAAGTTTAACTTGTTAGTTTACCTCGTTGGATCTTAATTGTATAACACCATTACTTCACTACATTCGGCTACTTCACACATACCCTTAACTACGCGACTTCACATTCTGAACATTTAAGTAATAACGGAATGGCAAGTGAAAATTTTGTAGATTGGCGTTACAAACCAGTTGCAACCCACGTATTTTATTACGGCCGCATAGATAGGGAACCTCAATCTAAATGTGAGCAAAAGCGTTGTCATTTTGACCGTAACAACAAAATTAAGTCTACATAAAACGATGGTTTAATTATGTGAATCCAAAGCTTTTATCAACATTTTTCAAGCAAGCCATGTTTGCCGCATAGCAACATGCTATTGGTACAAAACACGCGTGCCGTACTACATTTCAGCTGTATATAGCAACAATGTTAAAACTGCCTGACTTACTTTACGACAATATTCCCCAAGCTGAATTCCGAATGACAAAATAAGGAAGGACACATTCGGACAAATGCGTGATTTAGGCGCCGTGTAGTCTCCATGCTAACGTTAGCTAGCACCAAGTACTACGGTGCGGCGCGCTTCCGGGGTCCGAAAACCTCCCCAGGCAGGATTTAAGAAAGCGGTTTGGACCTACCTTTTTATAATGATGTTTTTCTGACGTTCCCTGACGTTTGTCGTCTTTATTTTGTCCATGATTCAAAGAGCAACGACACAAACGTACGCAACAGGCCTCTAGTCGGTGCTGCGTCGTGAGCTCATAAAGAGATTGTGCCACACATAACAGGGGTTGCATAGCAACGTGGCTGGTACAAGTATTACATAATGTGGGTTTTTTTTTTCAGGATAGCCTTTTTTTTTAGCTTGCGGTAAACGCACTCTTTAACAGTAAAACAATAAACAAGCATATTCTCATTCTATAGCATTCATAGCAATAACGTGTTCGTGGTGTTAGTCATCATAGGGCGTTTGTAATTTCCTTGGTTTAACATATACTGTACTTTACAGGGTTTCCCAAAAGTCACCATACACTTTCTCTTCAACCGATACTGACAGAAGGTCATGAGTATTTGACCAGAGGTGTCACATTAAATGGACAACTAATTGATCATCAAATTAATCAAACACTATTTTCATAACTGATTATTGTTTAGAGCAGTCATTGCCAAACTCTGCCCACCCACAGTCTTTGACTGACCCTCACAATGACCCTGAAGTCAAAGAAATGAAAAATATCTAGTGCTATTATTTTGAAAGTTGTGCTTTCATTTTATTTTCACACCTGTGGAAAACTAGTACAAGTGTTGGAGCAAGCAAGAGCTACGAACGACTGCAGCGTTGCCAACTTAAAGGACATTTTTGTGACATTTAGCAATTTTTTTTCCAACCCCAGCTATTATTTTTCCAAAAAAGAGACTAGCAAAAATGACAGCAGTGGTCCGAATATGAGCAACAGCTGTGCAAGGAGGAGGGAAGAGGGCCAAGAAAATTTGGTCTGATAATATTGTATGCAAATCTACAACCACACTGTGTGCATTGCCATCGAATGTATAAGTCTGAATTGCTGTCAATAATATAATTCCCATATATACGTGGATTTGATTTAGTTAGTGAATACACACACAATAGGTCAATAATAGATCAACACAAATAATCATTTCTGAATAGGCCCTTGGACATTTTACACAAAAAAAGTTGGAGCCTGAAGTCATAAAGGTGAAGAACCCTCGTTCGTGACAAAACACAGCCTGCTTCTACCACCACTGATGTAAACATTAACTCAGTGACGTGCGGTGAGGTTCATGACTGGTGAGACACTACTCTGGATTTGCATATAAAAATATGAACACAAAATAGAAAATTAGCCCATATTTAAATTTTGAGCTTCATTGAAACATGTTTTGAATGAGGTAAAAAAAAAAGGTTTGAATATTTGTTTTCAAAGCTTTTAATTTTGTTTCTATGAGTTCAACAGTGTGCAACAAGATGATCGCAAGAAAAACAAGAATATTAAATATAGGGGCAAGTTCATTGTTGCTGAGTTGTTAGTGTTTAGCAGATCCCTCTTTTCAAAATTAAAAAAAGAGCGCTTGGTCTTCACTTTATATGTAAATGTTCATTCATTCATCTTCCGAACCGCTTGATCCTCACTAGGGTCGCGGGGGGTGCTGGAGCCTATCCCAGCTGTCTCCTGAATCGGTTGCCAGCCAATCGCAGGGCACACAGAGACAAACAACCATCCACGCCCACACTCTACCTAGGGACAATTTAGAGTGCTCAATCAGCCTGCAATGCATGTCTTTGGAATGTGGGAGGAAATCGGAGCACCCGGAGAAAACCCACGCAAGCCCGGGGAGAACATGCAAACTCCACACAGGGAGGCCGGAGCTGGAATCGAACCTGGTACCTCTGCACTGTGAAGCCAACGTGCTAACCACTGGGCTACCGGGCCGCCCCATGTAAATGTTTCAAAGCCCCAATTATAAAATGACCACGGTATCATAACTGCATGTCTGATATTTTTAACAACGTGATTTGTGTCAAAATTGGTCAAGAATTCAACAAGTTATGATGAATTTACTGGCTTTATTGCCAAGAACAGACCTCATTTCGAGAAACTTGCCACAGATAGCGTTAACTGTACTACCTGTTGGAGAAGTGTGGCGGCCACAAGATTTCCCAAATCAGTGCAGAACTGGAGTCTAGGACAGAAAAGTTACCTCGACAGGCAGCAATTTTGTGACTGCTCTAATTAAAGTCTGCATAAGATTTCCATAACGATATTTAACAATTTCTTGTTCCAAGTTTGCTATTAAAGCAGCACAATTTCACTTCGATCTGTGTGTAATTTTGCTCCTAATAGACTGGAACACATTAACACTATACAAACACAATATGATGCAGTGCATTTCTATCTCAAAACAAACAAATGCATTTCATTTCATCAATCTGTCTTTGTGCATCAAACTGAGCGTTGTTATGTTTGCCTTATAGAGGAGTTCATCAGACTTTGTTGGTGTGCCTAATGTTGTGACTGCCAGGGACTGTGCATATGATCTTACGCTGTCAAGTGGTGGGGCTACAGAGACTACTAGCTGGTGCCAACCCCAGCTGACTTCACATGTAGAGAAAGGCAAACATTGACACTCTCATCACACCATCACTGCGGAATAGTGAGGCCAGTGAAGCATTACTCCATCAGTGACTATTAATAGGAGTGTATTTCAATGTCATTCTAACTTAACACTATCATTAATTACGGTTTCGTTCCTTGTATTTCGTTCTTACTTACGGGTTGTGTGACGTCAATCAGACGACGAAAGCGAGTCTCCTCAGCAGACAGGCCCTTATGGGGGGTATACCCAGTGTCGGTCAGCCCTGCCTGGTGCTCAAAACTTTGGAGGTTCTCTTGGATCTGCTCTGTGAGGAGGGGGATATATTGTATGATAGACAGCTACAATGCCAGTGTGTGCTTTTTCTTAAACTAACAAATTGGAGGCAAGTACACGGATGTCCAGAGCGTTATGATACACACTGTACACAATATTAATTGTACAGACGCTCCCCAGGTTACGAACGAGTTACGTTCCGGACGATTGTTCATAAGGTGAATTCGTTCGTAAGTTGCTTCCGTGCTATATTTTGTCTGGAATGTATGTTTAAGGCTTATATTGACATCCATATAACGGGGAGAGATCTTTTCGTCACGTTCTTCAGGGCTCGAGGGTTAGCTGCCCGCTAAACTAGCAGCGGCTTCAGCGGGGGAGAGTAGACGACCGGTCGTCGACCGGCGCACCGGACGCCTCCCCGCCCGTTCCACCGTCACACGCCCGCCCCCCACGCCTCTCCCCGCGGCCGCCTTCGAACGTCACCTCCGCCGTCCTCCTCCGCCCCGTTCGGCACTCGGAAAGGCGCGCAATACAAAATCTAACTCGACAGACCCGTGAAAATGTTCGTATGTACCGTTTGTTCATAACTCGGATGTTCGTAACTCGGGGAGTGTCTGTACTCAATAGAAGAGCTTTGTAAGTCTGCATTTGCAAAAATAGTAAAGTTTATGTTGGTTTGAAAACTTAAAAGCGGTATCGCGTTAGCACTGTGTCTATTATTAACAGCCGTTTAGTTTGCAGTGATGTAGGACTGTAATGCATTATATGTTGAGCCACAGTTTACTGTTCATCTCAGTTTACAAACACCTCAGTATAAGGCAGTACTGATTCTTTAATCCAGCACTTAGATTGGAATTCAATAGATCATCATCATGTGCCACCCCTAAAAAAAAATCATTCTCCAAGTACCCTCCATCATGAGCACTGTTGAAATACAGTTGTATATTAGGCTGTTCATAAAAAATTAGAGGTATTATTCATAAAGAAGTATATTTAATGAGACCACTGTTTGTAAGCAAAAAAAAAAAAAGAAATTTACAATAAAGGTTGAAGAGTATGAAACGGTCTGTCACTTACTTCTGTTGAGAGAGCTCATGAAAGAGCTGGCTTTGGCTTTCACAACTGGGACTGGAGACTTGGCTGGCTCCAATCCCTCAGTCATCTTTCCACTCCTCTCACTTTCCTAGTTGTAGTTACATAAGCAAATTAAATGTGACCACATACACAAAACCTGTAAAACAAGCTCACAGTGGTTTCAAAGAACAGCGGTGCCTTGAGATACAAGTTTCATTTGTTCTGTGACCGTGCTCATAACTCAAATAATTTCCACGTTACATCCATTACAGCCATTCCCCCCCCAAACAAAAACAAGGAAACAAAGAAAGTAGAACCCTATAATATTGTACTGTATAGAAATGTAAAGTAATAATATAATTGAATGGAATGTGATGAATTGAACAGCTTGTGCAACACGATTAATTCCTTAATCAGCTGAACAAAAGCTTGTATCACTCAAATCTCGTATCTCAAGACACCATGTAATATAGTCAGATCATATTTGCTTGGGTCAGGAAGTGCAAAACAGAATTATAAAGCACCTCTGTGATCTTCCTGAACTTGTGATTTGGGATGACGGGGTCTGTCCATAAACTGTTAACTGCAAAGTCCGCAGGTGGGGAATGCATCGGGACATCCATTTGCTCGTCGTAGCACATATTATGTCGGGTCAGTCCAACCGGAAACGACAGTGCACCGAAGAGTCCGGATGACGATCCAGATTCTAGAGCTGATGCATTGATGTGAATATTACAATACTCTTAAATTTATATTCACATAATAATTCTTGACATGGTCGAACCATCTTATCTATCGAGAGCAAATAATTGGAGTGGTTGCCAGCCAATCGCAGAGCACATAGAGTCAATCAACCAGATAAGTAACATTTTAAGGCTTCAATTAACCCGACATAAATGGGTGTTAATATGTGGAAGCCAGAGTACTCCCCCCCCCAAAAATAAATAAAAATACAAGTCTGAGAAAACTCTACACAGGGTGTAGCCAAGATTTTAACCCTGAACCTGGCATGTGTGTTAACCACTATAGTTCAATGTGCTGCTTCACCTCATTTCAGTTAATGCAAATTACCCAACATTTTGTATGTGATTTATTATTACACTAATTTATCAATTCATTCATTCCTCACCTGGTATGTCTCCCTCTCTTGAGGCCATTCTGCACCGGGTCAGAGAGGTTCACCGCTGGTCTCTCTGCTGGTTCCACTTTGCTTCTCCTCCAAATTTGTTCCGACTTGTATAAACCTTGGCTTGATGTCAATTCACACATACAAGTTTAGATTAACAATAAAACAGCTTTCAATCACTTTACAGGTCATTGAAGAAACACAGCAAACAGGCTTCACTGGCGGTACACTGTGTATGGTGTCCAGTTTCTGAACAGCCTCAAATAGAGCGGGGGTGAGACAGAGAGAGAGAGAGAGAGAGAGAGAGGAGGGGGAGAGACAATTTACATCATTCATATCTTTGATAAACTGTACTAGTGTCTACCTCATAGTTAAGCCTGCTACCAGATGGCACAAAAGGCAAATCGTAACTCAAAACCAACTCACAGAGAAGATAAATATTAATAAATAAATACATCAATGTTTTTCTTTGTGTGAAGATGCCATTTTAACAAACTACAGTACTTATCTTCTCAATGGCTAAAAGGGTAAGTTATGTAAGACATCGTTGACATGTCGATGTAAGATTCCCCCCTATATACTAACTCAATATTGTATATACAATGACTATTTTCAGGAGTTTCTGAAATATATGCACACATGACAAAAGAAACTAAGAATACAAATACGTTTCTACAAATAAATTACGTAACAAATTCTGTCCACGATAGTGTAAAAGAATCATAATGCCACATCTCCCCAGCATATACAGTACAGTACAGTTTTAAATGTCTTCTTTTTTCTGATCACGAACCGAGGTGCTGCTTTATATGCCGACAGCTAGACCGGTTAGCATGCATGTGGCATGTCAGCAGACAGAGCAAGTGCAAAGACAACTAATCGCTCAAGCCTTAATATTAAATGTGATATCCTAAGTACACAAATATTCACTCGTAATACTTGGTGTGACCTTCGTCTTTACTGGACCCTTAGGCTTGTCTACGTGCAAGCAACACTACTGATTTCCATTCAACGGTGTAGCGTGCACACTAGGGTAATGCAATCACTCACCCCAAACTGCCAATCGTCCCTCACCGCTTGAAATTTTATCTCTCCCTTCATGTCACATTTGACCGAGCGAGAGAACAAACAGTGCAGTCGTGTTGTTTGCTTGTCTATGACTTTTGGCCGTAGCAGACGAGGGCAGGGTGGACACCGTGACGCAGCGTCATTGAACGCAACACTTAAGTGACAAGGGCAAACTTTTAGCCCAGCCAAAAACACTCCGGTAATGAACGGATGAGCTGTAAACGACCATCGAAACAAACAACTGAATAGTTTGACGGATTTTTGAACTAGTGGTTATAGTAACGTACTATAATTACAAAAATAATCTCTAACTGACCGAGTTTTCATTTTTTTTGTTCTGTTACTTGAATTATTTGTGCATTTGACATCGCTACTTGCTCTTTGTTTTGATAAATGAATTCAATCCAACAATACAAATAAAATAAAAGTAAAAAACGCAAGTCTTCATGAAGTCACATGATTAGTGCTTTTATTTTGTTCTTTTTGCATCACGAGCCTTGAACCACCAGGTGGTGCTGATTCAAGCGTCCGAAAATACAGTACAGTATATCAAAAAAATCTAGGCCATCCATCCATATTACGAGTTTGTATGGAAGAGGATTAGGCCCGATGACAAAAAAGGTTGGTAAGATTCTCACTTTTATCTCAGAATTCTGACTTTATTCGTAGAATTCTCACTTTAAAGTTAGAAGTCCGATTTTAATGTGAGAATTCTGGCACTAAAGTTTGAATTCTCATGTCAAAGTCAGAATTCTGAGAAGAAAGTCAAGTTTATTCTGACATTAATTATATTCTGAAATAAAAAGCTGAGAGAGCATGTTTGTGTTGTGGTTTTGTGCTGGTCTTGATGTTGTCAACAGCAAAAGCAAAGAAAAACACACAAGATCCAAACAGCTGGCCAAAGTCACCCAGCAAAACCATTATGCTGTAATTCACCGCCTAGCAGCTGGTGAAACCAGCAAGGCTCCTGGTCACCAGCTATCACCAATTCCTGGCAGGTCATCAGTAACATGATGGTCCAACTGGGCAACTGTGGCTCTGTTCATATGTGACAGGGCACTCCAGGGTGTGGCAATTTGCAGCTCCACGTCTTGTCACTTCAAAGACCACTGACACTCAGGTGGATTATAGATGTTCTTTTCATGTGACACTGCAACACAGTATGGCAAGAGGAAAGTGAAGTCGCACTCGGTCCCGGAAAACTATTACAATGCAATTTCCTCGTAGCTCTGGAATATACAGTTTTGTGTGTGTGTGTGTGTGGAGGGGGGGAGGGGGGGATCATAATAGTTTATTCCCGCCGCTATGTCATTGTGTCGTGTCTTTGCCAGTTTATACTGTCGACTTTTTCGCACTCATTTTAGAATACAGTACATAAGGAGATAACATAGCTGATATAACTTGATTTAGGTTTATAAGACAGGAAAAATTGATGAAAAAAATGAAGATGAGTCGGTCCACTACTCTATCTTTTCGTATTGCACGACTGTCCGTGTTTTTATGTTATGTGTTGTTTATTATTTATTTTATGTTAACTGTTTTGTAAAGCACTTTGTGACAGCTGCAGCTGTTATAAAAGCGTTACATAAATCAGGATGTATTGCATTGTATTGTATAAGTCTCGCTCATACTCCCGATTTTGACCTCCAGCAAACAAATACTGATCGAGTGATTGAAAACCTTCTAGCACCCTCAATACAGTATTATGATCAGCCGATGGTTGCTAGAAAAGAATTGTGGCGCGAAAATACCTTTAATCTAAACAGAGCAACTGAGATGGACAAAATGCTTTGTATTAGTTTTGTAAAATATTCTTGAACTAATAACATGTCAGAAATCATCAATTTGTTAAATATCAAAAACAGAAGGGAAAGCAGCTGACGATGTGGTACATTGCAGTATTGCAACCGCAAAGATGTAATTAACCTGAGTAGTCGTAATTTTATTTGACTAATGAACTAACTGTATTATCCACTACTGCCTATAAAAGCTCTACTATATAGTCATTAAGTAACAGGAAATGAGTGAATGATTATGTACACAGCCTAGTTTTCTTTTCTTTTTTTATTAAAAAAATAAGTCAATGTATGAAGTGATTCATAGAGCCAAAAGAACATTAATTGTATTATAATACAAACATACAAGAGTATTGTGTTTAGTTACACATCAGCATGCATTGCATTGAAGAAATCCACGTTTGTTTCAGCCGTCCTCTGGTCTTTTTTACTGAAGGTTTTCAGACGTTGGTTCTGTTGGTGCTTGGGGTAGCACTGGCCCCGACTGCAGTGATGTCTGAGCTGGAGGTGGCCTTACTCCTCCTGAACATGCAACGCAAAGGACACAAATAGACACAGTCCAACAAATGCAACAAAGCTGCCACTTTTTAGGTCTAATTTGGCGTCCTTCTTATGTTTCATGTTTGCTGAGACGATTCCCTGAAGTACTCACATGAGGTTTGCGAGAACACGGGTCACCGCTTTCGGCTTCAAGCAGAAATATGAGTTATTTTTTGTGCTGACGCTGTGAAAACATGCAGTATGAGTGAGAAACAAATATTTTAAAGAATGCACATTTAAACTAATACCATGGCCACACTCTATATGGGGTCCCTTTTTCATAATTTCAAAATATATACAGTATTTTGTATTGAAAACAAAGTCCTTCTAAAACTGTTGAGCATAATACCCTATTCTAAACATTGATATCTTACATGATCTCCACTTTGTTGCAGAAGGTGGTTGCTGGGTATATTGTAACGTCTTTTATTCCAAACTTTGAGGCAGACGACTTCACTCCATCTTGACACAGACAAGTCTGTGATTTATTAACTAAAGGGGAAAACGAGAAAAAAAACACTTTAGCCATTCACCAGAGTTTTTCTAAAACTGCTTCACCCATAGTCCTGATGCAGTCTGCAATCTGAAATAATGAACAAGAAAAATAAGCGTTAGAACTTACGTTGAGCAGCACATATGTAGATGGCGACAGCCAGGAGAAAAAGAACTTTGGTAGTGCCGCACATGGCTGGTCCTGTGTTTGGTGAAGGATATGGTGAGGTCAAGATGAGGAGGATAAAACGCTGACTGAGTGAAAGTGTCACAGTGCGCCTCCTTTTATACTTGCAGACACCACACAGCATTGCTGTTTCTATGGAAAGGTGAAAGTGAAACTTCCAAACCACGAGGAAACAAAACAAATTCCGCCCACTTCACGGAATCACTGGACTTAGCTACCTACCTACACACACACATATATATATATATATATATATATATATATATATATATATATATATATATATATATATATATATATATATATATATATATATATATAGCTATCAGTTTATCGCGTTTTTATCGACATTAATTTAAATTAATGTTATCGGGATCAAAAATTTTCTCGCGAGATTAACGCGGCAGACGTCACAGCGGATGTGACGTTGCTCTATAAATAAACCAGAAACAAAACATCAAGCGCGCTGCACAAGTCCACGCACGTTTGTTTTGCCAGCCACGGCAGCGCGAGACACCGAAAACGGATATTTAAATAGTTTATGAATGGAAAGTTTACTTTTAAAAAGTTGCCAGATTGTTCCACTGACAAGACCAAAATGACCTGGATGTTTTGCAGTCGTAAACTGAGCTATCATCATAGCACGTCGAGTCTGAAATACCACTTAATTAATGGCCAAGCACACCGCTGACGTGTGTAGTCCGCCCCCCTCGTCTCAGACAGACGGCTATGGATCATTTCAAAGCGAAGAAAATGGATGACACGACAAAGAACAAAGTTGCTGAAGCAATCGGCAATTTAAACAGCGTGGGCTAAAATGTTGCTAGAACAGGGGTGTCTTTATTTAGCTCATTTGTGCATAGTTGTCATGTTTGTCCGTCTGCAATCTGACGTTTAAAGAAGTAAATTGCGTTGCAGCCGGCGCTCCACTTCCGGGATTGAGTATTGGGACTTGTAGTTCTTTTGTTCGATTCGACTTTATGTTTGTGTTGAATGGTTTCTTACGTTTAAAACAATGAATAATGATGACGATAATGATACATAGTGAAATCAGGGTTGATTACATTATTTATTAAACGTATTGTTAGATAAAGGTATTCATTAATGTCAATTATATACATATTTACATTGCGATGCAGAAAGATAGATATATTAATTTTTTACTGCATTTATGTGTAGTTTAGGTTATTACCTGCTTCTGATACTTCTGTTACAACTACTACTACTCCTACTTCTGCTGCAAAGTGCTCCAATAAATGATCCAAAAAGTACAGAACGAGAGATCCTTCCATGCTGACCGACAATCCCTAACTGAACAACCATTACTGATTGCCAGCGAGAGCCTCCATTACAAGAATCCGAAATGATGTCGACACAAAACCGTAGAGACTTCCGAGCAAGAAGGACCAACAGAATCAGCATAGGCTGACTGCTGTGTTCAAAGCAAATTTGAGAAAAACGAAGTATGCAACCATGGCTTAAATCCATTATAGGCTGAGTACTAGTTTACCTTAGATGTGCACTTTATAATGTTATATTGCGCTGTTTTGATTCCTAAAAGAGCTGTTCAAGCAGCTGTTGTGTGACAAAATATTGTTTTCACTGTTGTTGATGGACAGTAATATTGTGTGAGAGATAATGTGTGAATAACTGCTCCAAGCGAAAAATGTTCATGTAAAATTGAAAATCAAAATTGTTATTTCAGTAAATATTTGCATTTTGCACATAGAAAACTGATTCATGATTCCATGTTGATGAGAGCATTAAAATGGGGGAAAATAGGACAAAAAAATATAAAAGGAAATTCAGAAACGACAAAAAATGAGTGAGCAATCATGATTAATTTTTAGTTAATTTGAGTTAATTATGACAGTTGAGTTTTTAATTAGATTAAAAATTTTAATCGTTTGACAGCTCTAATATATATATATATATACATATATATATGTATATGTATATATATATATATGTGTATATACATATATATATATATATAGTACACTTGCCCTCTGATGACAATTTGAAATCTAATTAATGACAGAAAAAGGCTGATTCTGAAGGCCAAGGATAGAAAGCATCAAGGCTAAATCTGATTTACAACTGCAAACAAAAGGAAAAAAAAACAGCAACAACATCCATATGTACTGGAAGCAGTGAAGCCAAGAGAAATGCTATGAGCTGAAGTACAGTACACGGACTGTGGGGAATACATTAATACAGTTTAATGTCACAAGTATTAGAATTTCTGTTGTAAATATCGGCCAGTTTAATAGCATTTAAGACAGCAGAGAAGAGCTTGTTGCCCCTGATGATCCACCAAGGGCGGATAATCCCAGAGGACCTTGATTACCCTGAACAGAGTCTTGGTGCAGGTGCTGAGGAAGGTGTGAAGGTGTGCACTAAGCACCGCTGGTGCCCAAGCAGGGCACAGACATGAGAAAAAATGCCTGATTTCAAATAAAAGAATGATGTAAAATCAACAGTTTCACTTTCATGTCCATTTTCTTTGGCGCTTCTCGGTAAAGGGGAAATCCCATTCAGGACTTTCTTTTGTTTAATCTCCTGATAAGTCTCGTTCCCCTTCCTTGTCTACTGAGGGGAAGGAGCAAAAAAGAAATTGGTGCATGAACAAGCCGCATACCATGATGTGTGTGCACTACAAATGACTAATACTGTACATTATTATTACGTTTGGCAAACATTAACGCGCAAGGTACTGTTTAGATCACCATTTGATGGATTGCAGTTAGGAGACTGCTTTTAGAACTGGTTTTCATGGCAGTTGGTGGAGCGGTAACACAAATTAAAGAGGAATCCATTAAAGCTTTTCTAAGTTAGAGTCCATTTTAGGCATGGGCCGATATTAGATTCTTACGGTATGATAGCCATGAGCAAAAATATCGCAGTATCACAGAATTAGAATAACAGTTCTAAAATGTCCTTTTTAAAATATTTGAGTAAAGAAAAAACTGTGCTTTTTCCATTGAGCACAATACATTTGGTTTTAAAACAAAATACCAAATATTTAGTACTTGAAGAAAATTGTCCCATGTTAAGTTAAAATGAATAAATACTAGCATTCTTCTGTTTTAATTCTTATTCGTAAGTCACATTCTCCCATCACTGTTGAGCCATTTTTAGAGCAGACACGTGGGCTACACATGTTATCCTTGGGAGCTAACTTGTACCTGGTGGCACAATGTTTTCTGTTGTTGTTGTTTTTGTTTTTTTGTTTTTATTTCAGAACAATGCAGATTAATTGACATAGCAAAAAGGCATTGTCAGGGTTATCAATTTGACATTCATGATAAACACCCAATGAGGAGAAGAGATCTAGTACCAAATCACTCGAGGGGGGAACGAGGAGAAACGTTAGGTTTCAGTTCTCTGCATGTCACCCAAGGATCCGCCCACTCGCCCTCTCATTTATTTCTCATTGGGAATCTAATACTCTACATGGGTGTGTCCAACCTAAAGGGTCAGGGCTGTTGAAGACACACTGAACTTGTTTGACTAAGTGTGTGTGTGAGAGAGATAGAGTGAAAATTATATACATGTTGTGCAATACAAAAACACCAAGCAAGCTGTAACTGGTGTTGACAGCTCAATCCATGTCCTACCTTGCTCTTGGTTTGTCTTATTACCTTATCTCTTCCCAACCACTTTATCGGAAAGGTGCTTGCGTCCCTCAATTGTCACACAGTGCACTCAGCATTCTTTTTATATAAATGTGAGCATATCTTTATAAAAAGCATTACCGGTATATCTTTCATAAAAACATAAGCATTCTTCATTGCAAGCACAAGCAATTCATCATTAATAATATGCAAATGTATGTGAAATAAAAATCATAATCAATTTTAACAGGCATCCATGCAGGTTGGAGTTAACGCAGTTGCTTTTAATGGTCTACCCCAGGGGTGGGCAAACTTTTTGGCTCCACATTGATTTCTAAATTTGACAGGTGGGCCGTGTCAGGACAAGATACGGTACATATAAAAAAATATATATGTTGACAGTCCATACCAAACATCAACAGAACAAAAGCATAAAAGTATTACCATCCTTTTTTTTTAATGTGAACGGTGAAACAACTATGGTATATGTCCTGTATGAAGGTTCAAGTATGTGAGCAACATACATGTGTGACAACACAAGCAACAAAGTGCAACAATATGTTGGCCAAAAACTGCAGCAAGCAGTACAGGTATATGACAAAATATAACAAAGTTAGGACTATTTACTCCAAAATGAGACGTGTAAGAGACCTGGTTGCTTTTCTTTCGACTCACTCATTGTCTCTGACTTGACCTCCCCTCGATCACCACACATGACAGCGTTGCTCAGCTGATGTCGCGTAGCGAACTTTTGAAGCCAGACACGGGACGCTTCGAAGTCTTCTATGCTCATAGTTAGCGCTCTGGGACTCGCTTCCTCCCTTTTAGCGGTCCAGTTTGCGGAAAGTTTTTAGCACGATAGCAGTCAAACCATTCAAGGAAACGTTTATTTACTCGACTGTCCGTCGAGCCGCAAGCAATTTGTTTCTGTATGGTTTGTGCATAAGAAAGACACCGGACATCAGAGTGTTGTTTATGTGCCGCTGTATTCAATACTGCCCGTACAAACAAGCGCACGCCCTTCCCCGCGCTGCTGGGGCAAACCATTCCAAAAGAGGGGTGTTCACTCCCCGTAACACAATTCACTCTGGGCATGGAAATAGCCAGAATCGGACTGAGCACAAATCACTTCCTCCTTTTTCAAAGTCTTGTAGATTTCAGTCTTTCAGACTCCAAACATCTCCTGAATGTTTCGTATTTTGTAACCCGCTTCGTTTAATCAGATACACTTCACTTTCTCTACCGTGGCCATTACTCTTCCTCTTCGTTTAGATGCCATGATCGACAGGACGTGAAAATGTTCGCAATTGCAGTAAAACTCACTGCAACAAAGAGTCACTTGCATGTCGCTGTTTTGGATCCAATGATAGAAAATAGCGGCGCGGACACACTTATTCCGTCGTATCAAGCGGGAGTTGCTTGAGTTGGCGCTACTGCTGGCTTCCGTATTGTCTCCCCCTCCCTCCCTGTGCTCTGCAACTTCAAGTAACTGCGCCATCTGGCGTTGAAATGCCTGTCATTACAAGTCCAAATGAAATGAATGCAATCATTTATATCGAACCTTAATTGTGTTGTGCACCAACCTTCGGCGGGCCGGATTAAAAAACCCAACGGGCCGGATCCGGCCCGCGGGCCGTAGTTTTCCCATGTCTGGTCTACCCAGCAGCCTCGATTCGATAAGGTACGGCTCAATTCGGAAGGGTACGATGCGATCAGTTTCTTGTTGGAAGTAAACACTCATTTACAGAATGAATGAACTTGTCAGGACTGCAAATGTAGCCTTTCCTGCCAGATTTATACAAGACTAAGAAATATTTTAAACAATTGTCATGTTTATTAAGAAGTAAGAAGACGGAAAAGCTAAAAACTCAAACTATTCAAGTTAGTTCAGCAACATCAAACCAATTTATTACTTTTTGATCGGGTGTTGAAGGGTTCAAGCACATCTCGTGTAGGGTCATTTTAATGAGGGGCGTGGCTTTAGCCTGAGAATGGGGGGCGGTTGTGGAGAATGAAGCGAGGTTAAATTAAAATCTTTCTATAGCCAGTTGAAAACTGCAAATAACTCCTATTCTATTCATTTGAAATGCATCCTTCCAAATTTCTATTCGGTTTATACTGTACAGGATTGTGTGTGAACTGGAGCCTATCCTAGCTGACTTTGGGTGAAATGTGGGCTAGACCCAAGGCTGGCCACCAGTCAGTTGCAGGGCACGTAAACTGTTGTCACCTCTGATGAACTGCCTTTCTGACATCCAGACTGCGCTCATTTTCTGGCTGAATATTTCACAGACATGAATATTGCATGATTTGTTACTCTGTTAGGTGGGCAAGTCAAATTGTCAGCTCCACTGAAAGCTTGACTTTGTCTTGTTTGACAATCATGGCTATTGGAAAACTTGTGGTGTAGGTAGATGAGGGGGATGTTAAAAATGACTGATATTTCCTCTTTCTCACACGGAGGGGGTGTGTGGAATCTCTGAGAAGCATAAAACCAAAAAGTGTGACCGCAAGCTAGCAACGAAACTACAGGAACTAATAGAGTCAGCAAGATCTTCCTCTTCAGACAAGGCTTGTGTGGTTGCACTTCTCATTTAACTTGAAAACAGATCTGTAAATTCACAGAAATAATTTGGCTTTCGTGTATGCTGAAATGAAATATATTGCTTCAACGTGTGGAAACAACTTGTGTGGCTTCACTGTGACAGTCCCCTTTTTAAAATAAACAAAAACATGGGATATTCAAGCTTTATATTGAAGTTGTAAATCATGGAACCAACAATGGGTTTAGTGTCTCAGCTGTGGGTTTCTTGGTGACTCCTTGTTGCTGAATCTATATATCATACAACACATGTATAAAGCTAGTGACATTTATATTTTTCCATTATAGCCAGCACACCCCCCCCACAAGAATTTAAAATGTCAGGCTAAACCTCTTTACTATTGCTGTAACCTGAAAACATTTTGATTTGACATGGAAAAAAAGAGAGAGACAAGAGAGCAGCAGTCGAGCTTTGATTTCCAGCTATGTATTTTTGGATCTTTTACACATTTTGGAAGTTAGCGTTATTTGGAACTAAAGATATTATTTTTAGGTAAGCAAAAGTTCCAGAACAGATTTAAAATAGACTAGAGTGAAAGAGGCTTTCATATGCCAGCAATATTTTACTCTTTTATTACCATGGGACAGGATGAGCTTATTTACACTATGTGTACTGACTGAGGTACAGGAGAATGCACCTGAGTCTAAAAAAAAAAAATCTTTCAGACTGCGTTGGTCAATAAAATAATTTTTTTGTTCAGTCTCCCTGTGTGACCCAGTACCAAATGTCACACGGAGTTGTACCGGTTGAGGATCGCTGCTCCATCGGGCTAGAGATCCACTTGGCTATGTCACAATTAGGGATGTGAATCTCAGCACTGAGGACGATTCGATACACATCTCGATGCACTACCAGCGATGCGATACTTAAACGATACATTGAATTTTCTGGCGACACGATGCGATACGTTTCACCGTCTTCACGATGTGATACGATGCGATACACATTTAGTTCAAATCAATGCGATCCGATACAATGCAGTTTGTTGCGATATTGTGCGATTAAACATGATGCAAATAAGCAAAGAAAAAAAGGTTTTAAAAAGATGGAATTCAGTATGGTATTACAAAAAGGATACCATTTTATTCCTGTCTTGAAAGGCACTCATAAATAAAATGTATTATTATTATTATTATTATAAACAGTAGAAGTTGTAAAACAACTTATTTAAGCCCTTTCCCAATTGGATTTTGTGCAAAGTAAATGTAAACAATTTGGCACCTGAGACTCACAGCTGTTGCAGTAGTGTAAACACAAACAGACTACTCTCACTGAGTCTCTTATATGAAATACCCGTCTCCATAGGACAGATAATAAAATACAATTTAAACAATACGGCAGTCACAGGCTAAAAGCTGCTGTGTGTTAAAGCGTACACAGACCACTCTCACCGAGTGTCTCAAAATGAAATGTCGACTCTCCCTATTTTCACCAGGATAGGTTTCACCTGGTCTACTGCAAATATTTTTTGCGAGGACAATTTAAGTGTGTGTGCTATGCTTCATTTCTGCGCCAGACCCCGCCAGTATCATGTTAGTGGCATTATCCGTGACTAACGCTGGCTTCTTATCGCCGATGTTCCACTCGCGGCAAACGTCGCGCAGTAACTCCGCAAGGTTTGCTCCGGTGTATGACTCACGGAAAACTGGTCTGAAGAACGAAGTTTTGCATTTCCCACTCCTTGTCTACGTGGTGTGCCGTCACTGTTATATATGAGTCAGTAGCGCAAGACGTCCACCCATCGACTGTAAGTGCAACTCTTTGCGCACTGTAATCTCACTTCTCACTTTGTTGTACAGATCGGGAATATGTTTGTAAGTGAACACAGACCTGTCTGGTATTTTATACCTGGGTTCCAAAACGTGCACGAGCTGTCTGAAACCCTCGTTGTCCACCACGCTATAAGGCTGGAGGTCTTTGCATATGAAATAAGCAGTGGCCTTAGTTATAGCCATTGCGCGGTCACAGTGAGCTGCAAGGGGACCCCCAAAATAAGAGGCGATTTCTTTCTGATCCTGACCTGGTTTGCCAAGAGTTTCTCCGGTGTCCGACGAGGAACTGGACGGGGAGGCGGGGGAGGGGACAGGAAAGTTGTCGGTGATGGCTTCTTAGTGCGACATTCTTTGCAAATTACGGAGGTTTTATCAAGCTTTCCGTCTTTCTTTTCGAAGCCGGAGTATTTCCAAACATAAGATCTGAATGTTGCGGGTGCATTAAATATACAGTAGTAGTTTCCTCGCTGCTGTTTGCGCGAACTTCCATATTGTTTCGCTGGAGTCACGGCTTCCGTCCGTATTCAACACAAAACGCAAAATAATGATGGTGCATTGATTGCGCCTAGGAAAGGACAGATACGTGACGTTTAACATGAATAAAACGGCGCTTGCATCGGATTTTACCGATACCCACCAACGCATCGGGATGAATCGAGATTTCACCCGTCAATCGCGTCATACCCAGTGAATGAGCCGATGCACTCGCATTGCGCACGTGCGCATCGATACATCGGTTAATATCGATTCTTTTCCACACCCTTAGTCACAATGCGTGATGGTGGAGGACCCCAAAAAAGTAGGCAAGAGGGAGGAGCAGAGTGAAGTTGACAAATTGTATTAACAAAAGACTGAGGAAAATACATCCAAAGTCATGGAAACAAAAAGAATCCAAAGTACCAAACAAAAACTATGGCTGAAGCAAAAAAAATTAACAGCAACAGAAACAATGACCGAAAACAAACAATGACCCGACCCCGAGTGGTCGTGCCGGGAGTCCTTTCAACAGACAGTAATGACACAATGACCAAAAAGGTCAACGGGTCAACATGCGGAGCCCTACAGTGTCACCTGTTGGTCACAAACAGAACCATGACAGGCTAAAAAAGCCACTTCTTGTCCACAATGAACTCATTTGTTTTGGTAGTCAATTTTGAGTCCGTATACTGTATTGATCTCACAATTGGTTTGATTGCAGCTTTTTTTTAAATTAGCATAAAACAGTGTTTCAAGACTGCCTGGTTCATTTGCTACTGCCAAGATTTGTTTCATCAATAAAGATTAATGAGCCTGTCCCAGAACTTCCAAGCCATGACATTACCTTCACTGTGTTTTACAGATGAGCTTGTCTGTTTCCAATGATGAATAATGTTACGGTCCAGAATATTTTGTGCCCGTCAAACTGTATGGCACGGGCGATTCTTGGACCCGAAGTTGACGGGTGCTCAAGAGATGTCTATAGGTGCCACAAATATTTTAAATGGCAATAAGTTGGAACGTACTTGCAAAAGTATGCATCTCAGGTTGATTGAGTGTGTGAATGTGAATCTGTTTCCTTTGTCTACACAAACCCTTGATTGACCTGCAACGAGTGGTCAGCTCAGCCTGGTATAGGCTGCCAGTCTGCCAGACCCCAATGAGAGCCCGACCCCTAGTGTTTAATGGTAATATAACATCCCAGAATGCATCTGTGGCTGAAATATTTCCATCTCAACCTTCTCTGATAAAAAAAATAAAATAAAAAATTCAAGTTGAGTACTGAGAGGATCATTCTGGATTGCTCTACAACAGGGGTAGGGAACTCCGGTTCCTCGAGAGCCATATCCTGCCTGTTGGCGATGTCTTCCTACTCCAACACACCTGATTCAAATGATCAGGATCCTTTTAGGCTTCTACAGAGCTTGCTGATGTGGAGTAGGGAGAGATCTAAAAACGGGAGGATATGGCTCTCAGGGAACTGGAGTTCCCTACACCTGATCTACAATCGGTTTTATTTATGTATTTTTTTGTTCATGTTTGCATTTTCACTTACAACGCAGCCGTGTTGCTTCAAAAACACAACATGCATAATGCATGTGTAGGTTCAGTGTTGACAGTTTGTCTCAACCCCTCCATCGCTTCTGTGTCTTCACATGTGTTTACCAGAGCGAGAGCCCACACTGGTTGCCATAGAAACCCCGGCTCTTGGCACTGACACAGCTTGTCACGAGAGTTCATTTTCCAAGTGCGAGAAGAGCCACATAACAGCACACAAACACATTACCCACTTTGAATGCTAGTAAAAAAATATTTTATTTTCACGTCACAAGACAGTGGAGAGAGTACAAAACTATTTTACAGACCCCCCCCCCCCTCCCCCACATGATCACCATTACAACACTTGTACATTAAATGATGGCATTCGCAGGTTAAAGATGAATAATCAAGACAAACTAATTTCAATATATAGATAAATACCTGAAACACATGTACAAGTCTGCTAATGCCACGGTCATATCCTCTTTCTAACAAGCATCACAGTTCAGTAGAATTCATCCGTTCAGTCTCTGTAGTCTGCGTTTTTGTCCTGACTTGGTGGTGTACACTATGGATTGGTTGCTATAGTCAATCACAGGGCACATATCGAGTTTTCAGTGAATATAAGGCATGTTTTTGGAATGTGGAAAGTAAGTGCAAAATCCAGATAAAACCCATGCAAGCTCTGGTATTTTTAAACTTGCAGGCACTCAAAAGAACCCTTTGGTTCTATTGGATTGACTTAATTGGGACATGTACAAACTTGACAACCCAATATGAGTGTGAGGATAGTTAACCAAGTACTGTTTTATGAAACACGTAGCCTATTGTGCAGGGAACTCCGATTGTTACATTCAGATTCAAAGATTAAGTTTGATCAAATGTGAAAAAGAGATAAGTAAGCTAAAGGCATATAAACAGTGCAGTAAAGAAAGTTAAACTATGTTAATTCCACAGTTTAGCCAACCAATAGCTTGTCAAACATTCAGCTTCCCATCAGTTATGTGTTTAATTAAATAAACAATACAACAGATGATACGGAGACTGCCTTTAGAACCAGTGAAAAATGTGGCGTGGTAGTTCAGCTAATTAACGCAAGTAGCGAAAGGGTACGAAGTAGCTCATGCGAATGTAAGTTGGGACAGAACAAGATTGAATGAAATTTTGAGGGGATTCCACTTGCTTTGCTGCACTAAGTGGGACTCGCTTGAAACTTGAAGGTTAAGACTCGTGTATGTGACGCGCATTGACATGCTCTGGTAGTTGACATGGTAATCACCATCTGCAATCATGCCTGACCGAAGTTTACCATTTCATTCTGTGCCATTCTGAGCAGAAATTTGGACTGCTTGGTGGAAATAGCCTAAAAGTTTGTTTTAACTGAATGTTTCTGATAGAAGGTTCTATATCTCGGTGATGGCAGGGAGCATGCAGGCTCGCATTCGTCCCTCCCTCCAGGCTGACCTGCAATCAGAAATCCATTGTGAGACCATCGAGTGCCTCTTGTTTGGGTTGACCACCTCACCGTCTGCTTTGCTGTCTGACACACTTCCCTTCTCGACCATCAGCATGGGTCGGTTGTGTTTTGGGGAAATGCTCGAAATGGTCGTGGCACTCTTGGCGTGTATCTCAGGGCAGCTGCTCTTGCGTTGCCGTGGGAGACCAAGACTTGCAGCGTGGGGGATGCTGTGCGCTCTTGAGCGAGCCGGCCTCTCCCACTCATTCTCGCGTTGACATCCATCATGTCGGCACGCTTTGAATCTTGACTGACAAGTCGAAAGGTTGTTGTGATGGCCGTAAAGATACTCCAAGGGGTCTGAGCTGCCTAATACTTCATTGCATTCTACCTGCCGCACACCTTTTTGTTTGTGGTTGATCGTGAAGGATTTAGTCTCGCTGTGGCGTGACGTCCGCCTCCTCTGATACACTCCGTCTACTTGGTGTGCACTGGGTGAAACGTCGCCGGTGGGGAACGTGGGGTGCGCCAGGTGGCAGATGGAGAGGAGGTAGTCGTCAGAAGAGACGCCTTCGGCAACACGTTGCGTGTTGGTCTCATTCAAATCTCTCGGTGTCTCCTCCGTGCCCTCGCTGATCGTAGGCAGGAGCAATTCTCCCTTGGAGAGCAGTTTAGATCGTGGCCGCATAGCTGAGGGAGAGCGTAGGGGGAGGTGCAATGTTTATTGCCAAAACCAATACACTGCAGCCAGGGTACAGAACATAAACATCAGCTGGGATCGGTTTGTTGTGAATTCACTTCACTGAAGCTCAATAATATTGTGGTCTGACCTTTGGTCCATCTTAATAATCTTGCTGTTTCTGTATATTGTGGCAAGAGGGCAACACATATATGAAAACATCTTTCTGGATGATGCAGTGCAGTTTTAGCACAACAGCCACAATCATAAACAAAAAAGTACTGCTCATTTAAGAATTCTCTGATGCTGATCTACAAATACCACAACAAATCTTTCTTCATCCATAGATATCTATGCCAGCCACATATAGTGACAGGTAGAGTGATTAAATGCTCTTTCAACAGAATAGTAGCTTGGTTTTCAACTAAAAAGACTCCGAGTTCAAAGCGAGTAAGTACATTTGTGAGGAAATTGAGATGGAATCATCATTATATGATGATGAAGATGGCGCCCGGGTAGGCAGCCGTCAGCAAGTGCTCTTCAAGAGCCTTGCTTTTTTTGTTATTTTTTGTCGTTTTTGTCTTTTTGTTTTTGTCACATGTTTGTTGTTTCGTCGTGTGGACATGATGTGGACTGTTTTCAGCGTTTTTTGGCCACGACATTCGTCAAAGGAGAAGAATCTGTGCTTGGTGGTTGCGCCTTCTCAGCAGCACGCCTGTACCAGCACAGATTTTGATTGGGAGGAATGTCGGCGCCATTGACTGTCGGTGCTGGACAGCCCCGGGGCGCTTGTGTTTTTTGCGCCTGTAATGGGCAGCATTTTTCACAGCCCCGTTTTGTTCAGTGGAGATGTCGGCGCTGTTGGGACAGTCTGCGTGGTGCGGCTGGATGGATGGCTGCTGAAGTTGAGGATGAGGAGAGAGGAACTGAGAGTCACCGCTTGGAATTGGAATGGATTTGCATGGGACAGGAGAAGTGAACCAATCTCTTTTTTCGTCAATGGATGCTACAGCTTATTGTTGACTTTGAAACTTAGCTTGTAGCCGACGTGTGCACATTTTGACCATGACGTCTCTGATCCACTGGTGAAAGGACACTTTGATTCTCTCCTCTTTCATCTCAAACTACTTTATGAGGGGAAAAGTGGTTAGGACTGCACGACTGTCCGTGTTTTATGTTATGTGTTGTGTTTATTATTTTAATTTATGTTAACTGTTTTGTTAAGCGCTTTGTTACAGCTGCCGCTGTTGTGAAAGCGCTATATAAATCAGCATGTATTGTATTGTATTATATCGGTTCATAGTTCACTATTTGACATTTGGTTGTGCGCCGTGAGATTTTTCTGTCGTAAATGATTTTTCTTAGCTCTGTAAAGGCTGAAAAACACAGATCCATGTGAACAGACCTTCAAAAACAATTCTTGTACTGAATCACAGCTAACGTTGTCAATGTGTGTGTGTGTGTGTGTGTGTGTGTGTGTGTGTGTGTGTGTGTGTGTGTGTGTGTGTGTGTGTGTGTAGCGGAGACATGGTTTGACCAAGACTCCACCACGGATGCAATTTAACATAACCTTTAGGCTGGTGTATTTTAAAACACAAACATCTCTTTAATTTGAGCCAAATGAATGACTTAATTATTGTAATACCACATATCACGTCATGTAAACAAATGAAAAACACAAACAATGGCAAGAAGTGTGAATACAGTATATCAGAATGTTTTGAGTCAATTTATTCCCAACAGAACCCAGTGTAACCCACGTTATATTTTTGTCTCCACCTTCATGCCAAAAATAGCGCGAGCCAAACCAAGATGCCAGCCTCTCCCAGTCTCCTCCAAGGCATAGCACAGTGCTAAATTTAGAACGCATGTACAGTTAAGCATGTCTGAAAGTGGTACCAGCCGGGCTGCAGCCCTCTTTCCAAGCATACACTATGCACCCTTTGTGTTTCCCCTTCATACGTGACAAGTAATAATGATCATTAAAGTGAATCCTTGTAGTTGTTTTTACACTCACCTGCTCGCAAGCGCCTTTGGTGGATCTTTCCTTTTGTACAGCGGCAAGCTCAAAAGTCAATGTGGCGCCTTCTTTCTATCGCCGACTGTTTGTTTATCAGGTGAGATGCTGGCTGATGGCGCGTCTCCTTGAACGCGCTCTGTGGCTGCTGCCGCTGTCTCTGACCAGCGGCGGAGGCAGAATGCAGATTTATCTTCTACACGCCCCCTCCCCCCGTTTTCCCTCCCCAGGCACCCTCTCCCTTGCTTACTTTTGGTTTGCCCTCCTTCCCTGCCTCTAAAAATAGACCCACCATTCATTTCCTCACCCCATCATTGGGCGACTGTCTTGATGGAGGGAGGAAAAACACAAAGCAAACAAAGACATCAATAAGAAATGTTGAAATAGATCATGTGCAGGGGCAGCAACCCCAACCCGATGCCTGGCTGCTCTCTACCTGCTCTTAAGTAAATATATAATCATATGTATGCCATAATAGAGATGCATCAAACAATTTGACCCTCGCAAATACAGCATTCTATTTTTATAATTGAATAAAAAACAAAATTTCTTTCATTGAAAAAAAAACAAGTTCTCTGTCTGTCTCCCTCTTCAAAAATAATAATTATAGATGTTAGGTTTTTTTTCAGTTGCTTTGGTACATTGCTCAGATTAGAATTCGCAAAACAGTAAGTGAAAGCAATTAGTACCCCCCCTCCAAAAAAAGCTAAACAAAAACGTCATGGTTCCCCTGCAAAAGCCACTTTCTTTCTTAACATTCTTAGTAAATCGCTCAAAAGTAAATATTTGTGCCACTGAACAACTGTCAACAAGTCATTATGTCATTGTGTCCGGACGGATAAGACAGTCAAATTGGTTCGTCATGTTGTCAATAAACAGGAACAGTGTATTCTGGAAAGATGCCTTTGACGTAAACTGCCACGTCAGTTTTGATGACAAATTCAGGATTTTAAATTGAATTTGTGTATGATTGATTGATTGCAACAGATTGGCCAAGATGCACATTTCAGATCAAGTATTTGCACTGTAAGTTGTTGAAAAACCGTCTCATTTTGATACAAAAAGGAAAAGACAACACTGCATAGCATCAAGAAAAAAAAGAGGTACAATCCACCAAAGGGAAATTTGGACGTGAAACACTGCAAGAATTACAGTGCAGTCTTCCTACTTCCTTTGGGCCACAAATTTTCATCGACATCCCAAAAATAATCTTCACTTGCTCTGAGCTACAAAATACTGTAGTATCTTCTACTTCGTGCTCGATGGCTGATTGATGAAGATATCACATGAACGATCCTCAAGCAACTCTTTGAAAAATGGTCACTTGACTACAATTTGTTCTTTTCTTTGTATCTGAATGTTGAAATAGCATTGGGCTAGTATTAAGTGCAGAGCTGGATCCGCACAGATGGCTGTTGGCCACGCCAAAAACTTGAAAAGATCTTTTGACTTAAAGACCTTTAGCAGAAAGCTGATGAAAAGAACGGCACAATACAAAAATATCCATCCATCAATTTTCCTTTACCCTCACAAGGGTCGTGGGGGGTGCTGGAGCCTATCCCAGCTGTCTTCGGGCAGTAGGCAGGGGACACCCTGAACCGGTTGCCAGCCAATTGCAGGGCAAATACAAAAATATAAAACTGCTTTCTTTATCGACTTTTTTTGCTTCTATCTTAGACAAAAAAAAAAAAGCTTTCTTAATGTGTGAGTTTCTGCTGTTGTTGTTATTATAAGAGGGATTTTTGGGAATAAGATTGGTAACTTCTTTTTTAACGTGTGTGACAGTTTTTTAATGTGGGAGAGAGGGTTTTTGTGGGAGTGGGAGTTTTCTTGACATGGAGATGGTTTTTTTGGGTGCATGAGAATTGTTTTGGTGAGTGTGAAAAGTTTTTTCGAGCAAGTTTTTTGTTTGAGAGATTATTTATTTATGCATGGCTTGGCAGCTAACATAAAACAAGACATATCAACAAGTAAGAGAATCGTATTTTCAGGACATGATTTGGCCACGCATATATTTGTGCACATGAATGTTGTTGACGATTGTGGTTTTCGGACGTAGAGTTTTCAGAGAAGCCGCAATGGAGGCTCGCTGGTTGCATTGACAGTTGTTGCTGCTGAAAATCTCTATCTCGCTTGCTATGTTTTTTTTTTTTTTTCCTCTATGGAAGAACATGAAACCTGATGATTAGGAGTGCTATCTTTATGGAAATACTTGTTGAAACCAGACAGCATTTTTATGGCACAATAAACCAGGAAACAAGTCCAAAATGTACAGTAGCGTGTTGTGGCACGCGTGACGACGCAGTGTTTATGGGAACCTATCATCAGTGTCCAATATGGCAGCATATAGGGGATGTCATTATTTTAAGAGTTAATCGGCTAAACCTTTTTTCAAGGAATCAGATGCCATTGATATATGCACAATTAATGTTCAAACACACTGCCTAATGGATTGAAAGTATATGAATTTGGAGTGGTGTGTTGTTTTCAGTTCAAGTCTGTTTTTCAACCCCGCATTCGTGTTGGCATCTGGCCATCTCACAGCAAAGAAACCACTGTAGTGCTAAGGACAACTGCGATTATGCAAAACCCGCATCCAGAATTGATTTCCTAACCTCCCCCATACAGACTTTGCTGTGCAAACAATAGCAACGACATTTACATAACCCATGAAAATGGTTGGGTCAGATTACAGACAAATCAGTCATCCTCTTCTGATATTATTTAAATAATAATAACACTAAAAAACACACATAACAAGATTCATCTATTCCGTGTAAGTACAACACAGTAATGGAGGTTATTTATCTAGTTTCCCTGCATCTTGCCCAAAAGTCCGCAGAGACAGGCTGGAGCACACCCGTGACCCGAGCGAGGATAAGTAGTATGAGAACGCACGGAAGGTGAATGAATGGAGACACAGTATATGGAGCGTGGAACAATTAGCTGGTGCTAATCAGTAATTCAAACTGGATGAAGTTAGGGATATTTTATGTAACTATGGCCATTATAACGATGCAAAAGACTGACTATTACGCTGATTCTCCACATTTTGACTAGCTGACTGACATAACTGACATTTGCTGCCAAACATTTTCAGCGGTGGATAAAATCAAGAATGAATAGACAGTTTTTAACAGCAACAAGAATTACGCAACACTTATACATTGCAAAATACCACAGGCAAGGAAACTTTAATAAATATTAGACATTAAGTTCTTTTTGATATGTACAGATATTGTACAGAACAATCTGTCGGTGCTTCCAGTTTGAAATACAAGAATCATTTAACTTTGAAAGCGGATATCCGAAGCAGCCGGCAAAGCATCAATAGAGAAAAGCTAACAATTTGACCCTTGAAAAAAAAAAGAAAATGTTATACTACCTCTATTATTTGTACATAGAATAACGAATCAGGAACAACACTTTTAGCACCGCTGACCACAAAATATCATAACCGACTGACCAAATTATAAATAAAAAAATGAGAAAAAAAACATGCCAAAAACACATTTTACTCTTCATGACTGAAATGGGAGATAGAAAATTGACTTTTTAATATTTGTACAAACTGATCAAAAGTGGAGTTAATCAACTAATGGCCGACTGCCCATTTCTTAAAATGTGTCAGTAAGCAAGTCATTTTGCACTAATTTAGCTAACCAACCTCACACCAAGTTTCTCCATCCCCAAATTCCTGAATTCCAGAGCGAAAGCGCTGCAGTGTTAGCACAGATTAGTAAGAGCTAACAGTGTAGCCAGCATTAGCTTCAGATAAACGGCAGATATTCGAATGCATTTGAGTTTGGTGACATCATACAACTAAAATATCGTATTTTCCGCACTGTAAGGCACACTTAAAAGCATTCCAATTTATCAAAGCTCGACAGTGCGCCTTATAATCTGATTTTATATATATATATATATATGAAAATAGTTTTAAAATAGGCGCCTTATACTCCAAGGCGCTTTACAGTGTGGGAAGTACGCTAATTGAAAGTGGTGTTTGGCAACTTGGTGTCAAAATGCTGCCTGCATGAGTGATAACGCGAAATGCATTGGGCACTCTACGTGCTCATGGGGGTATGCTCAAAGTAGCCTGGAGTGACATCTGGAGGAATCTTGTCTTGAGTCAGGGTGTTTTGGGAGGTGGCGATTCTCTCTCATGCAAATGAACAATACTGCTCTAGGCCGACATATACTCAGCAGAGACTGTGCATGTATTTACAAGCATTTCAAATATATGTTTTCCATACCATGGCCACTTAAAATTTTTTCCATCAATAGTTTAATCATGTGGAAGTACAAAGCACCACGTCTTATATACCTTGCCAGTTGTCCATCTTCCTGAGAGATGAGAAACCTCCATGCATGCAAGTCTGGAAAAGGCAGTATGAACTCAGGTATTTAAAATGAATGAAGTGAAATGTGAGCTTATGTTTGTGCAGCATTTTCAAAAGACCTGTATGTATACGCAGCTCATAAAGGTTAGGGCGGCTATTCGGGTTTCTGGTGCAATTTTAAGATGAATTCATCTGATTTATTATGCTCATTATAATCACTCAAATTTGACTTAGTGTGCTGCGTATTACACGTGAAACTGTAGTTTAACTGGACACTCCAAATTGTCCCTAGGTGTGACTTTGAGCGCAAATTATGTTTGTGTGTCCCCGCGATTTGGCTAGCAGACAGCTGGAATAGGTTGCAGCACGCCCGCGCCCCTCGTGAGAACAATCCGATCCGATCATGGATGGATGTCCAACTGTTAAGTGTTTAAGTACCTTTTTTGGTCCAATTTTCTTTTCTGAGAAGATCTGTGTGAGAACCATGAAAATTTCCATGCACGCCCACTTCTATACCTTTCTGTGACTCTTTCACTCTCTGTAGCTCTGTTGCAGCCTGCTAACAACACTCTAAGCTGCGGTCACTTCCCTCTGCAAACATGCAGTTTGAAGCCTCACAACGGTACTGTTGATCAGGTATTAGTCTGTGAAAAAGGATGCTTTAAATACAAATTCTAATAACACCAGAAACGTTATCGGTTCATTTCTGGGTCAAACACGGGATGTGAAGTTTGCCATTCAGTTCCTTTTTACAGAACAAGATGTGCAAAAAGGAATGAAGCCTCGAACAGTTGGACATGTGCATTCAAAAGTTTAGAGCGGGTCTCTTAAGTCAACCTGTAAAGGTTGATCCAGAAATTTCACCTGAAAGAGAAGTATCCCTCACATTATGTGAGTAGCGTATATGTACAGTAGTTTCATTGTAGTTGTACTCCAAGAGGAGACACGGTTAATGTGCCGCAGTAGCTGTTCTTAGTCTTACCAGTAGGTATGATCTAGTCCTGGTTTGTATCGACAAATATACTGCATATTCGGGGTGGTACTTTGTTGCTCCTGGTACCAACTTCAGTTCTTATCAACAGTTATTGAACACGATTGTGGATGATTCGGAGGAGTAACAAGTTTGCTTTTATAAAGTGCTAGTTACACTAGATATGTATTTCTGCTACAGTTTCTGAATTGAGTTTTTTTTTTTTTAAAATCTTTGCAAAGAAACTGTTTGTCGATTCACAATAGCTCTGTCTCAATAGCGATCAGATAATTGTGGTTTGAAGGCCCGATAAAGGCGATTGTGGCAGCTCAGTCTGGTAAGGTGTTCGTCTCTATAAGAGAACTGACGTGGTCTATTGTCCTGCGTGAGCTCTCTTCATCCTGAGGAGAAGATTTCGCTTCTCTTCCAGAAGCTCCTGAATGCGTTTGTTCCTGGTCTTTTCCCGGAAGTTGACACGACGCTTTGGGATCAGGTTGTTCTGAGAGATGCCGTTGTCCGCATCGGTAATCCTGTTGTATAAGACATCGACGGAGTTGTTCTCATTGTTCTCTTTTAGTCCTTGCTGGGGTGGGAAAGTCGTGGCAGGAAGGGAGGTGGCGGGGTCTGGTATTGCCGCAGAGGCAGGGTTATTCACAGGGATGTACTCGGAAAGGTCGAGCCAGGCCGAGGAAGCCAGATCGGTCACATCCTCACTGTTGATGGTTGTTACCATCGTAGTCAAGTCGTCTCCGTAGGGCACCGTCAGGGCATCGGCGCTCTGAACGGCTCCAATGCTGGCAACGACATCCCCGCTGCTGCTTATTGTGACATCTGTGGAAGGCAAATTCCCGCTGGGCATTGTGACATCTTCAAAATTGCTCAGAGTTGTGGTTCCCAAGTGAGAGTTGTCGTCTGGCAACAACTGAGGTTTACCTATTGTTGTTGAATTTTGTGCGATGTATTTGATGTTGACGCTTGAGTCAGGCGGAGGCAGGCTTGCTGCTGTACTATAGATGCTGGTGGTAGAGGGAAAGGTGGAAGACGCATACTCTCTTGTTGACTCTGGGCTTGTGACTGGAATGGCCCATGTTATGGAGTACGAAGCTGGTGTTGCAGGTATCGTTTGCGCTGTCATGTTATTTTGATGAACACTCTTCTTTTTCGGGCTCGTTATTGTTTTGGTTTGATGAGTAGCTTTCAAATCTGAATTAGAAAACTTTTTGGGAGTTGGCTTGTGTTTTTTCTCTGGAGGCTTCCTAACTGGAGGAGACTTTTTTGGCGTTGTCTTAACAATCTTTTTGGATGGTGTGTGAGCTGGCATAGTCCTTTCCGTTGTTGTGGTAGCTGGTTCAATCATTTGGGGAGTTGTGTTGGTTGGTTGAATCTTTTTGGGAGTAATTTTGGCAGTGATTGTCTTTTTGGGAGTTGCTTTGACTGGGGTTGTCTTCTTAGGGGTCGTGTTGATCGTTGTGGGCTTTTTGGGAGCTGTTTTGATGGCTGTACTCTTTTGGGGAGTCGTTTTGGCGGGTGTAATCTTTTTGGAGGGTGTTGTCTTTTTGGTTGCAGTTTTAACTGGGGGAGTCTTTTTGACAGCTGTCTTGACTGGTGTATTCTTTTTGGGAGTTGTTGTGACAGTGGTAGCCTTTTTGGAAATTGGTTTGACTGGTGTAGTCTTTTTGGGAGTCGTGCTTCCTTTGGTAGTGCGTTTTGGAGTTGTATTTGCAGTAGTCGTGTTTTTGGGAGCAATATTAAAATCTTTAGTTTTTTTGTTGTGTGGTGTAATCTTTTTCAGTGTCGTGCTTATCTTTGTTTTAGGATTGACCTTTGGTGCAGCCACCTTTTTGGCAGTATTCTTTTTGGCAGTCTCCTTTGGCAAATTCACTTTTGGTGCTTTTGTCTTTGGCTCTTTTTCCTTTTTAGGCTTTGATACCAGTGGTCTTTTAGTACCGTTTGCTCTTAAATGGATGGTTGGAGTGAATTTTGTGGGAGAGCCCGTGGCAGATATAACGGTTGGCTTATTTGTAGTATTCTGTGGTTTTGGATTTAGGCTCTTTTCAGTTGTAGGGACAGGCAGGGGTTCCGCTGTTACCCCAGGAAAGTCTGTAACAACTGATGTGGTTATCTCCGATAAACTGAGAGGACTTATGGGAGATGTGGAAGCTGCTTTTGGGTAGCTTTCTGTCGTACCAAGTGAACTTAAGGTGGAATGAAGGATCGGAGTCACGAATGTAGGAGGATGAGTCATGGTCCAGGCGTTAGTGGTGGCATCTGGAACGACAGTGACTGCAACTTCAGGGGAGTGGGTGGTGGAGGCGAACAGAGAAGTAAGGCTCGTGGGTGGATGAGCTGTGACCGGGGATTGGGTGGAGGGGATGGGGGTTGATGTAGAGTTTGTTTCGGACATTGTGACTGTAAGATTGCTGCAGGTCTTGCAGCATAGACGCTGAATGTCTGGTAGAGAGCAGTAGCGGTTCAACATCTGCATACGGCAGAAGACAGAGCGGTCTCCATGACAACGGCGACCTGTGGGGGGGGAAAATTGGATATTTTATTGCAAGGATGCAATTTGTATACGTTGTGGAACATGAAAGAAAGTTACCATACAGCAAGCATTAAACTGCAAATGCATTTGTGTCTACCAGACATGCACTATTGTGTGTAAGAAGGAGAGTGTGGTTTCACACTGTGCAAAGAACAGGTGTAAAGCTGGGCCATTAGCAGAAGATGCAGGGAGGAAGGAGAGGAATACCCAAAAATGAAGAAGACTGATTCCATTTGTCCACAGCAATTGAAGTTGCACATCCAGGGGTTTCAACTTAAACCTGTCTGCCTGTCTGTTTGATTGTTGTCCTCGTAAAAGACCAGATGCCCAAGTGCTTTACTTTCTAACTTCTTCATAGCATGCCAGTAAAAATGTGACTATATGCAGATGTTTGATATATCCACGTCAACATTCCTGATGAGAGAGAGGGGACACTTTTCAAAACATTTTTATTGATACAACTTTGCTGTTTGAGAATGACAGGAACTTAAACAATGAGATGTACGCCCCTCCCCCCCGCTCAATATATACTGTAGATAGATTCTTTTCTTAAGAAAAATAATTCAACTGTATCGAAAGTTACAAGTTCACAGTCACTTTGGTAAAACACTTCAATACTTGGAAATCAACCAATCTGGTTATCGACCGAGGGAAAAAAAAAAGTAGTACCGGTACATAAATCATATTTGCTGTCAAAATGAAATCCGTGATTTCCATGATGATGTAAAAACTGGAATGGCACATTAAGTGTCATATGAAACATTTACAAAACATTAATACAATTTCCCTGATAAATCAAAGTGCATATAGACGCAGTGCACATAGTCCATCTGAATGTTTTCTTCAACGTTAACAAAACGTTAGCCAGCCCCACGCAACAGGCCAGTGAAGCCACAAAACAGTTACCCATAGTATAGAATATTATAGAAGATAACAGTCATGAACATTATTAAATACAGTCAACACCAATGTTATATACAGTATCGCACTGCTAGATCTGGCTTGGTCTCTTTAAGTCCAACTCCAGCAGAAGGAAACCTTGGATAGCTGGCTACATAGTCACAACAGAAATATGTGATCACAATACGATGAAGCGTAAAGTCTGAAGTGTTTTGTGTCTTTATTCTTTTTTTTTCTCCCCCCATGGTGTAGCATGTGTCAATACCCTAGGCCCTTTGTAAACCCTTCCCTGTAGTCAGACTTTGGGTCCAACATCTCCTTGGTAGGTTTGACGGTTGGCAGGTGTGAGTTTAAGTTGGTTTGAAGCTGCCTCTATTCCAAGTGAAACTTTGAATGAATAAAGCCATCTCTTTCACAGATAAATGCCATTACATTCAATCCAAGATAAGGCATTGTTCATGTGGTTAGTGTTCATCCCAAAAAGGAAAAAAATGATACCACCAGACACTCGTAAAATCAAAGTTTATGAGGTATTTCTGTAGCTGATCGAAGTGTATAGAAGCCCAAATGAAGATGCCCCCCCGCCCCCCGTGCACACTCAGGCTCACTTCCCTCATGAGTATCACAACTCAATATTTCCTCCTTTAATTCAGCAGACATGCGCCCACACACACACACACACACACACACACACACACACACACACACACACACACACACACACACACACACACACATAAACACACACTTTGGCAGTCCCTCACGCATGTCACACAAAACAAGCAAAGGATGCAAATGCAGATGACAAAAAGTATGGGAGCCGTACAGCAAACAAGTGAGGTGAAAATAAACTTCTGATTAAGAGAGAAATGGAGAGGCAACTAATTGACCCAGTCCTGCATAATATAGGTCTACCCCTACCCAAAACATCTTACCTTTAGTAAAGATTCTTCTGTAATCATGTAAAATCAAGAATAAAAAATAAATAAATAAATAAATACACATAACAGTCGGGATCTGAGCAATCAATAGCAGTCCAAAGGTTTGAGGCAAATAAGCTACAGCTTATTCATGGTAAAACATTATTCATATTATTGTTATTCATAGAGATTTAGATTTATATGTATACATATTTTTGGTGAATATAAATATATCTATATATGTATTTGTTTAAAGTCTGCAAGCACAAATAAGCTGCATTTATTGAACTTTAGTATAACAGTCAAAGAGAGGATGGCTGATGATGAGGTGAAAGGGGAAGCAACCACAAGTGGTCAGACTACCCTGTTTTGTTGTTGTTGTTTGTTTTAATACAGCCTTTGCTTTAAGGCTATTCACCTCACAGTTCCCGATCCCCCAAATCAATAAGTTCTGTCACTTCCTGTCCTTGTGCTGGGTTCCTTTTAATCTGAGAATGGAATGTGGAATGAGACGCCATTCTCATCCCCAAATGGAACCAGGATGTGAAATGAGCACTTTAGCAAAGATGTCCTCATTGTGACAAGATCACATTCACAATAAAGCTTTCGTATACTGTATATATTTTTTTAAAACGTGTTTTTTTAAATAGATATTTATATACCTTTTCTGTTTATGTTCACATCTGTTTCGTCTCACAATGACAGTGCGCTATAAAAAGAAACGAGCACAACTGTATCCCCGAAGTAGTAACCCATGACAACACGCAGATAGCTCGCGCAAAACATGGCTGCCAAATGCAGGTGGAGGTCCCTGCACGCTCTCTTTGACACTCTCGGGAGGTGCCCACAAAAAAATCTGTTGGCCTTAGCAGTTGGAGCTCCTTCTCATATCATTTTTTTTTTTTTTGTAAATCTTTTGAGTTTTCGACTGGCCAGCGGTTACAACAACAATGCTCCACACAGGAGATAGAGATAGCAAGAGAGACAGAGCAAGAGAGAACCAGCTTGCACACACAGGAGCTAGAGACCTCCCCCAGTCAGAGCCGTCTCAGACAGGTTGAGAGAAAGGGAGAGAGACAACACCGGCCCCCTCCCTCCCCTAAAAGAGAAGCAAAAGCTTTGCCGCTCGCTCTTGGATGCGGGCACAGGCACAGGACGTAGGGGAGGGGTGCTTCAGGGGGCCGGCTGGGGGCGGCCCTGCTGTGACAGGAGGATAGAGATGGGTAGAGCCCAGTAGAAAACAGACATGCAGCTGCGGCTGCCGCTGTGGAGGCCAGGCTGGGAACTATAGAGGGAGGTTTTACGTGAGGAGCTCTTGTGGTAGTTGGGGCTGGGGCGGGACAGCCATTGGATCAGGATGTTGCCGTTCTTGTTGAGATCTGACGAGCCCTCTGCCAAAGAAAGGAGACGTTGGAAGGAATAAATATCCCGTGGGTCATGTTTGTCAACCAAATCCAAGTTAAACCGAAATAACAATTCACCAGGACATCAAAAGCCAGAGTGTTCTCCGATGACACAGATAGTAACAACAGTGGTGTACAAGTTACTTCCGTAATATAACGATATTGGTGATAATGGGATGTAAAAATTGTAAAAATGTTTTTAAACAACCCCAGAAAACCCTAACCTTGGCCATCGTCGCTTTAACCGAAAGGCTAGCATACTACAAATAAACTGAAAAGGAGACGATCCTGTCATTGAATGATTCTTCTGGGAACTGATGCGGTTTGAGTCATTATCTGTTTGGCTACGATAAACGGTCTATTGTTGGTCGATAAAACTAAATCAACTTTATTGATGGAGATTTTCTTACTCGGACATGGATCCATCCGACACATTCTGATGGTGTCGGGCTTACTGTCCAGACATAGGCCGATGGTGTTGTCCCTGGTGTGGCACACAGCCTGCCTTTGCTGAGTCCCGTTGCCACAGGTCACTGAGCACTACAAGCACAAATTGAGAATATCCGTGAAATCAACTGTCCTTGACCAAGATACCGAACCCCCAGTCGCTCCTGATGCTGCATCATCAGTGGGTGCTTGATAAGACAATGTTACACAAATGAATGGCCATTTATAAATTCAATATGCAATTTTGTACATTAAAAGATGACTACATTGCTGATTCGGGTTTACCTGGGACCATGGTCCGACCCTCCACTGGGTTGGACAGGCGTGCCGGTTGCAAGACCTGCGCGTTTCCGGACGGTCGTCATTGCAATATTTATTATGGATAGCCCTGGTGGTGTTGTCGTCCGACGGTTGGACACAGCTAACTAAGCGGACTTGCATTCCGGTCTTTCCACACGGCTTGCTGCAGTTCTGCCATTCCGCTGCCACCCAACTGAGGGAGGAACATGATTTCAAGGTCATGTAGATTGAAAGTAGTAGAAGTAGACGGTCACAAAGAAAAAGGCAACTAAATGTTGAAAAATACAATTTTAAAATGTCTGTAATACTGTTGTGGGAGAGGTTTTCTCAATTCTAACTGTAGAGGAAAGACTGGGAAATAAAATCGGGATTTCGATTTTGGCTTCTTGCAATTTAAAAACCATAATAATCGAAGAAAAATTATTAACGTGCCAAATGACAGCATGTGTGTGTGTGTGCCAACACGCACACAGCAGGAGTA